>CM069147.1:36218108-36293108 GCA_035221665.1 Okamejei kenojei | reverse complement strand
TGCATACCCCAAATGAGTTACTCCAGCATTTTGTGTTCTAATAGAATTAACTGTATTGTCTGTTCTGTATTAACTATATTGTTAGCCCTTAATGGCGTGGGAGATGTTGACAAACGGAAAGCAGAGAATCTGATCCCAGCAGAGGAGAACATCCAGCGACCAGCGCCCACCCTGAGTCCCCATCGCACCACCAGCTCCAGCCCTTTCCCCTCGCTGGCTCCTGTCCCCCTCCCTCACAATCCCGTCCTTTCTCCGAGCCCTCTTCCCCCCATCCCAACACCCCTACCCTCCCGGCCCCACACCCCTCTCGCACCCCCACACCCCTCCCTACAAACCCCCCTGCCCCCACATCCATGCCCCGTCCCATCCCCCCACAAAACCCCACCTGCCCCCCTCCCCCTAGCCCACACACTCGCCTCCCACCCACCCACACACACCCCCCCACCCCCCTCCATCCACAGTATCTTTAACTAGTTCAGTCAAGTCTCAAGAGTCAAGTCTTTTTTTTAATGTCAGTAGTATAACAAAAATGGAACTATGAATTCTTAACTTGCAGTAATATAGCAGGACTGTCATGCAATAGACACAGATAACATAATAAATGAAAATTCACTGAATTAATAACTCCAATAACTGCCTTCTCTTAATTTATGATTTAATCTCTCTATTCTTTGACGTAATACTTTTTGCAAAAGGACCATGCAATCCAAAGAGAGCTTAAGATAATTTCCCTGGGATCATCAATGAACCTATCTATGTAACTAAAAGTCTCAACTTGACCACTTCCTGTCTGTGCTGTATATTGATTATAGGAAAAACGATACCCTATATCGCTATGATTTTTTGGCCATCTTACTCACAGTCCTCCTCCGCTGAGGCAGCCCTGAGGATTTTTCCGATTGATTAAAAATAAAAAAGTCTGAGTGTTTAAAAAATCTTGAGATCAGCTGATTGGTCCTCTCACCTGTCAATCACCATGATGAAGATAATGCCCCTTCCGGGGCCCTGTGCTTGAAACTGCAATGGAAATGGAAATGAAATGAAAATGCAATGAGCTGTTTGGCCTGCCCTGTGCTTGAAACTGCAATGGAAATGGAAATGAAATGAAAATGCAATGAGCTGTTTGGCCTGCCCTGTGCTTGAAACTGCAATGGAAATGAAATGAAAATGCAATGAGCTGTTTGGCCTGACCTATGCTTGAAACTGCAATGGAAATGAAATGAAAATGCAATGAGCTGTTTGGCCTGCCCTGTGTTTGAAACTGCAATGGAAATGAAATGAAAATGCAGTGAGCTGTTTGGCCTGCCCTGTGCTTGAAACTGCAAAGGAAATGGAAATGAAATGAAAATGCAATGAGCTGTTTGGCCTGCTTGTGCTTGAAACTGCGATGGAAATGGAAATGAAATGGAAATGAAATGGAAATGCAATGAGCTGTTTGGCCTGCCCTGTGCTTGAAACTGCAATGGAAATGGAAATGAAATGGAAATGCAATGAGTTGTTTGGCCTGCCCTGTGCTTGAAACTGCAATGAAAATGGAAATGAAATGGAAATGCAATGAGCTGTTTGGCCTGCCCTGTGCTTGAAATGGAAATGGAAATGGAAATGGAAATGAAATGACTTGTTTGGCCTGCCCTGTGCTTGAAATTGAAATTGACATGAAATTAGTTATTTGGCCTCCTGAAACCACAAATTTCTGCCCACTGGGCCCCTATTAGCCAAGAAACCAGTCCCTTTTGCCCAAAATGCCCGTATCAGCCCAGGAGGAGCATTTTGGCCCAAAAGCCCCGTGCCAGGCCAGGAAAAGTCCAGAAAAAATGTCTTTCACTGAGATTTCACAGATGTTGTTTAAAAAGAGCCCCTAAGGCCCATCAGGCCTGTACTAGCCCAGGAGGAGTCCCTTCGGGCTATCAGTAAGTATTCCCCCTGCAAGTATTAAACCATACCCCAATATTTTCTCCCTCTCTTTATTTGCTCCCTGTGAGATACAGGCCAGGATAGACATTCCTCCTTCATTGCTGTGATCTGCAGAAAAAGATGAAAAATGTCTAAAATTGATTCTCCACCCTCTCCCCCTTCTCTCTCAGAGTCTCTCACCTGTTTTGGGCAGTATTTCTGGCAGTTTCTGAGCTTCCAGCTCACCAGCCCTGAATGACTGACCTGCCAGCCCACAAGGCCTGAGTGACTGAGCTGCCAGCCCAACAGGCCTGAGTGACTGGGCTGCCAGCCCACCAGGCCTGAGTGACTGAGCTGCCAGCCCACCAGGCCTGAGTGACTGAGCTGCCAGCCCAAGAATCCATTTGGCCCATGATGTCCATACTAGCCCTCTGGAAACCAGTCCCTTCAGCCCACAACACCCATACTAGCGCTCCAGAAAGCCCCCCCCCCACCACCACTGGCCACCGATATTGGAATTGGTGGAGAGGTGGTATATTGCGTTGGGGGACCCTCCCAACGGGTCCCACTTAGTCTAGTTATAAATAAAACTGAGACAATGAGATCCTTTTGAATTGACGAGCCAACCTGCATGGCCTTCTGCAGGAACAAGTACCATATCTCATTTGTCGATGACTTTTAATTGATAGATTAGACTGACTTTGAAACATCAATTTATGTTAGATTTAAAATAACAACTTTGGTTTTGATTAATTTATGACTTACATCCAGCCTTTACTGTTCAAATGGAATGTTGTCACGAGTGCCGAGTCTAAAAGCTTCTCGTGGTCACGGGGAGAATGTACAAACTCTGTGCAGACAGCACCCGTTGTCAGGATCGAACCCGGATCTCCGGCGCTGTAAGGCAGCAACTCTACCGCTGCGCCACTGTGCCATCCGTATTTATTAAGGAGAATCTTGTCTCCATCTGAAGCACAGCTGAGAATGGCAGGATCAAGTATCTGAGTACATTTATTGGCCAGGTATGTACACATACAAGGAATTTGCCTTGGGGTTCCGCTCGCAGGTAACAACACGACATACCGTAAACCATTAACAATAAAACATAAAACATTAAGAATACGTTGTGTGCTCCACGATGCAATGTTTTCAACCGTCATTCAGATCAGGGCAGATAATGTCCAAAGCCGGCACACAATGACACTGCTCTAACCAGCTAGATAGGAGGTGATGAAGTACTTCCTCTGTTAATCAATCTTGGTGACCACAATACTACAATTGACTGAGATTAATTTTATACATTCCTAGCCTCCATTCTCAGCATTTCTCTCGAAACGTTAACCTTTTTAGATTGTAATACTGCTCCAGTCACTATTTCCTCTCTTCTTTCGTTGTTTTCTGAATGATTTGATTTAGTTTGCTACTTGCTGTCACATGCTCACAAGTTCACAAGTTATAGGAGTAGAATTAGGCCATTTGGCCCATCGAGGCTAGCCTGCCATTCACTTATGGCTGATCTCTGCCTCCTAACCCCATTTTCCTGCTTTCTTCCCATAACCCTTGACACCCGTTCTAATCAAGAATTTGTCTATCTCTGCCTTAAAATTATCCACTGACTTGGCCTCCACAGCCCTCTGTGGCAATGAGTTCCACAGATTAACTTCCCTCTGACTAAAGAAGCTCCTCCTCACCTCCTTTTCAAAAGAGTGCGTAATGCACGCCATGCGCGCATCGTATGCCATGATACGTAAATTATGTTATGTAAATGACACGCAAATGATGCCCAAGTGGGACAGGCCCTTTACTCCAGCACTTTGTGTAATAACTAGCATCAGCTGTCTTTTGTTTCTCCACCTTTCCACCTACCTTTCAGCACCCTTTCCCATCTCTCCCCCCACACCCCCCCCCCCCCCCACCCCCTCTGGTCCCACCCATCACCTACCCGCTTCCATTTTACTCCCAGTGACGGAAATCGCTATCGAACTATGGAGGGGACGGGGGACAGGGGGGACACAATTTCTTGGTGGCCGCGCGCACATGCGTATACTCACAGACACATGAGGCTTCGGAGGCTTCAGCCGTGGGCCCTGTGAACGGTAATTTCAGCTCAATCCAGCGCTAAATGCAGCTCAACTCTGCCTGTCTCGCCGGATTAACCTACAGCCCTGCCCTGGACTGACGGAATACCAATCCAGAGCCGAGGAGCTATCGCTGCTTCTCCGCGCTGGCTGTAAACCTGGGCCATATTTCCCCTAAGTCCAGGCAGGGCTGTAGGTTAACCAGGTGGGACAGGCAGAGTTGAGCTGGGTTTAGCGCTGCTTCTCTGCGCTGGCTGAGTGCCTGGGGGCACCGCGCCTGTCTGACTCCCGACGTCTCTGGCCACCCCCAAGCGCTTGGGGGAGGTGGCACTCGGGTAGGGACGGGGATGGTCCAGTGGCGGTTCGGCAGCGATTGCAGCGCCGGAGAGCCGTCCAAGATCGATCCTAGCTGTGGATGAGGCGCAGGTCTGTGTCCAGGGCTGCCGTTGTGACCCTATGACCTGGGCACGTCTCCCTCCTCCAATCACTGCGCTCTATCCTCAGTCCCACACCCCTACTCTGCCTCTGACCAACACCTCCCTCCTCCAATCATCGCGCTGAATCATCATGTCCCGCTCCCTTTGCCTGCTGACTGACATCTCTCTCGTCCAATCGGCGCCCTCGATCGGCAGTCCCACCCCTACTGTCTTGCGGAAAGATGAAATTTCACCGGGTTTTAAAATGCGTATTACAAAAAAATGGGGTAGGGGGGATCGTCCCCCACCTCTCAAAACAAAGGGGGGACATCCCCCCTGCCACCCCCGGGATATCCACCACTGCTCACTCCATCCCGTCCTCCAACCCCCCTCCTGTATTCTTTCCTGTTCCCTCTCTGTCCTGACACAGGGTAGCGACTCAAAACATCGACTTCACAGCTTTTGCCTCTGCAGATGCTGATTTACCTGCTGAGTTCTACCATCATTCTTTATATTGTTCCAGATTCTGCCCATGTTCAAGTCCAAGGAGGAAGGGATATCAATCATAAGCGCAGGAAAATGTTAAAAAAATTAAAAGGCTCCAGGTGATGCAGCGGTGAACACGAAACAGAAAATTCTGCAAAAACTCAACCGCTTAATCAACATCTGTGAAAGATGAAGAGTTAACCTTTCAGATATAGTGTGGATAGGGTTAAGATCCTGAGTCATAAAAACTGCCGATGCTAGAATCTTGATCAAACACAAATTGCTGGAGGAACTCAGTGGGCTAGGCAGCATCAGTTAAGGGAATGGACAGGCAATGTTTTGGGTCTGGATGTTCAGGAAGGAACTGCCGATACTGGTTTATACGGAAGCTAGACACAAAATGCTGGAATAACTCAGCAGGTCAGGCAGCATCTCTGGAGAAAAAGAATAGGTCTTGTTTCATGCCGGAACCCTTCCTCAAACTGAAAGGAGGTGGGGGGAGGGGGGAATAAACTAGGGGTGAGAAAAGGCGCGAATAAATCAGGGCCAGCAACAGATGACCAAAGGAAAGGTGGCAAGGGAAGGTGTGATAACAAGAGGAATACAAGGATGCAACCAGTGGAACTGGCAGGACGACTATGGTGAGGGAGAGGGTGGGGAGAGAAGGGAGGAGCGGTAAAAAGGTGCCGACCCAAAATGTCACCAAATCAATTGCAATACTGAGTGACAGAACTGGCTTGAAGGACAGAATGGCATACTCCTACTCCTCAGATCCAATTTAATTCTTCTATCTATTTTGTTTTATAACCATACATCCTAACAGGATCCTCAGTCATTTCAATCTTCCAGACTTAGAGGAAAGACCTGATTTACCTAGATCTGCAGTGGACAACTTTACTTTTATTCTCTGCCCAGCTCACAGGGAGTGGCACGGTGGCACAGCAGTAGAGTTGCTGCCTTACAGCGCCAGAGACCCGGGTTCGATCCGGACTACGGGTGGTGTGTGTACGGAGTTGGTACGTTCTCTCCCGTGACCGGGTTTTCTCCGGATGCTCCGGTCTCCTCCCACACTCCAAAGACGTACAGGTTTGGCTTCAGTAAATTGTAAATTGTCCCTAGTATGCAGGATAGTCCTGCTGTATGGGGTGATCGCTGGCTGGTGCGGACTCAGTGGGCCGAAGGGCCTGTTTCCAAGCCGTATCACAGAAGTCTAAAGACAGGCAGTTGCAGTCACCCAGCCTTCAGCTGTACCATTTCGCTCATTTTTGGTCTGGTTTTCACATCAGCAGATGGGCAGAATGCAATCACACTCCCCACGCAGTGGAAATGGTGACTTGTGCAATGAAACGCCATCTGGCAGAAGCAGGAGAGAGGCAGCGAGCACAAGACCCATTTGTTCCTTCAGCCCGGACAAAGAAAAACTGCTTGAGGTTCAGCACAGTTTTAAACAGGGTTACAATGTGTAACATGGCATCTAATTCATACCTCCATACAAATAAATTAACTGCTAGGCTCATTAAATCTTTATCCCTTCTTCATTGTGTCCTAACGTTCGTTGTCTTGCAGCACTTCCGATGCATGTGCAGCCTTACATACGAACAATCCAAGCTTCACTGCCCTGTCCAAATTCAAGCTTGCATCCAACATTTTTACACCTGTCACTCAGAATCTTCTCTATTTTCTGTGTCAATACAAATGTCACGAGGATAATGAAAAGGTATTCTTAATTATTAACTAATAATTAACTATAAAGTCTGAAGAAGGGTCTCGACTCAAAACGTCACGTATTCTCCAGAGATGCTATCTGATCCGCTAAGCTACTCCAGTGTCTATTTCCGATAATTAATTGGTTTTCAAGAACTGAGAGTACATAATGCTTAAGGCAACTATAACGCAGAAAACTCAGTTAAGAGTGTTGTAAAATCTGTCTTTTTCGCAATTTAGCTCTGTGCTTAGAAGGGTCCCAACCCGAAACATCACCCATCCTTTTTTCTCCAGAGATGCTGCCTGACCCGCTGAGTTACTCCAGCATTTTGTGTCCATCTTCGGTGTAAACCAGCATCTGCAGTTCCTTCCTGCACATTCAGGTTATTAACCTTACTGTTTGCAAACCTGTCATAGATGTGGTGGGTACACAAAAGGCTGGAGAAATTCAGCGGGTGCAGCAGCATCTAAGGAGCGAAGGAGATAGGCGACGTTTCGGGTCGAGACCCTTCTTCAGACTGTTGTGTCAGCATTTTGGGGAATTTAGCAGAAGTCATCAGAATAAGGTACAAGGTGCACATGCATTCAATGACACATGGACTAATGCAGAAACAAACATTACCCCATTGACAGCTTGCCGTATTGCAATGAGGTGTGCAGCATTGAGGCCCCTTTATTAGAATGAGCCCACAGGTGCAAACGATCCATCTGCTCTTTGTTTTAAGGTGCATAGGGATCTAATTCTACTGTTAACCTCAGGACCCTTGATTGCAGCCTTTGTACCGGACGGATTGTGCAAGCCTGCACGGACTCGGATAGATGTTCACACTTATGACGATTGTGAAATCCAACAAAAAAATACCACACACGTCTGCAGAAAAGTGTTACTTCTGTAAAAGCAGCACGGGTCTTCCTTCCTGTGGTAATTCCTCTAGACATGCTGATTGCAAAAATGAACAAAGTCTTGCACTGACCAGAATATCATTTCTTGTAAACAGAGGCATTAGTTCTCTATAATCATATTCAACAATCAAATTATGTTGTCCTTTGAATGATTAGAACATTCGACAAAAGTATTTGAAAGGCTTTTCTGGGTTTATGCTCAAGCCGGCTTGTAAGGGTGCAGCCAAAATAAGCCCCTCACTGCAAAGATCCTCTTGCGTAAGACAAGTTTTACTTAATCACATCTCCACCAATGTCCGTACTCTGGGAATATACTGTTATTATTAAAAATTGTCACCACCACAATTATGTGTTGGAAGGAACTGCAGATGCTGGTCTACACCCAAGATAGACACAAAATGCTGGAGCAACTCAGCGGGTCAGGCTGGAGAAAAGGAATAGGTGACGTTTCAAGTCGAGACCCTTCTTCAGACTGAGAGTCAGGGGAGAGGGAGGCTGAACACAAACTATACCGTACAAAGGGAATCTGAAGAAGGTACTGACCCAAATCGTCCATGTTCTCCAGAGATGCTGTGTGACCCACTGAGCTACTCCAGCACTTTGTGTCATTTTTGGTGGAAAGTGAAGACTCGGTCGCAGCTTAAATTTTACTCTCAAGCAAAAACAAAGTCACTTCAGGATGGTACTTATTGCTCCAGCAAATAGCAATGTTACAAAATTTAAATAGCAATGTTACAAAATTTTGAGATTTAAAAATCAAGTCCGCAATTTATCCCATCAGATAAAAATAAAAAGTAAAAATAAAGCATAAAAATAAGTTTAATTTGACACCTAATTCACTTTCATATCTTCAGTATTAAAAAAGTTATGGCCATTTTCATACTCCGAAATTAGCATCTTGTTCCCTATTGCTTTTCCATTGACTGAACTCAAAAGCTGAGATTGAGGACAGTCAAAAGGCCATAACTTTCTTAAAGATTAAGAGAACTGAATGAAATTTTCAGTTATTATAGATTGAAGCATTCTGAAACAAATATGAAACAATCTTACTTGGATGACCTGAAATTAAAGCATATAATTAGTTAGTTACCTAATTGTAGCTAATTACAAAACTCAATTACTAGATCTAAACATCTATCCATTTCTTAAGAAAAGGTTAACATTTTTAAATAGCCTAAGTGTCCAAATAACATTCACACAATAATTCACTAAAAAACATGATTTTTAAACCTTATTGTTATGAATTTATAGGCCAAATGGAAGGAATTTAGTGTTTAATTCCCGTAAATTAATGGGCATTTAAATCATCTTGCGTGTGAGACTTTGTGGAACGCGATCAATTGGAACGTTGCGGTTTGTGGTCAATTTGAACCCCATATCAGCAGGAAAAACACTGCCAGTTTGTATGGGGCCATAATCACAATTTTGCCGATGGAATCTGGATGAAAGTAATCCTAAGAAGCAAGTTTATATGTTTCTATGCGTTAGAAGTAGCTTTTTATTTTACTCCAGGGATTAAACTGTCCCGCGATTTATTTTTTAAACTTCCGAGAACGGAAGTCGGATCGATTATTCTTCAGCAGCTTAACAGCCTGAGAAAGTTCGACAGGCAGGAGAAAACGGCATTTTAATCCCGCCCCCCCCCCCCCCCCCCTCAAAGGCGCTAAAGTCGCGCACACGGCGACTGGCAGAACTGCAGCGCCACTGAAGGTAAGTATTGTAACACACCTACTTTAAACCCAGTGAAGGACCAAGGAGGCAACTGCCTGAAGGATTAGTTTTGGAGTCCACAAATTAACAAAGTGCTGTCTTTAGATGGAATACAGACCAGATTAACTCATAATATCACCTGAATTTCAAGAGTTAAGTTGGAAGCAAAGTTTACACAAGTTGTGGGTATGTGCGCTGTAATTTAACATGGAGGTGGATTATTCAGTTGAGGTCGTTGAGGTAATAAGGTGAGGTGAAACAAAAATACTTTAATTGATTGGCATGGTCTAAAAATAACAAACAAGCTTTGCACCTCTGAAGTTAGGAATTCATTTGGTTTAGAGTGCAGAAACAGGCCCTTTTGCCCACTGAGGTCCACGCCGACCTTCGTTCACCCATATGCCTGTTCTATGTTTTCCCACTTTTGCATCCTACACACTGGAGCATTTTACAGAAGCCAATTAACCCACAAACCTGCACGTCTTTGGAATGTGGGAGGAAACTGGAACACCCGAAAAAAACCCACGCGGTCACAAGGAGAAAATTCCACACAGACAGCATAGACAGGATTGAACCCGGGTCTCTGACGCTGTGAGGCAGCAGCTCTGCCACTACACAACACTGCCACCCAACACTCATTTGAACAGTCTTCTCCAAGTGGCATTTTAGGCTGGGTTAATTGCTCTGTTGAAATATGAAACCGATAGATTGTGTTTGTCCCAATGGCAGTGGCAAAAAAATCTGCCTTTATTCAATGTTACAAGTTACAGTTCAATCACAGCTTAGCCAGAGGCAAAATGGCCTTGGTCCTGAGGGAGCCACAATTGATGTGGCCATTAGCCAGCGCAGCAGTAGGCAGGTAGTGCAGGAGTCCCCTGCGACCATCTCCCTCCTAAACAGATATACCATTTTGGATACTGTTGGGGGAGATGGCTCAGCAGGGGAAGGCAGCAAGAGCCAAGTTCATGGCACCATGGGTGGCTCTGCGGCACATGAGGGGAGAAAAAAGAGTGGAAGGGCTATAGTAATAGGGGATTCAATTGTAAGGGGAATAGATAGGCGTTTCTGCGGCCGCAAACGAGACTCCAGGATGCCTCCCTGGTGCAAGGGTCAGGGATGTCACTGAACGGCTGCAGAACATTCTGGAGGGGGAGGGTGAACAGCCAGCTGTCGTGGCGCACATTGCACCAACAATATAGGTAAAAAACGGGATGAGGTCCTACGACGCAAATTTAGGGTGCTCGGAGATATACTTAAAAGTAGAACCTCAAAGGTAATAATCTCTGGACTACTACCAGTGCCATGTGCTAGTGAGAGTAGAAATAGGAGGATATTGCAGATGAATACGTGGCTTGAAAAATGGTGCAAGGGGGAGGGATTCAAATTTCTCGGACATTGGAACCAGTTCTGGGGGAGGTGAGACCAGTACAAACAGGACGGTCTACACCTGGGCTGCAAGGGAACCAATGTTCTTGCGGGAGTGTTTGCTAGTGCTGTCAGGGAGGATTTAAACTAATGTGGCAGGGGGATGGGAGCATGAGCAGAGAGACAGAGGGATGTAAAATGAGGGTAGAAGCAATAAATAGCAAGGTGAAAAGTAAAAGTGGCAGGCAGAAAAATCCAGGGCAAAAATCAAAAAGGGCCACTTTTCAACATAATTGTATAAGGGGTAAGAGTGTTGTAAAAACAAGCCTGAAGGCTTTGTGTCTCAATGCAAGGAGCATTCGTAATAAGGTGGATGAGTTGAATGTGCAGATAGTTATTAATGAATATGATATTGTTGGGATCACAGAGACATGGCTCCAGGGTGACCAAGGCTGGGAGCTGAACATCCAGGGATATTCAATATTCAGGAGGGATAGGATAGAAAGGAAAAGGAGGTGGAGTAGCGTTGCTGTTTAGAGAGGAGATTAACGCAATAAAAAGGAAGGACATTAGCTTGGAGGATGTGGAATCGATATGGGTAGAGCTGCGAAACACTAAGGGGCAGAAAACGCTAGTGGGAATTGTGTACAGGCCACCTAACAGTAGTAGTGGAGTTGGGGATGGCATCAAACATGAAATTAGAAATGCGTGCAACAAGAGTAAAACAGTTATAACAGGTGACTTCAATCTACATATAGATTGGGTGAATCAAATGGGCAGCGGTGCTGAGGAAGAGGATTTCTTGGAATGTATGCGGGATAGTTTTATAAACCAACAAGTAGAGGAACCAACGAGAGAGCAGGCTATTCTAGACTGGGTAATGAGTAATGAGGAAGGGTTAGTTAGCAGTCTTGTTGTGCGTGGCCCCTTGGGCAAGAGTGACCATAATATGGTTGAGTTCTTCATTAGGATGGAGAGTGACATTGCTAATTCAGAAACAAGGGTTCTGAAAGTAAAGAAAGGTAACTTTGAGGATATGAGACGTGAATTGGCCAAGATAGACTGGCAAGTGATTCTTAAAGGGTTGACAGTGGATATGCAATGGAAGGCATTTAAAGACTGCATGGATGAACTACAACAATTGTTCATCCCAGTTTGGCAAAAGAATAAATCAGGGAAGGTAGTGCATCCGTGAATAACAATGGAAATCAGGGATAGTATCAAAACTAAAGATGAAGCATACAAATTAGCCAGAAAAAGCAGCCTACCAGAGGACTGGGAGAAATTCAGTCCTGCAGAGGAGGACAAAGGGCTTAATTAGGAAAGGGAAAATAGATTATGAAAGAAAACTGGCAGGGAACATAAAAACTGACTGCAAATATTTTTATAGATATGTGAAGAGAAAAGGGTTAGTTAAAACAAATGTAGGTCCCCCGCAGTCAGAAACTGGTGAATTAATCATGGGGAACAAGAACATGGCAGACCAATTGAATAACTACTTTTGTTCTGTCTTCACTAAGGAAGACATAAATAATCTGCCGGAAATAGCAGGGGACCGGGGGTCAAATGAGATGGAGGAACTGAGTGAAATCCAGGTTAGCCGGGAAGTGGTGTTAGGTAAATTGAATGGATTAAAGGCCGATAAATCCCCGGGGCCAGATAGGCTGCATCCCAGAGTACTTAAGGAAGTAGCCCCAGAAATAATGGATGCATTAGTGATAATTTTTCAAAACTCTTTAGATTCTGGAGTAGTTCCTGAGGATTGGAGGGTTAATGTAACCCCACTTTTTAAAGAGGGAGAGAGAAAACGGGGAATTACAGACCAGTTAGTCTAACATCGGTAGTGGGAAAAATGCTAGAGTCAGTTATTAAAGATGGGATAGCAGCACATTTGGAAAGTGGTGAAATCATTGGACAAAGTCAGCATGGATTTATGAAAGGTAAATCATGTCTGACGAATCTTATAGAATTTTTCGAGGATGTAACTAGTAGGGTGGATAAGGGAGAACCTGTGGATGTGTTATATCTGGACTTTCAGAAGGCTTTCGACAAGGTCCCACATAAGAGATTAGTATACAAACTTAAAGCACATGGTATTGGGGGTTCAGTATTGATGTGGATAGAGAACTGGCTGGCAGACAGGAAGCAAAGAGTATGAGTAAACGGGTCATTTTCAGAATGTCAGGCAGTGATTAGTGGGGTGCCGCAAGGCTCAGTGCTGGGACCTCAGCTATTTACAATATATATTAATGATCTGGATGAGGGAATTGAATGCAACATCTCCAAGTTTGCGGATGACACAAAGCTGGGGGGGCAGTGTTAGCTGTGAGGAGGATGCTAGGAGGCTGCAAGGTGACTTGGATAGATTGGGCGAGTGGGCAAATGCATGGCAGATGCAGTATAATGTGGATAAATGTGAGGTTATCCACTTAGGTGGCAAAAACAGGAGGGTAAACTATTATCTGAATGGTGACCGATTGGGAAAAGGGGAGATGCAACGAGACCTGGGTGTCATGGTACACCAGTCATTGAAAGTAGGCATGCAGGTGCAGCAGGCTGTGAAGAAAGCGAATGGTACGTTGGCATTCATAGCTAAAGATTTGAGTACAAGAGCAGGGAGGTTCTACTGCAGTTGCACAGGGTCTTGGTGAGGCCACACCTGGAGTATTGCGTACAGTTTTGGTCTCCTAACCTGAGGAAAGACATTCTTGCCTTAGAGGGAGTACAGAGAAGGTTCACCAGACTGATTCCTGGGATGGCAGGACTTCCATATGAAGAAAGACTGGATCGACTCGGCTTGTACTCGCTGGAATTTAGAAGATTGAGGGGGGATCTTATAGAGACTTACAAAATTCTTAAGGGGCAGGGGTTAGATGCAGGAAGATTGTTCCCGATGTTGGGGAACTCCAGAACAAGGGGTCACAGTTTAAGGATAAGGGGGAAGTCTTTTAGGACCGAGATGAGAAAATAATTTTTCACACAGAGAGTGGTTAATCTGTGGAATTTTATGCCACAGAAGGTAGTTGAGGCCAGTTCATTGGCTATATTTAAGAGGGAGTTAGATGTGGCCCTTGTGGCTAAAGGGATCGGGGGGTTATGGAGAGAAGGCAGGTACAAGATACTGAGTTGGATGATCAGCCATGATCATATTGAAGGGCCGAATGGCCTGCTCCTGCACCTATTTTCTATGTTTCTATGTTTCTATGTGATTTAAGTGCTTCAAGGTGGCAGCAAGGTGAAACTGGTAGAGCTGCTGCCTCACGGCGTCAGAGACCGGGTTCGATCTGACCTTGAGTTCAGTCCGTGCGGGTTCTCGGGTGCTGTACGTTTTCTCTGTGACTGCGTGGGTTTCCTCCAGGCAGGGGCGGACCTACTGTGAAACTAATGAAGCTTAAGTTTCAGGGCCCCTAATCCTGGAGAGGCCCCAGAAGCATATTCTTTCGATTTAATTCCCACTGCTCCTCCCGTGGGGAGGGGCTGCGGCCGCCACGGGCGGGGAGGGCAGGGCTCGGGCTCGGGCTCGACAAGGTTTAGTGAGGTACGGTTTAGTTGAGGCGTGGTTTAGTCGAGGTGAGGTTTAGGTGTGCGGAGAAGTTTGGTAGTGAGGTGTGGTCGAGGCGAGAGGTTTAGTGAGGCGAGGGGATTAGTCGAGGTGTAGGTATGCAGGTGACGGGAAGTGAGCGTAGGTGAGGTAAGGGGAAGTGGGTGTCTGAGCTCAGGAAGGGAGACTGAGATGCTGCTGAAGGAGACGAGACCACTGCCTTCTGTGGCAGAGAATTCCACAAATTCACAACTTTGGGTGAAAAAGTTTTTTCTCTTCTCAGTGCTAGGCAAAGAGACATTTCAGGTAGCTGTATGAGGCCATTTAGGGAAACATATAAGATTATTAAGGGTTTGGACACACTAGAGGCAATGTTTCCAATGCTGGGCGAGTCCAGAACCAGGGGCCACAGTTTAAGAATAAGGGGTAGGCCATTGAGAACGGAGATGAGGAATACTTTTTCACACAGAGAGTTGTGAATAGTCAATAGGTGCAGGAGAAGGCCATTCAGCCCTTCAAGCCAGCACCGCCATTCAATGTGATCAGGGCTGATGATCAACAATCAGCACCCGTCCCTGCCTTCTCCGCATATCCCCTGACACCGCTATCTTCAAGAGTGGATTGGCAGTGGAGGCCAAATCTCTGGAGGCTTTCAAAGGAGAGATAGATAGAGCTCTTAAAGATAGCAGTCAAGGGATATGGAGAGAAGGCAGGAATGGGGTACTGATTGTGGATGATCATAGAAATGTCTTTTGTCTATTTCATGAAATGTATTTTGGGGGTTATTTTACTGCTTATTGTTATTTAAAAAATCTAAGCTTCTATTATGTAAGCTACCAGCAGAAAGCTTGAGAATCACTTTCAATTTATTGAAAATGCAGGTGCTTCAGGGGGCGAAGCCAGCCTGTCGTGGAACAACCCCATTGAAGAAGATAACAGTGGTTAACCAGACCTCGTTGCTGGTTGTGAAGGGGCCCACAAAACAGTTCAAGCGTCAGGAGCCCCAAAAATGTAGGTCCGCCACTGCCTCCAGGTACTCCGGTTTCCTCCCACATCCCAAAGGCAAGCAGGTTTGTGGATTAATTGGCCTCTGTAAATAAACCCACATATGTGGGGAAGATGAATTAACAGAACGAGTGTGAATAGGTGATCAATGGCCAGCATGGGTTCAGCGAGCTGAGGTACCTGTTTCCATCCTGTATCTCTATTTGGCCCCTGTGAAAATTGCCCCTTTTGTATGGGGACTGGATGAAAAATTGGGATAACACAGAACTAGAATGGACAGCTGATCGATTGTCAGTGTGGGCCGAAGAGCCTGTTTCCATGCAGTAGCTTAACTAAATTAAATTAATTAAGAAAGGATCTTGCATTTACCTGGAACTCATTGGGAAATTGCAAAGCACCTCACAGTTACTACAATGAGTTTGAAGTGGAGTCACGAATGAAACACCAGAGCACGTTTGTGCATCGCAACCAAATGATCTGTTTCAGTGATGCTGGTTAGTGATGTGGCCACAAGAGATTGTACTTCCTTTTCACTCCTCTGAAGCAGTGCCACGAATCATCACAAAGATTCAGTACAGACTCCGTACAGACAGCATCCGTCATCAGGATCGAACCCGGGTCTCTGGCGCTGTAATGCCCCTGTCCCACTTAGGAATCCTGAACGGAAACCTCTGGAGACTTTGCGCCCCACCCAAGGTTTCCGTGTGGTTCCCGGAGGTTTTTGTCAGTCTCCCTAATGGTCGAAAGTGGTTTCCGCTTCATCTAAACCTCCGGGAACCGCACGGAAACCTTGGGTGGGGCCCAAAGTCTCCAGAGGTTTTCGTTCAGGTTTCCTAAGTGGGACAGGGACATAAGTGGGACAGGGGCATTAGGCAGCAACTCTACCACTACACCACTGTGTCGCCTGGTGGGATGTGGATAATGTGCAGACAGATAGATATTGATCTTGACATTGTGGGCTGAAGGGCCTGCTCCAACGGTGTACTGTTACAGTATATGTTTCGTTTAGTTTATAGATACAATGTGGAAACAGGCCGTTTGACCCAGCGACTAGGCGCCGACCAATGACACCCGTACACTAGTTCTACGTTATCCCAGTTTTGCATCCTACACACTAGGGGACATTTTACAGAAGCCAATGAACCTACAAACCTGCACGTCTTTAGAATGTGGGAGGGAACCGGAACATCCAGAGAAAACCCATGTAGTCACACAGAGAACGTGCAAACTCCGTATAGACAGTACCTGTAATTAAGATTGAACCCAGGTCTCTGGCGCTGTACTGCTACGTCTAATTCTATAACCGCACCACTCTGCTACCTTGCGAACTAGGTTCTTCATCTTTTCTACCTATCCACCTAATTGCAGACTGGACTTTTTCCTAGTAACTGTAATTAGGTATGCTACAAACCTTACCTTCAGCGGCTCTGCAGTTCTGTCACTGGCCGTGTGCACGACTTTGGCGTCTTTGAGGTGGGGGGGGGGTTAAAATGCGGTTTTCCAATGCCTTCTGGAGTTATATTTTCTCAGAGTGCAAGCTTTTTCTCGAGATTCGTTCCGACTGCCGGTAAGTGAAATTTTTTTTTTTAATTGCCTGACTATTTCAGCGCTGGAGTAAAATAAAAATTAGCTCCTAATGCCATGAACGCCGACAACGGGGATGGATTTTACGTAGGGGACAGGTAAAGGAAAGCTGCATATTTTTTCATATAACTTGCTTGTTTAGATTACCTTAATCAACATTTCATGTTGCGAAACGGTGATTTGTTCCCCATACGAACCGGCAGTATTTTTCCTGCCAATATGGGGTTTAAATTCACCGCAACCGCAACGTTCCAATCCATCACGTTCCATAAAATCCCACTCGCGTTGATTTAAATGGCCATTAATTTACGGGCATTAAACACTAAATTCCTTCAATTTGGCCTATAAGTTCATAACAATGAGATTTAAAAATCATGTTATATTGTGAATTCTTGTGTGAATGTTATTTGGACACTTAGGCTTTTTAAAAATGTTAATCTTTTCTTAAGAAATGGATAGATGTTTAGATCTAGTAATTTAATTTTATAATTAGCTACAATTGGGTAACTAACTAATTATATGCTTTGATTTCAGGTCATCCAAGTAAGATTGTTTCATATTTGTTTCAGAATGCTTCAATCTATAATAACTGAAAATTTATTTCAGTTCTCTTAATTTTTAAGAAAGTTATGGGCTTTTGACTGTCCTAGATCACAGCTTTTGTGTTAAGTCAATGGAAAGGCAATGGGGAGCAAGATGCTAATTTCCGAGTATGAAAATGGCCATAACTTTTTTAATACTGAAGATATGAAAGTGAATTAGGTGTCAAATTAAACTTCTTTGTATGCTTTATCTGATGGGATAAATTACAGACTTGATTTTTAAAATCTCAAAATGTTGTAACATTGCTACTGTAATGCAACAAAGCTGCAAAACTATACTCTGCACTCAGATATTTTCTCTTAGCTCCAACTGTTTCATAATATTCATACATAGCTTAATTGCATTCATGAACAGTATTATCTGATTAGCTAGTTCGTAAATAAAAACCTTTTGCTGAATCTCGGTACTTGTGACAATAATAACTTATACCGATACCGATACCAATTAAAATTACTGTGTGGAATGGTCTTTCAAAACCATCTTGATATTTTCAACATCTGAGCACACATGACTAGTGAAGAGGAACCTCATATTGATTTTCTTTTGGTAGCTCGTAAATACCCTCTTCAAGAAGAGCACATGGTGGGTGGGGGGTAGTCAAGGGGAAATAGTTTCCATCCCAAATGCTCCCCTTCACGAAAGACAAGATTTCATAACTTCCAATGGGCAAATGCAAGAAAATCCTCATTTTCTCAGTGAGAACACAATGGGGGTTTTCCATCAAAGGGAATGGTGCTAATCTGCTGTGAATAAGATTCATTATACTGGGCTAGTTTTGGTTTTCGTGTGGATAATTTCTACTTATTTAAATGTCTGCTTTAGATGCTGTCCCCAAAGTATACAAGCAGTTGGATGGACGTCTACAGATCAGTATGTGGGGACGGCACAGTGGCGCAGCAGTAGAGTTGCTGTCTTACAGCGACAGAGACCCAGGTTCGATCCTGACTATGGGTGCTGTCTCTATGGGGTTTGTACATTCTCCCCATGACCTGCATGGGTTTTCTCAGGGTAGTCTGATTTCCTCGCACACTCCAAAGATGTACAATGTTTGTAGGTTAATTGTCCCTAGTGTGTGTAGGATAGTGTTAGTTGCGGGGGTCACTGGTCGGCATGGACTCCGTGGGACGAAGGGCCTGTTTCTGTATTCTATCTCTAAACTAAACTAAACTAAATTAAATGCAAGGGTGCAAATAGGCTTTTCAGCTAAAATGGACATGTTTGCTAACAGTTCCTATGTCGAGCAAGCAAGCTCGCTAAGAAACATTGTCACTTTAATTATGGCTATTGGCAGATCAATTTCCCTCCTGGGATAAATAAAGTTCTATCGTATCGTATCGTATAAGTAAGTAGTTAGGAAAATAACTGGGATTACTTGAAGAACTAATAGATCATGAGGCTTTAGACTTTAGACTTCAGAGATGCAGTGTGGAAACAGGCCCTTCGGCCCACCGAGTCCCCACTGACCAGCAGTCACCCCGTACACTACCGCTATCCTACACACTAAGGACAATTTACTATTTTACCAAAGCCAATTACCTACAAGCCTGTACATTTTTGGAGTGCGGGAGGAAATCAGAGCACCCGGAGAAAACGCATGCAGTCACAGGGAGAACGTGCCAACTCCATACAGACAGCACCCATAGTCAGGATGGAAGCCGGGTCTGGCGCTGTAAGACAACAGCTCTACCGCTACACCACTGTGCCTCCCTAACGCCATCAGGTTATGCAGCCTCAGGGACATATAAGTTCTAAGACAAGGCAAACTTTAGAGTGAAGGTACACAAAAATGCTGGAGAAACTCAGCGGGTGCAGCAGCATCTATGGAGCGAAGGAGATAGGCAACGTTTCGGGCCGAAACCCTTCTTCAAACTGATGGGGGGTGGTGGGAGAAGGAAGGAAAAAGGAGGAGGAGCCCGAGGGCTGCGGGAGAGGTAGGAAGGAGAGGAGACAGCAAGGGTTAACAGAATTGCGAGAATTCAATGTTCGTGCCACCAGGATGCAGACTCCCCAAGCGGAATATGAGGTGCTGTTCGTCCAATTTCCTGTTTTGCTCACTCTGGCCGTGGAGGAGGCCCAGGACAGAGAGGTCGGATACGGAATGGGAGGGGGAGTTGAAGTGCTGAGCCACGGGAGGTCAGGTTGGTTAATGCGGACCGAGCGGAGGTGTTCGGTGAAAACGATCACCAAGCCTACGCTTGGTCTCACCGATATAGATCAGCTGATGCAATGGATGAGGTTGGAGGAGGTGCAGGTGAACCTCTGTCGCACCTGGAACAACTGCTTGGGTCCTTGAATGGAGTCGAGGGGGGAGGTAAAGCAACAAGTGTAGCACCTTTAGAGTGATATGGGCCAAACGCAATAAGGTGGGTCTAGCGAGATGGGGCATCTTAGTTGGCATGGGCAAGTTGGGCCGAAGGGCCTGTTTCCATACTGTATGACCACAGTTACTCAGCTAGGCTATGGGAGTCAAAAAGAACTTAATGGAAACCATTGACTGAGAGGATAATAATTTATTTTTTAAAGTTATCAAAAATGCTAAAAAATGTAACACAGTTAAGGTTTTTGCTAAATGGTTTACCCGTAGTCAACATAATCTTTATTAATAGCGGTGGCATTTCTGGAGCAGGTAGGCTGACAAGGAACTTCCATTGCCAATCCAGATTGGTGTCTAGATTGATGTAAGTGACTTATTTCATTCACGTAGCTTATAAATAATGATAAATATCTAAGAAACTGCTGGAAATCTGAAATTTAAAAAAAAAACAAAATTGCTGGAAACAGTTAGCAAGTCAGGCCGCATCTGTGGGAAGAGAAACGGTGCGATTATTTCGGGTCCAAGGTCCTTCCTCAGAACGGGGAAAGGCAAAAAAAATATATATATAGTTTTTTCTCTTTTCTGGTTCGGAAGCAAGGCGTTGATCTGAAACACTAACATTTTCCACAGGTACCGCCTGACCTGCTGAGTGTTTCCAATATGTTCTGTTTTTTTCTTTGGAAATATATAGTTGTCTTCTCCTAATACTGATTCTTGGGTCAACCCAACTCCTTATCCACTCTGTATGAAGGTGGAGGTGACCTGCTGTAGGAACCTTGCCTTAATCATCTTGTCCATATGGATAAACTACAATCACGAGACACTGACTATCTCCTTCATGGCATGAGGGTTTAAATCTTGTGAAATTACTTTGGAGACTTTCTTTTTCTGCTGTGTATCTCCTGTGTTTTCTGTTCTTTTATCAGGCTTCCTATGTTTGAAGAGGATTGATTTCAGAAACAGTGAGGGCATGGAATGAGGGAGAGCTTGGTGGAGCGGTGTATCTAACATTTCAGGAACACGGAAGGAAAAGGTTAAGAGGTACAGAAACCATGATGGCTGAGATGATCACCAGCAGATGCCTGTTAAAACCCTGAATCACTCTCCTCTCTGGGGAAAATGACTTCAAAACGCCCTCACACAACAGAAACCCTAAGTATCGGACATTCATAGCCAATATGACGATCATTCTCTTCAGAAATGAAACCAGAAACTAAAACTGTTCAAGAGGTATCGAGTCTATCAGTCTGAAGAAGGGTTCCGGCCCGAAACGTTGCCTATTTCCTTCGCTCCATAGACGCTGCTGCACCCACTGAGTTACTCCAGCATTTTTGTTTATCTTCAACTAAAGCTGTTCATAGAGTGTTCATAGACAACTCTGGCCTGTACTCGTTGGAGTTTAGAATGACAACGGGGAATCTCATTGAAACTTATACAAGAGTGAAAAGCCTGGATAGAGTGAATGTGGAGAGGGTTTTTCCACTAGTAGGAGAGTCTAGGAACAGAGTGGCTCAGCCTCAGAATGAAAGGACACGCCTTTAGAAAGGAGATGAGGAGGATTTTCTTTACCCAGAGGATGTGGAATCTGTGGAATTCACTTGGACAGGTTGTGGAGGCCAAGTCATTGTGTATTTTAATATCGGAGATTGACAGGTTCTTGATTAGTAAGTGTGTCAAAGGTTATAGGGAGAAGGAAGGAGAATGGGGTTGAGTGGGGAAAGATAGATCAGCCACGGTTGAATGGCAGGGTAGACCTGTTGGGCCAATTCTGCTCCTCTGACTTATGAACATGAACTTGTAGAGTCATAGAATCATAAGCACAGAAACCGGCCCCTCAGCCCAGCTTGCCAATGTTGACCAAGGTGCCCCATCTACACTATTCGCACCTGCACACATTTGGCCCATATCCCTCTAAACCTTTCCTATCCATGTTCCTGAAGGGGAGACACATAATATTTCCCAAAATTGCAGCAAGATGAACATTTCTACCAATTATTTTCCCCAATGAAAGAACAAAACGGGTCCTCAGTAAAGGTTTTAACTCATTAACCGTCGGCATTGGAGATCGTCAATACTTACAGATTCTGGTTCGAAGAATCAGATGCAGGGATACAAAGATATTTCATGTCCTACAAAGGAAAAGAAACACATTATTAGTGGAGAATTAATGATCACAACCTCTTTGTCTGCCTTCCAAACGTATAGGAGGGGATTCATTGCTTAGCCCAATATAAGATAGGCTGAAGAATGGTCAACCCCAAACATTGTCTGTCTATTTCCGATAACAGACACTCCCCGACCCATTGAGATCCTCCAGAGGTTGATTTTCCATTGATTACATTGGTAGCAAGTATATGCCAGCAATGGACCCAGTCAGTGTGTTCCCCAGTGGGTTCAATTTGTCTTCCTTGCTGATAGCATTGTGGTAGCTATCATTTCCTACGTCGTGAACGTGCCCCGTCAAACCTGTGTTTGAAACCATCCCAGTATGCAATGAACACATCTGCAATCAGTCCATGAGCTGAGTTTAACACTATCATTTGCAGAATTTCCTGTGCATGTATCATGTCAAGACATGAAAATACTACATCCAAATTTATCGACAGATGACACAAAGCTGGGTGGCAGTGTGAACTGTGAGGAGGATGCTATGAGAATGCAGGGTGACTTGGACAGGTTGGGGGAGTGGGCAGATGCATGGCAGATGAAGTTTAATGCGGATAAATGTGAGGTTATCCACTTTGGCAGCAAAAACAGGAAGGCAGATTACTATCTAAATGGCGTCAAGCTGGGAAAAGGGGAAGTACAGCGGGATCTGGGGGTCCTTGTACATCAGTCTATGAAAGTAAGCATGGAGGTACAGCAGGCAGTGAAGAAAGCGATTGGCATGCTGGCCTTTATAACAGGAGGAATCGAATATAGGAGCAAAGAGGTCCTTCTGCAGTTGTACAGAGCCCTAGTGAGACCACACTTGGAGTATTGTGTGCAGTTTTGGTCCCCTAATTTGAGGAAGGACATTCTTGCTATTGAGGGAGTGCAGCATAGGTTTCCAAGGTTAATTCCTGTGATGGCGGGACTGTCATATGCTGAGAGAATGGAGCGGCTGGGCTTATACACTCTGGAGTTTAGAAGAATGAGAGGGGATCTCATTGAAACATATAAGATTGTTAAGGGCTTGGACACACTAGAGGCAGGAAACATGTTCCCGATGTTGGGGGAGTCCAGAACCAGGGGCCACAGTTAAAGAATAAGGAGTAAGCCATTTAGAATGGAGACGAGGAAACACTTTTATTCACAGAGAGTGGCGAGTCTGTGGAATTCTCTGCCTCAGAGGACGGTGGAGGCAGGTTCTCTGGATGCTTTCAAGAGAGTGCTAGATAGGGCTCTTAAAAATATCGGAGTCAGGGAATATGGGGAGAAGGCAGGAATGGGGTACTGATTGGGGATGATCAGCCATGATCACATTGAATGGCGGTGCTGGCTCGAAGGGCCAAATGGCCTACTCCTGCACCTATGGGCTATTGCCTATTGACATCCTGGAAGTTAGTACTGACCAGAAATCTATCTCAACCATACAGTAGAAATACTGTATGACCAAGCTAAAAGGTGACTGTCTTATTGTAAATTACTCCCTTCCTGATGTCCCAACGTACCTTTCACCATCTACATGGCACAAGTCAGAAGCAGTGTGTAGGAAGCAACTGTAGATGTTGGTTTAAACTGAAGATAGGTACAAAAAGCTGGAGTAACTCAGCGGGTCATTCAGCATCTCTGAAGAGAAGGAATGGGTGACATTTTGCATTGAGACCCTTCTTCAGACTGAAGAAGACTTCTTCTGAAGACCTTTTCTCCAGACATGCTGCCTGACCCGCTGAGTTCGTCAGCATTTTGTATCTTTCTTCAGTACAAGTCAGGAGCATTTTGAAAAGGTTATTGACTTAAATAAATGCAGCTCCGATAAGCCAAGAATCCTCAACCATCTCAACAAGGTTGCCTGCTTGATTAGTATCCCATCCATCCCCCTGAACGTTTATTCACTCTGACACACTGTCATCGCAAAATGTACCATCCGCAAAATGCACCAACAGTTACTAACCTAGGCTATTCTAACACCATCTCCCAACGTCCCAACCTCCACCACTAAGGAGAATAAGGGCAGCATGGGGACATCCCAATGTACCAGATCCCCCCTGAACACACACCTCCCTGATGTGGAAATACATTGCTATTCCTACATCATCGCTTGGCCTAAATCACAGAAGTCTCTTCTGAGCCATAGATAGATACTGCACACAAGAATTGTCGCAGTGACAGTGGTGCAGCTAATAACGCTGCTGCCAGCCACACTGTGCCAGAAACCCGGGTTCAATCCTGCCCTTGGGTGCTGTCTATGTGGGGTTTGAATGTTCTCCCTGTGACTGTGTGGGTTTCAAGGGCCGGAGGGCCTTTTCCATGTTGTATCTATTATCAACGACTCAATGAAACAGACCATTCAGCCATCACATGCACCCCATTTAAATATCCCCATCCTAACCCCATTCGGTTTTTCCCCACATTCGTATCAACATTCCCTCCCTAACATTGTACCACTCACTCACTCACTCACTCACACACACAAGAGCAATTTACAGCAGCCCATTAACCCAGTGACCAAAAATATTGTTGTACATTAGACTTAACATTTTAGAGAAAAAGTTCGAAAGCAGGCCCTCCAATCCACCACAGAGTCCACACCAGCCAGAGATCATCCTGTACACTAGCACTATCCTACAAACCTGTACGCATTTGGCGTGTGGGAGAAAATCGGAGCACCCGGAGAAAACCCTCGCAGACACAGGGAGAACATCCAAACCCCATACAGACAACATCCATATTCAGGTTTGAACCCGGGTCTCTGGCATTGTAAGGCAGCAGGTCTACTGCTAGGCCACTGTGTCACCCCCAAGAACAGGCATACTCCACGAAGACAGCACTGGAGCTCAGCATCATAAACATGTCACTGGAGTTGTGAGCCACCATTTCTACTGGCTGCACCATTGTGCATCATTGTGTCATAGAGTCATACAGCGTGGAAACAGGCCCTTTGGCCCAACTTGCCCACACTGACCAACATGTCCCACCTACACTAGTCCCACCTGGCTGTCTTTGGCCCATATCCCTCTGAACCTGTCCTACCCATGTACCTGTCAACATGTTTCTTAAATGTTGCAATAGTACCTGCCTCAACTACCTCCTATGGCAGGTCACTCCATGCACCCACCACCCTTTGTGTAAAAAGGTTACCCCTCAGGTTCCTATTAAATCTCCCCCCCCCCCCTCACCTTAAACCCATGTTATCTGGTTCTCAATTCCCCTTCTCTGGGCAAGAGACTCTGTGTGCTTATTCGATCTACTCCTCTCATAATTTTGTACACCTCTCTGTGATCACTCCTCATCCTCCTGTGCTCCAAGGAATGTAGTCCTAGCCTGCTCAAACACTCCCTACAGCCCAGGCCCTCGAGTCCTGGCTGCATCGAGGTTGAGGTCACTCTGCTGGAGAGTAGTCAGAGAGAGTCATAGTCATACAGCATGCCGATCAGCCCAACTTGCCCACTTCGACCAACATGCCTCATCTACACCAGTCCCACCTGCCTGGTTTGTGTCATATCCCTTTAAACCTGCCATATACCTACCTGTACCTGTCTAAATGTTTCTTAATCGTTGCGATAGTACATGTCTCAACTACCTCCTCCGGCAGCTTGTTCCATCCACCCTTTTTTTTGTGAAAAAGTTACCCCTCAGGTTCTTATCAAATCTGTTATGCCTCACTTTAAACCTATGTCCTCTGGTTCTCGATTCCCCTACTCTGGGCAAG
Organism: Okamejei kenojei; assembly: GCA_035221665.1. Classification (NCBI taxonomy): domain Eukaryota; kingdom Metazoa; phylum Chordata; class Chondrichthyes; order Rajiformes; family Rajidae; genus Okamejei; species Okamejei kenojei. Next base: position 36,267,652 of record CM069147.1, on the reverse strand, counting down.
AGAGTTTGTACGTCTATCTGATCTATTCCTCTCATAATTTTGTACACCTCTATAAGATCACCCCTCATCCTCCTGGGCTCCAAGGAACAGAGTCCTATCCTGCTCAACCTCTCACCGGTAGATCAGGCCCTCGAGTTCTGGCAACATCCTCGTAAATCTTCTCAGCACCCTTTCCAGCTTTACAGCACCTTTCTTGTAACATGGTGCCCAGAATTGAGCACAATACGATCTACTCCTCGCATAATTTTGTACACCTCTCTGTGATCACTCCTCATCCTCCTGTGCTCCAAGGAATGTAGTCCTAGCCTGCTCAAACACTCACCAACATGCAGCCTCACCAACGTCTTATACTGGATAACTGCAACATGATCTCCCAACTTCTCTGATTCCACTGCGATTCCACTTTCGACGAACTATGTACCTGCACTCCTAGATCCCTCTGCTCTACAACACTCCCCAGAGCCCTACCGTGTAGGTCCTGCCCAATGTAGTCTTTCCAAAATGTCACATTTCTCTATTAAATTCCACTGCTCCCCCTCTGTGATTCTTGCTGATCTCCTGTTGATCGATCAAGTTCTGACCCAGACCCAGGCTTTGGCCCGCCCTCCACCTCTGTTTTCCAGTTTTCTCCCCCCTACCCCAATCTGTCTGAGGAAGTTTCCCGACCCGAAACATCGTCTGTCCATTGTCCCTGCAGATGCTGCCTGACCCACCATCGCTTTGTATTTCCAGCCGCTGTCTGCATGTGTCTGCATAAAGCGCTTGGAGCAGCTCCCCCTAGTGCAGCAGCACCTGTCAAATGGCAAACACCCGCAGGAGAAGATGGGGGAGCGGGGAGTTGTTTCTGAATGTAGAAGGAGTAAACAGTGGACTGTGTTTTATTTTTAAAAAATACTTCTGGAAAAGCTAAGTCACTGATCTAATCTGACTTGAGGAAATGCAACAGACTCCCAGCCTGAAGAAGGGTCTCGACACGAAACGTCACCTATTCCTTTTCTCTAGAGATGCTGCCTGACCTGCTGAGTTACTCCAGCAATCTGTGTCTATCATGAGGAAATACAATCCAGGTGTGCAGGTGACAGCTTCCAGACTAAAGAAAATTGTTCAATTGGACAGCCAGTGCGGTATGGCCAAGCACAGCCGAGTGATTGTGTATATGATCCAGGCAGGGCCACAGACTGTATAGGAATTCACTTCTGTAATGGGTCGATCCAGGGATGTGGCTGCAGATAGGAGATCCTATGTAAAGGTTGAGCACCAAAACGGGAATTACTACTCTTCCTACCCAGACAAAGGGACCCCAGTAGGTAAGATAGATCAAACCCCCTGCATGGAAAGATAGATCAAACCCCCTGCATGGGAAGATTGGGAATTTTCAAAACTGCCTGAACGGGGCTTCGCAAGGAGTTCAGACAAGTGGGAGTGCCGGCTTACAGCGTCCATTGTGTGTTGATGCGGTGGAAGCATCAGACGCACCAGGATCCAAGCAGCGTGCGTACACATCCCGATCACTCGCCTCACAGTCATTCTGTTTAAGACACAGGATATGTTCTGCCTCATTTAGCATCAATGTCACTTCTCTCTCCACCACCCATGCATTCCCACGCCTGCAGCTGACTTCATTAGCACCAGGGCGCAATCAAGGCAACACTGACTCCAAGTGTCGGAGCAGTATTAGGCCATTCGGCCCATCAAGTCTGCTTCAACATTCAATCATGCATGATCTATCTTTCCCTCTTACTCATTCTTCCTTCTTCCCATAACCCCTTTTAAATCAAGAATCTGTCAATCTCCACCTTAAAAATATCCATTGACTTGGCCTCTGTCTGTGGCAATCAATTCCACAGAGTCACTACCCACTGATTAAAGAAATTCCCCCTCATCGCCTCTCTAAAGGTACATCCTTTTATTCTGAGGCTATGACCTCTGGTCCTAGACTCTCCCAATAGTGGCAACATTCTCTCCACATTCACCCTATCCAGGCCTTTCAAAACAAGACAGCTGCAAAAGGACACAAAGTGCTGGAGTAACTCAGCAGGTTGTGGTTCATCAGTGTTCTCCAGAAACTCGTGTATAGTGTAGCACGCAACAAAAGCTTTTCGCTGTACCTCGGTACGTGCAACATTAACTAGGCAAATCTAAATGTGACCACACTGACCCCTACAACAAAGAGATGGTACTGCAGCTGATTACGGTGGGGTCAACATGAATGAGGCAGACTTTGGGACCGTGGGGCACTTCAGCCTCTGTGGAGGCTTACCCAGAAGTTTTTGAATATTTATTTACACTTCCCTTTCAGGTTTAAGTCACGTACACTGTTGGAAAGCAACAATATCCTGATTGTTGTGCTGACATCAGTGTTGATCCAATACTAGTGTGAACTAGAAGGGCGGTATTAACTTGGTGTGCCGGAGGGCATGTTTCCATGGATTTTTAAACCAAAGACATTACACAGACAAAGAAACATAATCTGATTTTAAGTGCCACATCTAAGATAGACACATCTAAGATAAGACTCACCCATCTAAGATAGACACAGAATGCTGGAGTAACTCAGCAGGTCAGGCAGCAGCTCTGTAGAAAAGGAATAGGTGACGTTTCGGGTCGACACCATCTTCCGAGATGCTGCCTGACACTCTGAGTTACTCCAGCATTTTGTATCTATCTTCGGTGTAAATCAGCTTCTGCAGTTTCTTCCCTCACATGAACTCATCTGGTCTCGAATATCGAGGATATTCCTTTGGATCTACTCATCCCTTCCCCACCTCCTCTGCTACTGAAACGTTACTGTTCCCTTTCCCAGTAAACTGACCACTGAGCTGACAAACCGTGATCTCTAGAATTCACTAATTTCCTCCAAAGTCCGCCCTCTCTTTAAGCCACTTCGTAAAAAAACGACCTGTTTGAACAAATTACCTCACACTTTAGGTTGCTAGATAATGATCTGGACAATATTGCAATTTGTTTCGTACCTGATGCAAAGCCAATTTTCCTGATCATGCAAAGCCTTAATCTGCGGGGAGAATGCTTGTAATTAGAAAACTTACACTGTCAGTATGCGTGTTACATCCTAGAAGAATCAGATCGATCTGCTAACTGGAAAGAGCCGAGCTGAATGCATATGTGGCTTACCACTGCCATCTGCTGTTTAAATGCAGGAATGTATTGGCCAAACCTGGAGACATTTAGTTTATTTAAAAAGACAAAATACTTGAGTAACTCGAAGACAGACACAAAAAGCTGGAGTAACTCAGTGGATCAGACAGCATCTCTGGAGAAAAGGAATAGGTGACGTTTCAGGTTGAGACCCTTCTTCAGTCTGATAGAAGTCCTGTCCCGAAACATCACCTATCCATGTTCCCTAGGATTCTGTCTGACCCACTGAGTTACTCCAGCTTTCTGTGTCTATCTTTGGTTTAAACCAGCATCTGCTGTTCCTTCCTACACATACTTGAGTAACTCAGCGGGTCAGGCAGCATCTCTGGTGCACATGACGTTTCGGGTCGGGACCCTTGTCCAGAAACTATGCATTACGTCTGTGCAGAGAATTTTTATTAAACATAAAAAACTAACTTGTTGAGTCCTGATGGAGGTTGCTTCTTGTAATTTCTAACAGACCAGACTATTGTTCCACCCATTGACTATTCTGTGTCGGACTACCAATATTTCTCCATATAATTGCCAACACATACATAAAGCACAAGGAAATATATATATAAGCTTAAAGTGGTGGGATCAGGAATTCCGCAATAGCACTCTGGACACTGACTTCACTAAGGGAATGCTGCAATTATCAAGGATGCCTTCGATAACAGTCCCAAAGCACCAAGCAGATGTTTAGTTTAGTTTAGTTTATTGTCACGTGCACCGTGGAACAGTGAAAAGCTCTTTTGGTGCATGCTATCCATGATAACCGATATAGCAGAGGCCACATCGAGAGTGTCAAATGCAATAGAGGAGGGTGGAGGAGATGCAGTTGGATTGCTGTCTCACCGGGAAGGGCCGTTTAGGTCTCCCAACCATAGTGCGGGAGGATGTGTAGGAGTCAAGTGTTGCATCTCCGGCAGTTGCTGGGGAAAGTGCCAGAGGATGGCGAGGGATGTTTGGCGAGGGATGAATAAACTAGGGAGTCACAGAGGGAGTGGTTCTCTTGCAAAGCAGAAAGCGGTGGGGAGGGGAAGGGGTGACTGGCGGTGGGATCACGTTATAGGCTAATTCTAGATAGCTTTGTTTAGCTTAGATTCATAGTGTGGAAACAGTCTCTTCAGCGCACTGAGTCCGCGCCGATCAGCGATCACCCATTCGCTAGTTCTATCCTACACGCTAGGGACAATTTATAAAGCCAAATAACCTGCAAACCTGGATGTCTTTAGGATGTGGGAGGAAACTAGAGCACCCAGAGAAAACCTACATGGTCACAGGAAGAAGGTACAAACTACATCCAGACAGCACCTACTTTCATGGTGGATATTAATGTTAATTTGCAAACAAAACCTGCAGTTAATACAGTTGATAGAATTTCCCCAATTTTCAATTATAAATCCAGCTAACTCCTTCACAATGCACTACAGAATAGAGAAAACCGCAGTCTGCCTAAACCTAAGAATCAAACATATCTACCCCTTCCCATAAATGTCAACATAGCAACATAAATTCAATTCCATTTATGAATACCCTGACATATCACCTTACCACCTCACCATTACCCAACCCAGAACCCAGAACATTAATCATCTGCACTTCAGCACATCTATAATCAATTTCTTTCTCCCTCCTGTGCCCACACATATGTCTTTATTTCAGTTTTTCTGCGGTATCGCAAAACGCTCCATACATTCAGTATTTTTTTTAAATCAAACCAACTTTCCATTTGAAGGCATTTCATGTTAAGGCAAGTTTCCAATTTAAAAATAAAGCAAAATTTTGCCAACACTAGCAAACCATTTTTTTTAAAGAAATTAATCGACATTAATAACCCCTTTGAGGAGTTGGTGGACCCAGTAATACAAGAACGCTGTTTTGAAGTAAGAAAGGTTCTGCCTCAGTCTCTCGCACTGACCATTAGTCTGTGCATGTGGCTCCTGAGAGACTGGATTCTTCACCCATGACATTACTGGAGGCAATGTTTTCTAGAGAGACTGATCAGGGGATCTACTCAGGATGATATATTGTGAATGTAGATATTGAGAAGGTAGATATATTGAGAAGGTAGATAAATGTTTTGAAAGATCAGGGAATTTAAGGTTTTGAGGAAATGGCACAGGAGTGAAGGACGGACGGTATGGTGGCGCAGCAGTAGAGTTGCTGCCTTATAGTGCCAGAGATCCGCTTCCGATCCTGACTGGACGGAGTTTGCATGTTCTCCCCGTGACCATGTGGGTTTTCTTCGGGTGCTCCAGTTTCCACCCACATCCCAAAGGCAGCTGGTTTCTAGGTTCATTGGCGTCTGTAAATTGTTCCTTGTGTGTAGGATAAAACCGGTGCACGGGTGACCGCTGGTCAGCGTGGACTCAGTCGGCTGAAAGACCTGTTTCCACGCCGTATCGCTAAACTAAACTTACGGCAGAAGACACGTCGGCCATGATTATACTGCACGGCAGGACAGGCTTGGGGGATGCGAGTAGCCTATTTCTGCACAGCACTTTTTATCGACAAAATGTTGTCAATACACATATGTTGGCATCTATGATGGATGGTCCTGCATGTTGCTTAAAGGCCTGACCACCTAATTTAATTAATATCTATTCTTTTTTTAAACTTCAGTAATCTGTTTGCGATACTATATAAAAAAAAAAAAAACATTTTTAATTGAAAATCTTTTTGTTTACTTTTTGGCGTGCCTTGCCAGTAAGCCATACACAAAGAAAGCATTGCTCCTACACCCTTGTCTGTTCTCTTCTAACATCTATCAAAAGCAGAAACTTGGAACATTTTGTTCACAACATAAAAAGGCCAAATGTTCACCTTTAAATTTATGCTACTTTAAATAGTGGGTATCTCCAGATACCTCATTTCCAAGTACAAATGGCAACTTTCAATCAATAACAATGAGTTCCTCCGGTCAAAATTAAATCCGAGACAAAGTGAGTGAGTTTGAGCATAAACAATGTAGGATAGGAGAATGTGGACGGGAAAGAGGAGAGGGGACGAGTGAGGAAAGTGAAGAGAAGGAAAGTTGGAAGAAGCGAGGAGAGAGAGAGAGAACAAAGAAATTGATGAGAGAGAAAGGAGAGAAGTGAAGAGAGCAGAGGAAAATAACTAAAGGCAGAGTGAGGGAGAGAGGAGGAGAGGGGAAGAGAGGGAGAAAGGGGTGGGGGTGAGCAAAAAGCAAGGGGGAGAGGTGCATGAGGAGAGCAGGAGATGGAGAGTGGGCGAGAGGAAAGCGTGAGGAGAGGAAAGAGCAGAGAGAGGGGGAGAGGCAGTAAGGAGGAGAGAGTGGAGAAGGGGTGAGGTACAAATGAGGGGAGGGAATCCTGGGGGCAAAGTTTGAAGAGGACAAAGCGGGGAAAACACAAGAGGGATAGTGGAAGAGGCGGAGATACAAGAGGAACGAGCAAGAGTGGAGAGAGAGCGAGCAAGAGGGTAAACGAAAAGTGAATTAGGAGGGGGGAGGAGAGAATGAGGGGTGGGATGAGCAAGAAGAAACAAGGAATTGGAAAGAAAGGGGGAGTGTCCAGCAGGAAGACATGGGGAGAGAGAGAGCAGGGAAAGAAAGAGCACAAGAAATAGTTTTGAAACAGAAGTAGGCCATTTTGCCCATCAGATCCATGCCAGCTCCCCACAGTCCTCAGGAGAGAGGACAGGAGTGAGAGGGAGGGGGTTGAGAGGAGTGAAGTGGGCTGTATGAGGAGAAAACGTCAAGTGGGGAAAGAGTGCGTGTAGCAAAGAGAAGTTGGGGAGAGAGGGAGGGAGAGAGGGGGGAGATTGTGGTACAATTGGAGAGTGGCAGAGAGTGGAAGAAAGGGGGTGAGTGCAGAGAGAGGGGAAATATGAAGATGGGGAGAAATGGGAAGGGCAAAGAAAGAGATGGGGGTGGAGAGGCAATTAGGCAGCAGAGAGGAGAGTGGGCAGAACACAGAAATGAGGGTTGCAACAGGAGAATGGAGAGGAAGTGTGAGAGAGGGGTGATACAGAGGGACAAGGAGAGATGAAGAGGGTTCGAGAGCAATGAGTGGCCACAGAGAGAAGGAGAAGAGAGGGGAGCACTGTTGTGTAACAAAACATGACCCTGACAAAGCCTCTGTTGATTCTCTATCTGTTTACTTCCAAAGGTATTACAGCTTTTCCTCGAAACGTTGCTCAATCTAACCCAATTCAGAAACATTCGTCTAAATGGTGGCGCAGTGGTGGAGTTGCTGCCATACAGCATCAGAGACACAGGTTCAATCCTGACCATCGGTGCTGTCTGTACGGAGTTTGTACCTGCGTGGGTATTTTCCGGGTGCTCCGGTTTCCTCCCACACTCCAAAGACGCACAGGATTGCATGTTAATTGGCTTTAATTGGTAAAATTGTAAATTGCTCCTAGTGTGTGTAGGATAGTGTTAGTGTGCGGGGATCGCTGGTCGGCACGGTCTCAGTGGGCCGAAGAGCCTGTTTCCGTGCTGTATCTCCAAACTAAACCAAAAACTCATTTCAGATGCCTGCCGCCACTAAGAGTGGTGTTATTTAAGCAAAGTCAGACCACCCAGCTGGCCTGCCCTCTGGTTTGTCAGACAGCACAGGAAAATTGAGTAGACAGCGTCCTAATTAAACTGTTTACATGAGCTTGATTCAAATTAATTTGCTTCTGGTTGTGCTTGTGGCCAGCTTCAGGAAGTGAGAGAGTTTGCTCCAATCAAACATTGAAAAAATTAATTTGTCACCCGCTTGATTCAAAGCAGCTGCATGTTCGCATGGAATGGGCTGGGCTCTCGAAACCCAACACCACAGGGACTTACAGGCGGCCTGCGATACGTCACTAGTAATTCCACACTGGCACAGTAACCTATAACTTACAGAGCAGCGTACTGTAAAGAGCTGCATTATGCAAAGCAATGGTACATATAGCAGAGTTATTAGGGCCAAAATGTGTGCCTGCAGAGAGATCTTAGATACTTATTTATTGGCCTAGCCTGAAACAATGGGGGGGAAAAAATCAAAGGGTGCGGCAATGGGCGGCACGGTGGTGCAGAGGTAGAGTTGCTGCCTGACAGCGCCAGAGACACCGGTTCGATCCTGACTACGGGTGCTGTCTGTACTGAGTTTCTACATTCTCCCCATGACTGCGTGGGTGCTCCCCGGGTGCTCCAGTTTGATCCCACACTCCAAAGACGTACAGATTTGTAGGTGAATTGGTTTTGGAAAAAAAATATTGTGAATTGTTCCTGGTGTATAGAACAGTGCTAGTGTACAGGGTGATCGCTGGCCAGTGTGGATTTGGTGGGCAGAAGGGCCTGTATCTCTAAAGTCTAAAGTGTAAACTGTGATAGAGGTGAAATACATGTGAAATTTAAGTCTAAAAGGAGGCACAGTGGCGCAGACACTATCCCACAGCTCCAAAGGTCCTGGTTTTGGCCTGACCTCGGGTGCTGTCTGTGTGGAGTTTGCACACTCTCCCTGTGATCGTGTGAGGTTTCCAATGGGTTCTCTGGCTTCTTCCTACATCCCAAGACTGTGCTTGTTAATAGGACAATGTAAATTGTCTCTCATGTGTAGGAGAGTGGTGGAATCTGGGGAGGTTCACGGCAGCATAAAATGAGTTTGGTTTAGTTTAGAGATACAGCGCGGAAACAGGCCCTTTCGGACCACCAGGCCCATGCCGACCAGCAGTCCCCACATATTAACACTATCCTACACACACTTTTTACAATTTTTACATTTACCAAGCCAATTTACCTACATACCTGTACGCCTTTGGAGTGTGGGAGGAAACCGAAGATCTCGGAGAAAACCCACGCAGTCACGGGGAGAATGTACAGATTCCGTACAGACAGCACCCGTAGTTGGGATCGAACCTGGGTCTCCAGCACTGCAAGCGCTGTAAGGCAGCAACTCTATTGCTGTGCCATCCTGGAAGGGGCAACGTTGATGTGAAAATGGGTCCTTGATCGTCACTACACTGTTTCTGTGTTGTATATCTTTGACAACAGGAGATAGTTTACATCGAGACATTTTCCCCATGCTTTAAATCAGTTTTATCATTAAATCAGCTACCAATTTATTGTAAGAGTTGTGAACAGTAGGGCGGTACAGGGGCGCAGCGGTAGAGTTGCTGGTTTAAATCGCCAGAGCCCCAGTTCGATCCTGGTCATGCCTGCATGGAGTTTATACGTTCCCCCTGTGACTCCCTGTGACCCAGTTTTCTCCGGGTGTTCCGGTTTCCTCCCACATGACAAAGGCATACAGGTTTGTAGGTTAATTGTCCCTAGCGCGTAAGATGAGAAGCGGGATAACATAGAACTAGTGTGAGTGGGTGATTGCTGGTCAATACAGGCTCGGTGGGCCGAAGGGCCTGTTTCCACGCTGTATTCCCTAAACTTAAAATTATAACTAAAAAGTAACCATGAAAGCAACCATGACCGTATGCGTTCAAAATGACGACTGCTCTGTGCTCCAACACACACACAATCCTATTTTCTCCACCCCTCCCCATTCTTAATGCTCATCCACCAGCTCCCCTCAAATCTCTCCATAATTCACTGTCACTGCGAGACGGACCAGTAGCTCCGTGAGATTGTCCAGTGAGTGGAGAAGAGACACAGGCTGGGATGAGATGATTCAGCTGCAATGAGTTAGTCTGGGATGCATTAGCTGTTGGCCACTGGAGCACTCGAGGGACGGTGGGGCTGACTGAGGTTCACATGGAGAGAATGGGCAGACTGGAAGCCAGCCCGAGCCAAGGAAGGAGGAGGCAGCAAGCGGTACTCCAGCTAAAGTCTGACCAATGCTTTATATAACCTCTCATGTATTAAAAACCCCAATTAACGAAGGCAGCACAGGCCACACAAAGCAAATGCAGGCACCAGCGAGTAAAGAAACTGAACCTGACCTCAGGTGCTGTCTGTGTGGAGTTTGCACGTTCTGCGTGTGACCACATGAGTTTCCTCCAGGTTTCAGTTTAGAGACACAGCGTGCTCCAGATTCGATGCTCGTCCTAATGACGTGTGGGTTTGTAGGTTACCTGGCCCTCTGTAAATTATCCTCTAATGTATAGGGTGAATGTGATAACATTGAACCAGTGTGAACGGGTGATCTAGTCAGTGTGAACTCATTGGGCTAAAGGGCCTGTTTCTATGCTGTATCTCTGAACTAAACTAAAAACTTGGAGTGATGGCCATGTAACAATAAAATCAGTGGATAGTAAGCAAGAGGTTTGATTTCCATTGGACATTTCACAACCTCAGGATGACCAACATGTGGTCAGGGCTGTGACAAAAGCAATACGGCAGGTAATTTGTAATATGATCATTGTAAGTTCATCTGTTCGGCCGATGGTGATCCTGCCGTGAACATTGGGCTGGGCTGTGGAGAAGATTCCCTAGAATTTTCCTTGATGTAGTGCCATGGAATCGCTCTCTTCCAGCTGAGAAGGGATTTGGACTTCCCATCAAGCTCGCCCTCAGTACTACACTTTCTGGGCTCCATATCTGAGGAAGGATATGCTGGTCCAGAGGAGGTTTACGAGAATGATCCTGGGGATGATCGGGTTAACGTATGAGGAGCGTTTGATGGCTCTGGGCCTGTACTCACTGGAGTTTAGGAGGATGAGGGGGGAATCTCATTGAAACCTTCCAAATAATGAAAGGCCTGGATAGAGTGGATATGGAAAGGATGTTTCTAGTGGGGGAGTCTGGGACCAGAGGGCACAGCCTCAGAATAAAAGGACATACCTTTAGGATGGAGTGGAGGAGGAATTTATTTAGCCAGAGGGTGGTGAATCTGTGGAATTCCACGCCACAGATGGTTGTGGAAGTCTAGTCGTTGGATATTTTAAAGTAGCGATCGTTGTGTGGTGAGTGTTGAGTCTCTGGAGTGGTGAGTCTCTGGAACTCTCTGCCACAGAGGGTAGTTGAGGCCAGTTCATTGGCTATATTTAAGAGTGAGTTGGATGTGGCCCTTGTGGCTAAGGGGATCAGAGGGTATGGAGAGAAGGCAGGTACGGGATACTGAGTTGGATGTTCAGCCATGATCATATTGAATGGCGGTGCAGGCTCGAAGGGCTGAATGGCCTACTCCTGCACCTAATTTCTATGTTTCTATGTTTCTATCATGTATCTGTACACTGTGAATGACTTGATTGTAATCATGTGCAGCCTTTCCACTGGCAATAAAAGCTCTTCCCTGTATCTCGGTACACGTGACAAGAAACTAAGTTAAAGCTTTCCATTCTGGATTGCGATTTGAATGCAGGAGCCAGTCAGTGATGCAACTGGTCCTCGTTGCATGACATTGGCATCCAACAAAGACCCCTGGATTGCGGCAACCCCTTCCAACCAACATCTGAACATCACATCATAAATTGTGGTCGTTTTTTGCTGACTGGTATGGCTTACCTCAAGCACAGGTTTGGCATTGTTGCAAATAGACAGGATGTGCGTGATTCCATTCTTGACCAGATTGTCTTTGTCCTGGGAGTCTACAGGCAAGGAGAGGTAATACAAAGTCTATTTTTTACAGTGGCAAAGTACCTGTGCAAATACAATACTGTGCAATGAACAGCATGAGTTACAATGATGTACTCAAGTTCTATACAACTAGTGTAGGAAGGAACTGCAGATGCTGGTTTTCACCGAAGACAGACACAAAATGCTGGAGCAACTCAGCGGGTTAAGGGCCTGTCCCACTGTACGAAGTAATTCAAGAGCTCTTCCGAGTTAAAAAAAAAATCAAACTCGTGGTAAGTACGTAGAATGTACATAGCAGGTACGTCGGAGCTCGGGACATCTCTTAGCGGCTCGTAATGCTAACGGCAGGTACTCGGGAAACACGGCAAGTTCGTGAAGATTTTTCAACATGTTGAAAAATGTCCACCAGAGCCCCGAGTACCTACGAGCGGCTATTACCGTAATTCTCCGAGTTCGAATCAGGGGAAACTCGGGAGAACTCTTGAATTACCTCGCACATGGGACAGGCCCTTTAGGCAGCATCTCTGGATAGAAGGAATGGATGAAGTTTCGGGTTGAGACCCCTTCTTCAGTCTGCTTGTCTGTCCTGTCCCGCTGAGTTACTCCAGCATTTTGTGTCTATCTTCTATACAACTAGGATTGTTTAACATCATTCCCTCAGTTAGTTTACATTAGCACATGTGGCTGCACTTGACTTGGGAATTTCAATACTATTTTTTCCAAAATTGCTTATTTTTCAAACAGCGCACGATAAATATGGTCGCCAAGCTCAAAGTGTGATAACAAAGAAAAGAGTGGTGAATCTGTGGAATTCTCTGCCACAGAAGGTAGTTGAGGCCAGTTCATTGGCTATATTTAAGAGGGAGTTAGATGTGGCCCTTGTGGCTAAAGGGATCAGGGGGTATGGAGAGAAGGCAGGTACAGGATACCGAGTTGGATGATCAGCCATGATCATATTGAATGGCGGTGCAGGCTCGAAGGGCCGAATGGCCTACTCCTGCACCTAATTTCTATGTTTCTATGACACCGGAGTAACTCAAGGGTTCAGGCAGCATTTTGGAGAACATGGATAGGTAACGTTTCGGGTCGGGACCAGTCTGAAGTTAAGTCCCAATCCGCAACATCGTATTTCCCTGATCTCCAGACATGCTGCCTGGCCCGCTGAGTGATGCAAGCATTTTTTTGTAAGCCAGAGTCTGCAGTTCCTCGTGCCAACACAACAACAGAAATCCAACTCTGGCTCTGGAAACCCCGACAAAGGGGCAGAAATTGGTGAAAATACACTGCAGATCAATATGCTTTGGAACGGGGATGCAGGAGATTGTTTCGGGTGGAGTTTGCTGTCAGAGTCATCCTGACGAAACACCCCGCCTAATCGGTGGCAAAGAATAATGGGATGCAATCATGCCTTCCTGTCTCTCTACACTTGTGCAGAAAATAAAACAGCTCCAAAAATAGACCTCATTCCCTGGAATGACTGCAAAGAATGCATCATTGCTGCCTCTTCCAATCACAACTCTGAACTGCATGTTTACAGGCCTCTGCTTTGTTCTGCTCGAAGAATGTGTCTCAATGTTAACAGCCAGAAGTTATCAGAACAGTGCTGGCATTTATCCACACATTGACCTTTAACTTCCTCCCTTAAATATTCCCTGCCTCTGTCTTTCTTTTCAAAAACAGATTCAAAATATATGATTTTCTCTCCTCGCATTTGCCCGTGCTCCTCCCGTGAAGCCACTGTGTCTTGTCAGGTTCGGTGAGGTAGAGATACAGAGATAGAGCTCGGAAACAGTCCCTTCGGCCCACCAAGTCTGCGCAGACCAGCGATCTCCGTACTCTAGCAGTATCCCACACAATAGGGACAATTTTACAACCTGCCGAAGCCAATTAACCTACAAACCTGTACGTCTTTGGAGTGTGGGAGGAAACCAGAGCACCCAGAGAAAACCTATATGGTCACAGGGAGAACGTACAAACTCCATACAGGCAGTACCTGTGGTCAGGATAAGGCAGCAACTGTGTCGCCCCAAATCACGAGTGTTGCTGTAACTCCCAAAGTTAGTGCAGGAATCTATCTAACCAGAGAACCCAAGCCCTGCCTGCCCGAGTCAGACATTCCTTTGACATGCAATGAATCAAAAACATATCGGAAAATGCACGGCAGGATGTGTTATTTTGATAGTTCTAGAGAGAGAGAGGATTAAATTGAGATGTGTAAGTGAATTAAATTAGGTAAAATGGAAACTATTTCCTCTGATGGAGATGTCCAGACAGGTGGGAATAATTTTAAACTTGGAGCCAACACATTCTGAGATGGAGTCAAATAAAGGTTAAAGACTGATGAATGGAAAATTCCAAAAAATGAACTTTTTCTATGTAAGGTTATTTTTAGATTTGTTTAGATTCGTTTTGAAATACAACATGGAAATAGGTCCTTCGGCCCACCGAGTTCACGTCAACCGTCATTCACCCGTTCACACAAGTTCTATGTTATTCCACTCTCTACACATTAGAGGCGACTTACAGAGCCCAATTAACTTACAATTCCACACGTCTTTGGGATGTGGGAGGAAACCGGAGCACCTGGAGGAAACCAACGTAGTCACAAGGAGAACGTGCAAACTCTGCACAGAAAGCACCCAAGCCCAGGATCGAACCCAGATCTCTGGCGTTGTGAGGCAGCAGCTCTACCAGCCACGGTGTAATGCCGCCCAGAATTTTTTTGGAAGCAAGTTATAAAAAGGATATACGGAACCCAGGGAGGACAAGGAGCTAAGGTAAAATTCAGTCGTAATCTCGTTGAATGTCAAACCGTACACAGAGAGTGAGAGCCCACTGTAGTTGCTCTGCATGGATTATAGTGGGGACAGCAAAGGGAACGATAGGTATTGTTAACATAAAGTCTGAGCACTGATTAACATCCTGTCGTTTAATGTTGACAGTTTCACAGTAACACTAAAAATACACACAGGAAATATTGAAAACATTGCGATATGCATGGCAAGCTTTCAAGCAGTGAAATATAGCCAAGGAAATGGCTTTTGCTGCTGTGTATACACCAATATTTTTTCTTAAAGGCAGCGCATTCAGCGAGCAAGGACATAAATAAAGGAGGCATATTTCATATTCATGCCTCTATGTTAATGTGGTGTTAACGTGTTTGTTATAACCAGATATTTAAGTAACATTTAAAACACAGAGATTAATTGTTTAGTGAAGTTAGACACAAAGTGCTGGATTAACTCAAAGTGCTGGGTCTGGCAACATCTCTGGAGAAAAAGGGTGGGTTCCATATCTTTTAGTAACTCCTTTTTTATTCTGGGTGGCATTGTGATGCAGCTGCTGAAGCTGCTGCCTCACAGCGCCAGTCCTGGATTTGACCCTTCTGAAGAAGGTTCTGAAGAAAGGTCTGAAGAAGGGTGCCGACCCGATACATTACCCATCTTTTTTCCCCGGAGATGCTGCCTTACCCATTGAATTACTCCAGCATCTGTGTCTATCCTTGGTATAAACCAGCATCTGCTATTCTTTGTTTCGACAACAAGTGTTTAGCGAACCTTAGTTTGAGGATCCCATCATCTCAACAGCCAGGGAGTTGGAGATTGTTCCATCAGCCACATTCTGTGTGTCATAGAGTCATACAAGCATGGAAACAGGCCATTCGGCCCAACCGACCAACATGCCGCATCTACCCAAGTCCCGACTGCCTGTGTTTGCCCCATATCCTTTTAAACCTATCCTATCCATGTACCTGTCCATATGATTTTAAAACGTTGTGATAGTACCTCCTCAAATACCTCCTCCGGCAGCTCATTCCATATACCTACCACCCTTTGTGTAAAGAAAGTTGCTCCTCAGGTTCCGATTCAATCTTTCCCCTCTCACCTTAAACCTATGTCCCTCTGGTTCTGGTGCTGGTAGAGGTTACTGGTGTGCAGTTTGTCCCTCTCACTGTAACACTGCACATAATCAAAGACAGACACAAAGTGCTGGGGAACTCAGCTGGAGTAACTCAGACAGCATCCCTAGAGAACATGGTTAGGTAAGGTTTTGGGCCGGAACTCTTCTTCAGACATAATCTCCTGGAACCACAGAACAAGTTACAACAAAACCATCCAGTTCCTGTCCAGCCCTTCAAAAGAGTTGTCCAAATGGTCCCAGACTACTCTTGTGTCAGATAGCCCTATAAATGTTGTTCCTCCATTATTAGATCTGTTTCTACCACCTAACCAGGTAGTGTATTTAAGTCGCAATGACACAACGATAAAACTTTATTCTTACAGAGCCAGAGATCCGTGTTTGATCCTGACCATGAGTGCTATGTGTACAGAGTTTGTACGTTCTCCCTGTGACTGCATGGGTTTTCTCCAGGTGCTCCGGTTTCTTCCCACACTCCAAAGACATGCAGGTTTGTAGGTTAATTTGCTTCGGTAAAATAGTAAATTGTCCCTAGTGCATCGGACTACTGCTAGAGTACGGAGATCTGGGCAAGGTTGAAGGAACAAACGAGTGATCCTTAGGGAATACCAAAGTAGGAGTGCAAGAGTAGGCATGGAACCAATTGAAGGTAATTCTCAGACTAAGAGAGTTGAGATAAAGTGGTCCCACCAAAAAGAAAAATGGTTAATGCATTTTAAACCCATGGTGATTTTGAATATAGGATATTTTACCCAGAGTAGAGGAATCAAGAAGCAGAGGACATAGATTTAAGGTGAGAGAAATATAGAAACATAGAAAGTAGGTGCAGGAGTAGGCCATTCAGCCCTTCGAGCCAGCCCCGCCATTCAATGTGATCATGGCTGGTCATCCAGAATCAGTACCCTGTTCCTGTTTTGTTCCCCATATCCCTTGATTCCGTTAGCCCCAAGAGCTATATCTAACTCTCTCTTGAATACATCCAGTGAATCGGCCTCCATTGCCTTCGGTGGCAGAGAATTCCACAGATTCATGAGTCTCTGGGTGAAAAAGTTTTTCCTCCTCTCAGTCCTAAAGGGCTGGGGGGAAAGAGGGGAAAGATATAATGGGAGCCAGAGAGGTATTGTTTTACCGCACAGAGGGTGGGGAGTATATAGAGTACCTGGTGAGGCAGGTGCTATAACAACATTTAAAAGACATTTGGAAAGGAAAGGGATATGGATAGGAAAGGTTTCAAAAGATATGGGCTAAATGCAGCCAGGTGGGACTAGAGTAGATGGGGCATCTTGATCAGTATAACAAGTTGGGGTGAAGGGCCTGCTTTCATGCTGTATGACTCTATCTTGCATTTAACCAGTAATAATCACACTTACCTCTAATATTTCCCAGGTAGAGGCCATCCAATATCTAGCAAAAGAAAAAGATTAAGTTAAGAATTTATTTCTAAATCCTAACACCACATCCACATGCTCAGGCTCTGCAGTTTATGTTGCTGTCAGCAAGCGTGTTCTGCATTATGTAATAGAAGAAAATCCATCAACAATAAGCTTGGTGAACTGCATGGTTAATATCAGAGTGACACAGAGCAAATTATACCACCAATTCTCAGTCTACATTTGTCAAGTAACCTTGGGTGAAGCTGCACTTGCCCTTAGCAAAAGATTTGCAGGCGGGTGGAGAGAGGGAGTGTTGAGAAGGCAAAGCCGAGTGTATCTATTGACAACACCAGCAAGCAGCTTCTACTAACAGTACACGTGCATGGGAATCGTGTAAAAGTGAAACCAGGCTTTGTGCTACAGTATTTCCCCTGTAGACATCCAGACTGGTAACCCTGTGCAGAAACAAATTATCGGAGGAACTCAGCAGGTCTGTGGAGCAAGAAATGGACAGAAGGCATTCTTCTGGGATCCCTCCTTCAGGCTGAGGGGGTAGTGGGGAAAAGGTAGCAGAGAGAGGTGAGGAGAAGAGGTGAGGTTAAAACTGGCAAGTGAGAGGTGGATATTGGTGAGGAAGGGCCAATGACGGAAAGGTGGGGATAGTAACAAAGACTGCAGAAGAATGGAGACAAAAGGGTGCGAACATTGAGTCAGATAAAGAGGGGGAGGGATAGCAGGTGGAATGGTATCGGAAGTGAGGGGAGCAGCAAAAAAAAAAAAAGTGGGACCCATTGGACCCCCAGGGAAAGGGAATCAAAAGCTAGAGGGCATCGGTTTAAGCGGGGATGCATTTTAAATGGGAGCAAATTTAAAAGGGGAGCAACATCTTCACATGAAGGGTGGTGTATAAATGGAACAGAGAACGTGGTTGAGGCAGGTACACACTGACAACGTTCAATAGGGATTGGACAAGTACATGGATAGGATAGCGTGAGAGGGATATGGCCAAACACTGGCAAATAGGATTAACCTGGGTGGGCATCGTGGTCAGCATGGATGATTTGGGCCATGGAGCCTGTTTTCATGCTGTATTGCTCAGTTTGTAGTTTAGTTTAGTTTTGGTTTGGAGGCACAGCGTGGAAACAGGCCCTTTGGCCCACCAGGTGTGCACCGACCAATGATCACCCGTACCCTAATTCTATCCGACACACTAGGGATAATTTACAGAAGCCAAATAACCTACAAACCTGCACGTTATTGGGATGACGGAAGAAACCGAGGCACCTGGAGAAAACCCACGCGGTCACGGGGAGAACGTACAAACTCCCTACAGACAGCACCCGCAGTCAGGATGGAAGCCGGGCTCATGGCAGCAACTATACCACCGCACCATTGTTCCACCCCGTGCTCTATGACTTTAAGCTGAAACTGGATCGCAGCAACTGGAGAGAGATACAATGCAATCCAAGTTCCAGAGTAATATGTCTTGTCATGAATGGAGAAGGGATAGATGGAAGGGGAGTGTTGAAACATGTAATTGGAGGTGAAGAGGAAATTACCCTTAATCTTTCACATCCGTATCTCCAAAAGGTTTATTTAAAATGTTACTCTATTTTTGCCCAAAATATCCTAAATGTGGTAAATGTCTGGCTGCTAACATATTGCAGATTCTGGAAGTGACAGCAATGACCCCCTTGACACCCCATTTAGGTTTTGAGATATTTGTAATATATCCCGCATATCTGGAGTCAGCAGCTGTTCAAATTTGTACCTCTTTGTAAAACTTCACAGATGTGAGACCAACTGTGAACAACTTGACATACTGCACACAGCAACCACACACACTTGGCTGCACCAATCCTTTACGCATTAAACTCCTTTTGTATTTTTTCCAGGCAGAATCTCCCATCTATCATGTAGTTTTTATAAAAGGGATTATGCAGAGCTATAGCTTGCAGATAGCGGAGAGGGCGAGTTCTGAGATCATGTGCTTACAGGCAAGAATGCTCTCTTCCCCATCTCCACAAGAGCAACCCTCAGAATATCACCACTGTAAAGTTCATAGGTTATAGGAGTAGAATGCTGCCATTTGGCCCATCAGGCCCATTTGGCCCATCAGGCAAATAATCCACCCTACCGCAACTAGTGAGCAGTCCTGACTTACTATCTACCTCATTGGAGACAACCAGAGAGCAGTCCTGAACTACTATCTACCTCATTGGAGACCCTCGGACTATCTTTGATCGGACTTTACCGGCTTTATCTTGCACTAAACGTTATTCTCTTTATCATGTATCTGTACACAGTGAATGGCTTGATTGTAATATTGTATTGTCTTTCTGCTGACTGGTTAGCACGCAACAAAAGCTTCTCACTGTACTTTGGTACATGTGACAGTAAACTCAACTCAAGTGTAGTCCGCCATCCCTCACAACCCCATTCTCCTGCCACCTCCCCATAACCCCTAACACCCGTACTAATCAAGAATCTATTCATCTCCGCCTTAAAAATATCCATTGACTTGGCATCCACAGATTCACCACCTTCTGACTAAAGAGGGTCCTCCTCATCTCCAACTCTAAACAATAACAAATATCCAGGCCTTCAATTGTGCTCTAACTATCTACCTACACAGAAGTCAATTGCTTAAATATTAAATCAAGGTCTACACCTTTTGCAAACAACATTATATGAAAAATAAAATGTTAAGACAATCTGCATGGATCATGAAGAATGTGTTTTTTGTTTAAGAAGTGTTGTGGTTTAGGTTTATTATTGTCACATGTACCGAGCTACAGTGAAAAGGTTTGTTTTGCTTGGCATCCCAACAGATCAGCTACACTATACATAAATACAATCGTCAAACTCGATACAATAGATTGAGCAAAGGGGAAGATACAGAGTGCTATATATAATTCTCAGCATGGTAGCACATCAGTTCATGGACAAGGTCCAATGACCTCAGTGGGGTAGAGGTGAATCAGACCGTATCCTAGCTTATGGAAGGACCATTCAGAACCCTGATAATAGAGGGGGAGAAGATGCTCCTGAGTCTGGTGGTGTGCACTTTCATGTTTCTATACCTTCTGCTGTACGGGAGCAGGGAGATGAGGAATGACCGGGGTGGGACAAGTCTTTGATTACGTTGGCTGCTTTTCCTAGGCAGGGTGAAGAGTGAACAATGGACAAGTCATGTCTGGGTGCCACGTCCAAGAGTGACCCCCATGCAGCCTCCAAGCCAATCATACAGAAACTGCATCTGTGAAGCCGGTCAGAATGCCAAAAACAATTAGGCAAGAGGAAGCACATTGTTGTGTTTTTTTAAGAAGCTTGCTATGCACAAACCTGCTGCTGTTTCCCAGCTTAAATGTTTATTCACTTATGGGACCTGTTTATTGCTGCAATATATCCTGCATGTATTGCCTATTCCGAATTGGCCCTGAGTAAGTGGTCGTGAGCCAGTACCATATGGACCATACATCCACAGTGTTACTGATTGATTAATTCAATGATGCAGCATGGAAACAGGCCCTTAGACCCACGCCGACCACCGATCGCCAGCTCACAGTAGTTCTAAGTTATCCCACTTCCGCATTCACTCCCTACACACTAGGGCCAATACACAGAGGCCAATGAAAGTACAAGTCCCCACATTCCTGTGCTGTATTGCTCTTTGTGGAGGAAGGAACTGCAGATGCTGGTTTACACCAAAGATAGACACAAACTGCTGGAATAACTCAGTGGGACAGGCAGCATCTCTGGAGAGAAAGAATGGGTGACGTTTCGGGTCAAGACCCTTCTTCGGACTTCAGTCTGCAATGCTCTATGTTCCATGTCGGAGCACGTAGCTTGAAGGCTCAACAGATAACTAGTCTATGTATGTGGTCTTGTAGGTAAATCATTATCTATATAAACTTGTCTTAATGCCAAGTAAAGATTACCAAAGAAGATAGCAGTTTTTTTTTGAAGAGCATTCATAATTCTCCCTTAAAATTGCTATCCTTGGCATTTTCCTGTGACCATTGGCATGGACTCACGATTGTCCACATGTACCAACAACAGTACAATGCACAACAGATCTGATCATTGAGCTACTGAAGGCTCCGGGTTTAACCAAGTCACTGGTGAACAGCTGCTGTAATATGTATGCCCTGGTGAGCTGGGAAGCATGCACAGAAGATTTACGAGGATGTTGCCAGGACTCGAGAGCCTCCGTTATAGAAAGAGATTGCGCAGGCTAGGACTTCATTCTTTCAAACACAAGGTGTGATCTTATAGAGGTGTATAAAATCATGAGGGGATTACATAAGGTGAATGCATAGAGTTATTATGAATGTAGGGCATCAAGAATCAAGAGCCAGAGGACATAGGTTTATGGTGAGAAGGGCAAGATGTAATACACACCTGAGGGACAACTTTTACACACTTTGGGTCGTGGTAATATGGAACGAGCTGCCAGAGTAGGTAATTAGCACAGGTACCACAACAGCATTTAAAAGACACGCAGACAAGTACATGGATAGAAAGGTTTGAAAGGGATATGGGCCAAATGCAGGCAAATGCGACTAGCTTAGATGAGAAGCTTGGTCATCATGGACAGGTTTGGCCAAAGGGCCTGTTTCCATACTGTATGACTATGATTTTACTTCGGAGTCACGTGAGTGACTACGTGAAGAAGCCCCGCCAAACGCATGCGCGTCATTACGTCCGATGCATGGCGCACCGACGGGCTGGAGAGCGCAGCTCCACCAGCGGTAAGTAGTAAACTCACAGGTAAGTGGTTTTTAAAACTTTTCCTGCGACTATTTACGCTCTGTAAGTCTGGCTCGAAGAAGGAGGACTTTGAGGCCGACTGTAGAGGCACAGGTGATTCATTCTGTCCAGCATAAAATTTCTGGGGAACAACCTCCAGTTGGGGGTAGGTTGCAATTGTTTTATGATGAATGCTGCTGCATAACATCTGATCGGTTTATAGTAGACACTGTGTCAGGCTCTCAAATAGAGTTTATGTCAGAAATTGATCCACCTGTACAGAATATGCCTAATAGAATATTGTTTTTTTCTGCACCAGAAACTCAGCAGGTAAAAGAAGAAATTACAGTTTTGTCCCAAAAAGGGGTAATTGAGAGGACGACAAACCATCCTCAACAACTTGTGTCTAATATATTCCCCAGACAGGAAAAAGATGGAGGATGTAGAGTCATTCTGGACCTAACCCAGTTAAATTTCCATGTTCAGTATAGGCATTTTAAAATGGACACCTTCAATACTGTTAAACAGCTGTTATCACAGGGCTGCTATATGGCAACTATAGATCTGAAAGATGCATATTATTCAGTACCAATTCATCATCGGTATTGGAGATACTTGAAATTTAGTTGGATGGGACAGCTGTGGCAATTTAAAGCATTACTCAATGGGTTAACCTCAGCTCCTAGGCTGTTCACGAAATTGTTGAAATTAGTGCTGGCGCTACTTCGGGCACAGAATCACATTGTAATGGCTTATCTAGATGATATTTTAATCATAAGCAACACTCAGGAGACAGCTGAGGAATCAGTTTCAGCAACCAAACACATGTTTGAAAGGTTAGGATTTCTGGTCCATCCAACAAAATCCAAGTTAGAGCCATCCCAAAAAATTGATTATTTGGGTTTTGTCATTGATTCAGTTGATATGTCAGTGGCATTGCCTATAGCCAAGGCTGTGGAAATCAGGGAAGTCTTACTAGTCTCACTGAAAAACAATATCCCTCCATCCGGGAAGTAGCCAGTGTTATTGGTAAATTGGTGGCAGCTTTCCCTGCAGTGGCGTTTGGACCTCTGCACTATCAAAGTCTGCAACGGGCCAGAGAACAAGCACTTAAAGAACATGCAGGTCATTTTGATAGACCTAAGCAGTTACCAACCAGAGCCATAGCTGAATTACAATGGTGGATTATCAATATTCTACAAACTACCAAAAACATTTTGGTTCAGCAACCTTCAGTGGTTTTACAGACAGATGTGAGTGCTTAGGATGGGGAGCTACGGACAGCGAGTCTAACTCTGGTGGTAGATGGAGTGTGCAAGAGGATTTAATCCTGCACAGGCATGGTATAAATTACTTAGAATTGCTGGGTGCATTCTATGGATTAAAAGCTTATTGTTCAACAATGAATAATTTACATGTTCAACTCCAGATTGATAATACCACGGCTGTGGCATATATCAATCACATGAGAGGAATAAGGTCAGTATCGTGTGATAATCTGGCTAACCTCATGTGGCACTGGTGTATTTCCAGAAACATCTGGGTCTCAGCTATCTACCTACCAGGTAGAGATAATGTGGTGGCAGACAACAGGTCACGAAAATTTAATGACAACATAGAATGGATGTTCAATCCTGATGTTTTTAAAATGATTGGCAGCCGCTATGGTTTGCCAGATATTGATCTGTTTGCATCCAGGCTAAATCACCAGTTGCCTAAATACCTTTCGTGGGAACCAAATCCAGGAGCAGTAGCGGTGGATGCATTCTCGTTACATTGGGGACGTACATTCTTTTATGCTTTTCCCCCATTCTGCCTGATTGGGCAATGTCTCACCAAAATAGAGCAGGACTCCGCCTCAGGCGTTTTGGTGGTTCCGGACTGGCCTACACAGCCATGGTTCCCATTGCTGCTCAGAATGATGACTCAGCCTTTCATGACTGTCCCCAACTGCAGTAATTTGTTGGTTCATCCAGTAACAGGAGAAAGTCATCCGTTACATGATCACATTAATTTGTTAATCTGCAGGTTCTGACCAGACCGTTCCAAGGCCTTGGACTGTCAAATAGGACCATGGATTTAATAACTGCAGCTTGGAGAGATAGCACTAAGAAACAATATGTGTCTCATATTAAGAAATGGGAGATGTTTTGCTTACAGTCAGATATATCTTATCATAATTCAAGAATACCTGATGTATTGAAGTTCCTTGCTACATTGCATTTTGATGAGCACTTGAGTTATAGGGCCATTAATAGTGCTCGGAGTGCCTTGTCCTCCTATTTAGGGCAGTTTTCAGAACAACAATCTATCGGGTCTCATCCTTTAGTGTCCCGATTCATGAGAGGAATCTTTAACAAAAATCCTCCTAAGCCTAGATATACAGAAATCTGGGATGTCAGTATAGTTCTCACACTGCTTCGGCAATGGGCTCCAATTACGTAATTGTCTTTTGAAAAGTTAACACTTAAAGTGGTTATGCTCATGGCGCTAGTATCAGCACAATGAGTGCAAACATTGCAAAAGTTACGACTAGATAGCATGTATTCTTCTGCAGATAACATTACATTTTATGTGTATGATTTAATCAAACAAAGCAGGCCAGGAATGGCCGGAACCAAAGTAAGCTTTAAAGCATACCCTGTTGACCAAACGTTATGTGTAGTTAAGCACCTGAGTCAATATATTGAGGTAACTAAGAGTCTCAGAGGCTCATCAGCCACAAAAAAACTCATAAAAAGGTGTCAGTACAAACTATTTCTAGATGGTTAAAACAGGTTTTGGATTGTGCTGGAGTAGACACTCATGTGTTTAAATCTCACTCCACCAGGGCGGCATCAACATCCGCAGCGAAGGCGCACCAAATCCTCGGTGCCACAGGATGGTCTAAGGAATCAACTTTTTTTTAATTTTATGATAAACCTGTCCTGACAGTGCCAGGGTTTGGGCATGCTGTTTTGGGTTTCTGTTTGATTTGGTTTGCTTTGTCTTTATAAATTTCATTTTTAATTTCCCCCTGGGATAGAGGGGTTATTGCTGTCTTTTGTTTGTTATTATTAAAATAATTAACTGGATAATTCGAAGCAATGTTCAATACATTATTTATTCACCACTGTGTCAACTGAAGCAGTGTGTCGTATGGAATGGATCTACGGCATGAAATCACAGAGCTTTGAAATCTTCACATAGTCACTCACATGACTCCGAAGTAAAATAGTAAGATTAAACGAGAACTTATCAGTTTGAAGTTTGATCTTTATTTTATAGGAGTTACGATGAGGGATTACGTGCCCTCCGCTCCCGGCTCTCTTAATCGCAAAGATCATCTGGTAGCTCTAGTCTTCTGAGTCTTACTATATCACTTTGGCTATAGTTTCTGCGTTTTCACGCCGCTGCTTTGAAGTATGACGCGCATGCGCCTGGCGGGGCTTTCTTCACGTAATCCCTCATCGTAACTCCTCATGAAATAAAGATCAAACTTCAAACTGGTAAGTTCTCGTTTAAACTTACTATTCTATGACAGTTTCAGCATCCATTATAAACTCAGCAAACTTTCAGGGTAATAAATGAATGGACATATCATCTGAAGCGAACAATATCTTGGAGATTAAAGGAGAATGTGATATTATTATAAGAATTTTTTTTTTAAGTATTTGAGCACGATTAAACAATAATCCCTGTGGAGAATCTATCAGAAACATGCAGCATACTGACAAATCTTGAAAGGCAGAATATGTTTAAGGATATGCAGAAATTGGAAGATTACTTTAATCGGAAGTTATTTGAAATAGCTGAAATCTGCAGGTCTATAGCAAGTACTCGATATTCCCAAGGAACTAGCATTTTGCCAAGATGCACAAGCAAAAAGGGCAAGAAAGAATTAAAGGCAAAATAAAAATAGAGTGGAAATCACTGAGAAAGCGACAGGCAGTTTTTATTTTACTCTAGAGATAAAGTGTGGAAACAGGACCTTTGGCCCACCGAGTCCATGTGTCGACCAACGGTCCCCATACACTAGCACTATCCTACACACAAGGGATAATTTACAATTTTTACTGAAGCTAATTAACCTACAAACTTGTTCATCTTTGGAGTGTGGGAGGAAATCGGAGAACCTGGAGAAAACCCATGCGGTCACAGGGAGAATGTACAAACACCATACGGACAGCACCCGCAGTCAGGATCAAACTCGGGTCTTTGACGCTGGAAGGCGGCAATTCTACAGCTACGCCACTGCGCCTTCTCCTTGGAAGATGGCAGCCATGTAAAATATATATTTTGAGTTGTTCATTTTGAATAATATCAGAGACTAAAAGAAGGAGACTTACACAAGTGGCGAGGAACGCGTTTCATTAAAAAAAAAATCATACAGTAGCTATGCAATTTTAGGAACGTTTTAGATTCCACTTCACACAATATGTTTGTGTGCTGACTAATGTATTCCACCAAAAGCACTCAGGACAAAAGAACCTGATATTTGAATTTAAATAAAAAATTGCTGCATCAATTGCTGGAGAATTTGGTTCACCATAAGAAAGTGATGTAGGCGCTGCCCGCTGTCAGAGGAGGGAAAGTCCAAGTGCTTCAGATGCCAGAGATTGGTCACCTCTCACCAGTGCCCAAATTTAAGCAAAAATGCTTTTTCAGTGTCGATCTGAGACAAACAAGAATCTTCTTATAGTTTGGCAGTGCATTTGGACAAAGAAGAACTGCTACTAAACAGATCTATGCCACAGGCAGAAGCGGCAGTAAACAGGCACCAAGATTTGAGTAAAGGCGTTGATTAACAACCACACATTGACACATGTATTGGTAATACTGCAAGGTGTTTGACAATGAATCAAGGTACCTTACCTGAGCAAGTTCAATCAGATGGCATTGATGGGAAGTGATGTTACAGCGAAAACCTACTTTGGTGAAGTCTTGTTGACATCAGGGCAAATGGTGTGCAAAGTGCAACACCACAGATAACCACGCAGCTACCCACCAATGTAGCAGACTCTAAACAATGGGCATCTTTAATGGGAAGGGAGCAAAGCACAAAGTGCTGGAGTAACTCTGCGAGTCAGGCAGCAACTGTGGAGGGGATAGTCTACGTTTCACTCTTACATGATGCCCTTTTGTCTCCCTTTCCTCTCGAGCCTTGGTCACTTACTCCACCTATCTGCAAATCAAACCCCCCTCACCTGTATCCACCTACCACTTGCCAGGCTTTTACCCACCCCCACCTCTCTTTTCCTGCTTTCTCCCACCTATAAATCAGTATAAAGAAGGGTCCAATCCCAAAACGTTGTCTGTCCATTCCCTCCACAGATGTTGCCTAACCCGCTGGGTTACTCCACAACCTTGTGTTTTGCTCAAGAATTCAGCACCTGCAGTTCCTTGCGTCTCCATCTCATGGGAAGGAAGAGCAGCTTTTGCTATAACAATGGAGTGCCATAAAATGACTAGGAAGGAACTACAGATGTTGGTTTACACTGAAGATAGACACAAAATGCTAAAGTGGCACACAGTTAGATAACAATAAATTCATATTAGACTAAATGTATAGCCGATGTACTGCACGCTCAAACCAATGCCATATGCTCTAAAGCATTAAATGGAGATGGAGATGGATAGACTTGAATGGAAAAGTGTGCTTGTAAAATTGACCAGAGTGAGTTGGCCATATTAATGCTGATCGTACATAAAACAAACAAACAACATGGCTGCGTGGAGACATCAAAGTCAACTACACCAAGAATAGAAAATGGACAACAAGCACTGGCCACTCGGCAAGAGATGTATGTGGAGTTAGCTGAATCAATGATATTGATGACACTAGACCTCTCCCATCCCTGTGCACAATTGAATGTTGGCAATGATAGGCAGCACTGCCTGACCATCAACACACACAATGGGCTTTACTCATACACCATGTTACCTGAAGGCTAATGTTAAAAGATTGGTAACTTCATGGCCTGGTTCGGCAACTTCAATGCCCAGGAATCAAGGAGGTTACAGAAACCGGTGAACATTATCCAGTCCATCATGGATACTGACCTCCACACCATCAAAGGAATCAATAGGAGGCACTACCTCAAAAAGAAGTGGACTTGATGGGCTGAATAGCCTAATTCTGCTCATATAACTTATGAGCTATCTCTGCATGAGTGACTGGAAGGGCTGGTAGCCCTCCATTTGAAAGTAATAGCAACTAATTTTGCCTGCTGAATGTAGCACTAAAGGAATGAAACAGCCAAGTTCATCGGAAGTTGACTCCATGTTAATTCTCAATCTGACGCTTACACTTCTTACGCTTTACACTTATTAATGAATCGTTGCACACTGCCTTCGACTCACTATTACATCAAATTATGTCTTCATTGCAGTAACTGCTGGTAAAGATCTGTTGTGCTGTCATTGCAGTGAGCTCCCAGTAGAGGCAGTGCAGCCCATTAACATCGGAGTTTTCCCAGCTAGAAAAACTAGGTACGTCTGAATTCCAGCACTTCTACTGCATTACTAAATGTGATGATAGAATATCAAAAGTATTCTTTTAAATAAGGAGATTGCGTAAGAACAGAGCTCTAACTTGCTTAATTAATGACTTTGTCTTCAAAATCGCATCAAAACCCCTTCACTGCCCCATTTAGTCTTCATTCCCCTCACACCCATAGATGATGCCACACAGGGGAGATGACAAATACGGGGAAGTTCTGTGAGCTTCAAGTCTGAGAATGGAATTGCACAATAAAGACATTCACTGCTGAGACCCACTTACGATGGGAGAGTTGATGGGGAAGTACCTACAGTCGATTTTGCCAGATGGTCGCTCATTCAAAACTGTCTTACATGCAGCAGGTGGCAATGCTTGTTTACCCTAAAGTTTATTCACGCAGTCCCTCAGGATCAAGCTCAGCTTGCTTTTACTCCCACCTAGTGGGATCTGACATGGCTGATGAAGGCAATGTGAAAACGTGTACTATGTTCTAGACTAGCCAGAGTCTGGCAAAGCCTCATATGTGAAGTTTTCATCTTAATTTTGAATCCCTGCAAGGTATTGCTTCTCTCTATATCCTGTCCTACTACCCTCTGGATATTTCTTTGAATCTACGACTCTATGTCAGAAGTTGAGGGGAACCTTGATAGAAGTATATAAAATTATGAGACGAAAAGATAGGGTAGACACTCAGAACCTATTTCCCAGGGTGGAAATGTCCAACACTAGAGAGCATATTTATGGAGAGAGTCAATACTGGACCTAGGGTGGAGATTTTTGATTGGAGAAAGGCTAACTTTGAGGGAATGCGTAAGGATTTTAAAGGAGTGAATTGGGACACTTTGTTTCATGGGAAGGATGTAGAAGAGAAATGGAGGACATTTAAAGGGGAAATTGTAAGAGTACAGAATCTTTATGTCCCTGTTAGGTTGAAAGGAAATAGTAAAAATTGGAAAGAGCCATGGTTTTCAAGGGAAATTGGACACTTGTTTCGTAAAAAGAGAGATATCTACAATAATTATAGGGGGGAGTAAATGAGGTGCTAGAGGAGTATAGAGAATGTAAAAAGAATCTTAAGAAATAAATTAGGAAGGCTACACATTGCCTAAGAAAAGGTTAAATTGGAGAGAACCATATCTGCAGAGCCAAAAGAGATGGGGGAGATATTGAACAATTTCTTTTCTTTCGGTCTCGGTGAGTTAAGGGGAAAAAGTAGAGTATAGCTATGGAAACTATGAGATTCAAAGAGGAGGAAATACACAAAATTTTGGATAAGTCTCCAGCCTGAGATATTCCCTAGGAAATAGAGGGAGATATGACAGATCGTACTGCGCATGTTGTTCCAATGTTTAAAAAGGGTTTCAAAGATTAGCAATTATAGACCTATTAGTTTGACGTCAGTGGTGGGGCAAAATTAATGGAAGGATTTAGAGCCATCATAAACAGTTGATCAGAACAGTCAACACCTGGATTGTTTGGACAAACCTTCTTGCGGTAACTAGGGAAATTGATGAGGGTAAAGCAGTGGATGTTGTCTATATGGATTTCAGTAAGGCCTTTGACAAGGTTCCCCATGGAAGGTTGGTTAAGAAGGTTCAATCTTTGGGTGGTATGGTGAGTAGCAAGATGGATTCAACAGTGTTCTAATGGTGGATCTAGGTTGGAAAGCCGGTGACCAGTGGGGTGCCTCAGGGATCATCTCCATCAATGATCTGGATGATGGGGTGGAAAATTGGATAAGTAAGTATGCAGATGATATTGGTGTTGTGGATAATGAAGTAGATTTTCAAAGTCTACAGAGAGATTTGTTTGGAAAAGTGGGCTGAAAGATGAGATGGAGTTTAAATGCTGATACAATATTGAGGAAAGCTGTGGATAACTGTGCATAGTTCCCTGAAGGTGGAATCGCATGTAGATAGGGTGGTAAAGTAAAGCCCTGGCTTTATAAATCAGAGCATTGAGGAGTAGGAAGTAAATGTTAAAATTGTAGGCATTGGGTATGGTGTACAATTTTGGTCGCTAGTTATAGAAGGATGTCAACAAAAATAGTTTCCAGGGTTTCCAGCAACTATGTTACAGAGAAAGGTCAAGTTAGGTCCAGCGCAAAGGTGACTTGATTGGTTAAAACGATGAAAGGGATGATGACGCGTTTGAGGACAGAGGGCATGACAGGAATTAAAGGGACCTGGTACTCACTGAGAGTTTAGAAGGATGAAGGGATTGAAACTTACCGAATAGTGGCAAAATATGCCTTTATTTACACAGAGACAGTAAATGTGGAAAAGATGTTTCCACTAATGGGAGAGTCCAGAACCAGAGGCCATAGCCTCAGAATAAAAGGATGTACATTTTGAAAGAAGATGTGGAGGAATTTCTTTAGTCAGAGGGTTGTGAATCTGTGGAATTCATTGCTAAAGATGGCTGTGGAGGCCAGGTCAATGGGTATTTTTAAAGGGCAGATTAACAGATTCTTGTTTAGTAAGGGTGTCAGGGGTTATGGGGAGAAAGCAGGAGAATGGGGCTGGGAGGAAGAGATAGATCAGTCATGATTGAATGGCAGAGTAGGCTTGATGGGCTGAATTATCTAATTCTGCTCCGATAACTTATGAAGCACCTTGAGTATTTTACTGTTAAGACATCAGCAGTTGTTAAAAACATAAGCAGTTACACAAAGGTTACAAGGCACGGGTGATGCTGGAAATATGAAATAAAACACAAAATGATGGAAATGCTTTGCACAGAACTAAATCAATGAGAGACTAACATTTTGATGTGTGTTCACCAGAACTCATATAAGCATGTGTTATTGGAATATCCAAACTGGTAACTTCCTATCAGCACAATGGAAAACAGGTAATGCTCGAAATCGCAGGCATCCATCAATAATTTATAGAGATGCAAAAAGTTCAAGTTCAAGTGAGTTTATTGTCATGTGTCGCTGATAGGAAAATGAAATTCTTGCTTTGCTTCAGCACACAGAACATAGTAGGTATTTACTACAATACAGATCAGTGTGTCCATATATCATTATATAAATACATACACACATGAATAAATAAACTGATAAAGTGCAAATAACAGATAACAGATAATGGGTTATTTTACTTCCGAGTCACGTGAGTGACTACGTGAAGACCCCGCCACACGCATGCGCGACATATTGTCGAACACATTGTGCAGCAAAGCAATATGGGTGGAATTAAGTCGATATCTTGTGACGAATTGGTCAATACAATCTGGCACTGGTGCTTAGAAAGGAACATTTGGATATCAGCCACTTACCTTCCGGGTAAGCTAAATACAGTGGCGGACACCAGGTCACGCAAGTTTAATGACAACACCGAATGGATGTTGGACTGCAAAGTATTTGCCGATATTGTAGATCAGTATGGAACACCAGATATCGATCTTTTTGCATCCAGACTTAATCACCAAATACCAACATATGTTGCATGAGAACCAGACCCTGGGGCAGTAGTGATGGACGCTTTCTTGCCACACAGGGGGGATTTGTTTTTCTATGCATTTCCCCCCTTCTGCCTCATCAGTCGGGTCTTGCAGAAAATTCAACAAGACTCCGCATCGGGTATTCTGGTTGTGCCCGACTGGCCTACGGCCATGGTTCCCTGTGGTTCCCACTGGACATAGCCACAGAACCATGCATTCCAATACCCAAACGTCTGAGTTTATTGGTACATCCTGTGACAGGGGAGAGTCACCTGTGCCATGACCGGATAAACCTATTGGTTTGCAGGGTTTGAAAGGGCCACTCCTGAATTTTAGACTCTCGGACCAAACAATGAATATCATCACGGCATCATGCAGGGAGTCCACCAGGAGACAATACCTCACTTACGTCAAAAAATGGGAGGTGTTTTGTACCAAGACAAACACCACATATGACACAGCCACCATCACGGTAGTGCTGGAGTTCCTGGCAAGCCTTCATTTTGATGAAGGTGTAAGCTACAGTGCCATTAACTGTGCCAGGAATGCCCTATCCTCATACCTCGGACAAGGTTTAGATCAACTTGCAGTGGGGTCCCACCCCTTGGTGTCTAAACTAATGAGGGGAATTTTTAACTCAAATCCCCCCAGGCCTAGATATTCCCAGACCTGGGATATCGGCATTGTGCTAAACATGCTCCGAGGGTGAGTACCAGTAACGTCTCTGTCCCTAGCCAAATTGACATACAAAATGGTAATACTGATGGCACGCGTGACGGCGCAATGGGTCCAGTCCTTAAACAAGCTAAGTATGGACACCATGGTTATAACCAACAATAAGGTAACTTTCTTTATTCAGAGGTTACTCAAACAAAACAGGCCTGGGTCATCTGGCCACAAGTTGGATTTCCTGGCCTACCCCGTAGACAGCCGCCTATGCATAGTGACCCACCTTTTACACTACATGGAGGTCACCAAGTGTCTCAGGGGCAAGGAAAGGGCTCTGCTTATAAGTCACAAACGTCCTCATCACAGAGTCACCGTGCAAACCATTTCAAGATGGCTAAGGGTGGTATTGGGTGCAGCGGGGGTGGACACTGATGTTTTTAAATCTCACTCCACCAGGGATGCATCTACATCGGCGGCAAGGATGATGGAAGTTCCAATGGACCACATCCTTGCACAAGCGCGTTGGGCTAATGAGAAAACCTTTCAGCAGTTCTATAATAAACCCGTGGCCATGCCTGAGACGTTTGCAGACACAATATTAAGTTCTGTTTTAAAATTTCCCCGAAGTAGGGGTATTATTATTTGTTATTGTTAAATAAATATCCTCTTGTTTTTCAGCACAGTTTCATGTCTGAAATACGTTAACATACTTCCTCCATTTGTCATTATGGCAGTGTGTGATCATGGACTTGTTCCAGGGCATGAAATCACAGAGATTTAAATCTTCACGTAGTCACTCACATGACTCTGAAAGAAAATAGTAAGATTAAATGAGAACTTACCAGTTTGAAGTTTGATCTTTATTTTGTGAGGCGTTACGATGAGGGATTACGTGTCCTCCACTCCCAAACCCTCTATTATAAAGGTCAACTGGCATTCTGGTTCTCTTATCTTACTATGTTAGTCTGTGATTTCACTCGATGCTTTGAAGAATGTCATGCATGCTGGCGGTGTTTTCACGTAATCCCTCATCGTAACTCCTCACAAAATAAAGATAAAACTTCAAACTGGTAAGTTCTCATTTAATCTTACTATTAATGATCAGAGTTTTGTCTGAGCCAGGATTAATAGCCGAATGGCTATTCCTGAACCTGGTCATTGCGGTCTTCAGGCTCCTGTACCTTCTACCTGAAGGTAGCAGGGAGATGAGTGTGTGGCCAGGATGGTGTGGGTCTTTGATGATGCTGCCAGCCTTTTTGAGGCAGCGACTGCAATAAATCCCCTTGATGGAAGGAAGGTCAGAGCCGATGATGGGCTGGGCAGTGTTTACTACTTTTTGTAGTCTTTTCCTCTCCAGGGCGCTCAAGTTGCCGAACGAAGCCACGATGCAACCGGTCAGCAAGCTCTCTACTGTGCACCTGTAGAAGTTAGAGCGAGTCCTCCTTGACAAAACGACTCTCCGTAATCTTCTCATGAAGTAGAGGCGCTGATGTGCTTTCTTGATAATTGCATCTGTGTTCTCGGACCAGGAAAGATCTTCAGAGATGTGCACTCCCAGGAATTTGAAGCTCTTGACCCTTTCAACCATCGACCCGTTGATATAAATGGGACTGTGAGTCCCCATCCAACTCCTTCCAAAGTCCACAATCAGTTCCTTGGTTTTTCTGGTGTTGAAGGCCAGATTATTGTGCTGGCACCATATGAACAGTTGCTCAGTCTCTCTTCTATACTCTGACTCATCCCCATCAGTGATATGTCCCACAACAGTGGTGTCTTCAGCGAACTTGATGATGGAGTTCGCACTGTGACCGGCTATGCAGTCATGAGTATAGAGTGAGTACAGCAGGGGGCTGACCACGCAGCCTTGAGGTGCTCCCGTGCTGATTGTTATCGAGGCTGACACATTTCCACCAATACGAACGGACTGTGGTCTGTGAATGAGGAAGTCGAGGATCCAATTGCAGAGGGATGCGCAGAGACCCAGTTCTGCGAGTTTGGTAACCAGCTTGGAGGGGATGATTGTGTTAAATGCCGAGCTGTAATCAATGAATAACAGCCTGACATATGAGTTTTTGTTGTCCAAGTGGTCCAGAGCGGAGTGGAGAGCCAGCAAGATCACATCCAACGTTGATCTGTTGTGGCGGTAAGCGAACTGCAGTGGGTCCAGGTTTTTGTCGAGGTAGGAGTTGATTTGCTCCATGATCAACTTCTCAAAGCACTTCATCACCACAGGCGTTAGTGCCACTGGTTGATAGTCATTGAGGCACGTCAACTTACTCTTCTTGGGCACTGGTATAATTGGTGCCCTTTTAAAGCAGGTGGGGACTTCAGACCACAGAAGTGAGAAGTTGAAAATGTCCGTAAAAACTCCAGCCAGTTGGTCCGCACAGGTTTTTAGAACACGACCGGGTATACCATCAGGTCCAGGTGCTTTTCGAGGGTTCATCCCTCTGAAGGATTTACTGACGTCGGCCTCTGAGACTGAGACTGAAATACCATCACAGCGAATTGGGGCTCTGGAAGGCACATCAGTATTCTCCCTATCAAAGCGTGCGTAAAACGCGTTGAGCTCGTCAGGGAGTGATGTTTCGCCGACATTCAAGCTGCCTCCTGGTTTCGCCTTGTAGGAGGTGATTGCATTCAGGCCCCGCCACAGCTGCCGAACATCTGTCTCATCCTCCAGTTTGGAGCAGAAGTCCCTTTTGGCCTTTTCAATGGCCTTACCAAGGTCGTATCTGGACTTCTTGTAGTCCTCTGTATCATCAGACGTGAATGCTCGGTGTCTGGACTTCAGAAGCGTACGGATCTCAAAGTTCATCCAAGGTTTCTGATTGGGAAACACTCAGAAGGTTTTTGTAGGGATGCAGTCCTCCACAGATTTCTTTATAAAGTCTGTAACGACTGTGGCGTATTCATTCAAGCCTGTTGCCATCCTTGAACATTGCCCAGTCTACAGACTACAAACAGTCCTGGAGTTGTTCCTCTGCTGCCCCCCCCCCCCCCCCCCCCCCACCGACCAGCTCTGTACTGTCCTCACCTCTGGGGGTGCACTCTTCAATTGCTGCCTGTAGGTAACTCAGGATCGAGACCCTTCTTCAGACTCGACCCGAAACGTCACTCATTCCTTCTCTCCACAGATGCTGCCTGTCCCGATGAGTTACTCCAGCTTTTTGTATCTATCATTGGTATAAACCATCATTGGTGGCGCTCTCCCACTTTAATTATCTATACCTCCAGGAGAACAGCTTGAGATGGTTTTAATCACACTAAAGCAATACTTTGCAGCAACTAGAAAAACATCATTAGTTCTCAGGATGACACCTTAAGCACAGACAGTGAGACGTTTATAATGATGTTAAATATGATACATGCATATATTCCACCTGACTGAGCCAATTAAGCATCTTTATAATGCCTCTGGTATATCCCAGTGATCTCCTTGCTGACATCTGTAAACTTGAACAGATCCACACCTCTGTTTTCCATCTCCTAACTCGCACTGGTAACTTCCTATCATCAACCTATGCTGTGCTTATTGATATACTCTGTCTCCCAATCTAGGAAAGCTTCCATTTTTTAAATGCTTAGACTTGCTTTCAGATCCTTTCATGGCCTTGCCCGTCCCTCAATCAGCGATTCCTCATCATATCAACCTCCAAGATCCCTGTATATCACAGATTGTAGTATCATGTCCTGTCCCAAATATAGGCACAAAATGCAGGAGTAACTCTGCGGGACAGGGAGCATCTCTGGAGATAAGGAATGGGTGACGTTTCGGGTCGAGACCCTTCTTTGGGTCCATTCCTTCTCTCCAGAGATGCTGCTTGTCCCGTTGTGTTACTCCAGCATTTTGTGTCTATCTTCGGTTTAAACCAGCATCACGTCCTGCCCGAGCTTCACTCCTCTATCGCTGAGTTACTGTGTGTCATTTTTTAAAATAAACTAGATTCTGCAGTTCCTCATGTCCACACGGTTTCAACACAAGGTCCTAAACTCCCTAACTTCTTACCTGCCCCTCAAGTGCTTCATAAAACCTGATTCTCTCACCAAGCTTCTTGTTTAACTTACTACAATGTCTGCTTTCATGGTTCAGGGTTAATTGTTGACCAATAACTGTCCTGTGGGGCAATGAGAATATATTAAAGATGCCATATAAACAGGAATTATTCTTGGTGTTGATTTTCATTCTGTGTTGTGTTTGTTATCTCTCGCGGACCTCGACAGAGGTGTCACAACTGAACTCTGCTCTCCTAGCATCTGCAGACGTTGTGAGTCTAGGAATTCAAGTATTTACACATTGAACCCTGTGTCCCACCTGTCACCACCCCTTCATTCAGTTCCATTCTTCTCCTTCCTTTCCCATCAGATTCCAGGATATGCAGCCTTTTGTTCCCCACTCCTCACCTCACAACCTCTGTCGCCATTTCCACCCTTCTCTCTCTCCACCCTTCTCTCTATCTGTTACCTGCCAGACAACCCCTCCTTACCCGCATCATCCACCTACTGCTTGCCAGCTCTTGCTCTATACCCTCCACCTCTTTGCACTGGTCTCAAAATAGGCTGCCAACTATTTAGATGAGGGAACATTATTTTTGACATTGCACCTCTATTGTCTATTTATTTGTCTGTTTGTTTTTTTTATATATATACTGAATTATACCAAATTATTTTTTTGTCGTTTACATATATGTTGTGCTGCTGGAAGTAAGAATTTCATTGTTCCGTTTCAGGACATATAAGAATAAAACACACTCGACTCCTGGCTCCTTCCCCACTACCCTTAAAATCTAGTTGAAGGGTCTCGACCCAAAACCATACAGCCACACTAAGTGAAAAGCAACAATACCATTTAACACAATTTAACATAGACATCCACCTCAGTGGAATCCACATTCCTCACTGTGATGGAAGGTAATAAAGTTCAGTCATCTTCCTCCTTTGTTCACCCGTGGTGGTCAGGGCCTTTGACCCCCCCCCCCCAGCAGTCGCCGCTACCGACGATGTTCAAGCCCTCAGTTCGGGATGATGGAAACTCCGGCGTCGGGACGGATTGGAACACTCTTTGCGGCATGGAGCTCCCGAGTCGGCTTCTTCTTACCGGAGACCGCGGCTTCATGGTGTTAAAGTCCACAGGCACCACGGTCGGAGTTCTTCTTCTGGCGATCCTCGGCAAAAGATTGCCCGCACCACGATGGTAAGTTCACGCCACCCCCGTGGCTTGAAGCTCCGGGCCAGTCTCCAGGAAATTCATGTAGTCCATCTCTAGGCCTATGGTACGTGTGACAAGATGTCAAAGGCTATTCGATAGCCTAGCAGGGGCAACAAAATCTGCTACCTAATAGTGTGGCAATGACAATGGAGGACAAGTTGATAAATAAGCAGCTAACCTTCCTGTAGTGACTATAAGTCCACTCATCAAGGGTTTACAAATCTCAAGTCCAGTCTGAAGATGGGTCCTGACCAAAAACATCACCTATCTATGATCCCCAGGGATGCTGCTTGACTCAAAAATAGACACAAAGTAGTGGACTAACACAGCAGGTCAGGCAGCATTGTTAATACTGGCCAAATTAAAGGCACCATAAAATGTAGGATCCCTGCACTTGTCAGAATTGCTTAACCCTTGAAAGCTGAAATTTACAGGCTTTGGATGGTGTCAGCCAGCCAGTCTAGGCACAGACTGGTATGCAGGATGGTGAGGGGTCCAGGTGTTCTCCTTGTTTCTCCTAAATTGATAAAATGTATTGCAGTTTTGCAAACAAACCCTAAACGCATCATTTTGATGGGATCGCTGCAAGGGCATTGTAAATAGTATAAATAATGTTGAGAGACGGTCATCCTGTTGGTTGATGATTGGTCGAACTGTTGAGCCTTGGAGAAACTGTTTGAATCTCAGGGCACATGTTTCAATGTTTATTCTTGCTTGCTTCCTTCCAGAAGCTCCGTTTGAATACATTGTATTAGTCACTGTATTATTGGATTAGGGAAATGTCGATCATGTACTGTGTTAATCGATACCTGTTATTGAACTGTATAAAGAGCCACCCCCCCCCCCCATGTGGTTCAGCCCCTCAATGTTCGGGGACCTATAAAAGGCCGTTCCCACAAAGTCCTGAGTCGATTTTCTGGGAGAACGCTTAGGACTGTGTGACCTTCTGGAGTGTCTCTGCTTGCACGAGGCTAGAAGGGCTTGGCCAGGCACATACAAGGATCGAACCTGCGGTGGTTAGGTATAGTAGTGGGGAACTGTTATTGTGCTTTTTCCAAAATAAAGTTTAGATGCGCGTGCTTGACTCGGTATTTTATTGACTGAAACTAGACTGGGGGGAAGCTTAGAACAAGCTAATTACATTGGGGGCTCGTCCAGGCTCTCAAAGGACCCCCAAACACAAGTTTGCAATCAAGGGTGCTGAGCTGTTTCGACGCGAGTGCAGAAATCAGGCCCACTGTGCGGTTTTCGCATTGATTTTCGGCACTACGCTAGTCGGAGCGGATCAATCATTCGCGGGCTTGGGATAGGGCCCATAAAACAGGGCGAGGAGTGGCCCAAAACGTAGTTGGTCGTAGTTGGCAGACTGCAGCTGCTTAACGAGAGCCCGAAGCGCTTCTACAGCGAAGGGTGGCCCACTGTCCCAGATTTGGTATCCAATTGGTGGGATATTGAAATACAAATCTGGTTCACATGCTAAGCAGTGAAGCATTTGACTTGTCGTTGCTGGGAGCGCTAATTGGAAAAGTGCGTTCCGAAAATCGACATCGACTGCCAACGCGAAGAGGCTAGGCGCTGACCCCCAGTGCCAAGCTGAGGGGGGTGTCAGTATGAAGAGATCCGAGACCCTCCCTGAAGTGATGGAATCTCGTAAAGGCACTGGGCTTGGTGGCTAGAGTATAGATTGGCTGGGATTACTCTAGTCCATTCGAGATTTCATTGGGCAATTTGAATTCGAGAGCCCGCGTATGTGGAGGGATACGCATCAAAACTAGGTTTTCCGAGATTGAGTCTAGATTTGCAGCATCAAATTTCCAAATACAGAATTTCACATTGAAGTTCTGCCCATACGGTAGAATTCAAATTCTGTGTAGATAGAACTTCGGAGTTTGTGCATGTTTGAGATCGATTCCGAATAGCGGCTGATCAACAGTGAATAGTAACCCTCTGATAGATTGTTGATTAGTACCTGATAGCGAAGAGTAACTGAGAGACGGGAACCTGGTTTACTTGGTGAAAAGTACCCGGATGCGAAAGGTACCCCTAATTTTACTTCGGAGTCACGTGAGTGATTCTGTGAAGAAACGCTGGCCTACGGGAGAGCCCGCGCCAGCAGCACTTGTTGACAGGGCTGCTTAATGTGTGACAGCGCCGGCCTGTAGGAAAGGCCACGCCAGCAGCGCCTGGGAGAGCGCTGCTTAATGTCTCCCTGTTGGAGGGGGAGACCATGACGGGTCAGTGTATTGCTGATACCGAATCTGTCACAGCGCCGGCCTGCGGGAGAGCCCGCGCCAGCAACACCTGTTGACAGGACTGCTTAACGTGTGACAGCGCGGGCTTGTAGGAGAGCCCGCGCCAGCAGCGGCTGGGACAGGGCTGCTTCATGTCTCCCTCTGGGAGGAGGAGAGCATGATGGGTCAGTGTAATTCTGATAACTGTACTAATAACAGTAAAACATTGCAAAATGGGATAAACTATTTACCCAGGTTATTTAACTAATTAATAAAATCGGTGTTTGGACTCAGAATTTAAAAATACTTGTTATGTCTTGTCTGGATGATATTCTAACGCTGTATTTTGTTAAAATAATCTGTTTCAGCCTCAAACTATATTTGAGAAATTGGGCTCATCCATCCAATTAACTTTAAGTTGTTACCAAATACACTTGTTGGTCTTTGGGATTTACCTTTAACTATTAATTAGCCTCTGACTCCACCCTGTGGCAAGAGATTGGAGTTTATAGAAACCTGTTATAAAGCTGACTTCTATTCATCAAGAGTAATT
Organism: Okamejei kenojei; assembly: GCA_035221665.1. NCBI lineage: Eukaryota > Metazoa > Chordata > Chondrichthyes > Rajiformes > Rajidae > Okamejei > Okamejei kenojei. The sequence continues at coordinate 36,227,414 of CM069147.1, read as the reverse complement.
GGCAATAAAGTACCTGTGTTTCAGCTGTGCAAGTTGGGGAACTGACATTGTGCAAAGTAGCAACCTCTCAAATGACATGTAGATCATTAACAAGCTCATGCTATTGTCAGCTGAAGCTATCTCAGTCAGAATGATGAATAAACAGTATTCAGCATTGCTCCAGTAGTTTGGTCAGTCGAATTTCAGTTATTTACAAACTGATGATAAGTGCTCTAAGGTGGAAAATTGCAAATATCATCTCTAGTTTGGAGGTGGAGGAGATTTGCATGAGTTGCCAATTCTTAAGTTATTGGTATCAACTAACTATATACACTAGATGCACCCCATGGGTAAAGGGCTATTGAGCGAAGATGCATAATCTACATGCTCAACTTCAAGTTGATACACTGCGGTGGTGGCATATGTTAGTCACATGGCAATCAAGTAAAAGTATCCTGTAATAATTTACCTAATCTCCTTTGCCACTGGTGTATCATCAAGTTCAGACAGATGACAACACAGAATAGGTATTGGATCACAAAGTATTATGAAAGTATGGTTCAATGGAACTCCGAATATCGACATGTTGGTTTCATGCTCATTCACTGATTGCAAAAATCTGTGGCAGAACAGTGTGGAGAAATACATTCTCACTACAAGAAGGAGGATTGTTCTTTTATGTCTTCCTCCATTTTGCCGCATCAGTCAGGTCTTGAAATAAAGTCAGCAAGATCTCGCTTTAGTTTTCGTACTGTCTGACTGGCTATGCAGCCATGCTTCCTGCTTCCATCAGGCATAATAATACAACCATATACGGTTATTCTAAAAAACAAAAACTTTGCTGGTTCAAACTGTGGTTCAGGAAACCAGCCTCTGCATAATAAAAGAATTATTGACTTACACATTCTGAATGGACTGCCTTACGGCTCAGATTGTCACATCAATCCATGGATGTGCTCACTGCAGAGTGCAGGGATAGCACCAAAAAAGCAGTCCATTTTCCTATTGAGGAGAGTGGTTTGTTTAATGTTAATGTTACATTTAATATAGTACAGATTACTGACGTCTTCCAGTTCATTCTTAAATGGTCTTTGTCAATAATTCACTTATAGGGCCACTAACTGTGCCCAACGTGCCTTCCCATCATATTAGCTGCAGCAAATGGGACCCACTCTGATAGGTTTCAATCCCGGATATCGAGTTTGTAAAAGATATCTTTAACAGAGGTTCTCCCACTACAAGTATATGCAGTATTAGATATTGACAGTGTGTTAACAATACTTCACCAGGGGGCTCCAGCCACATCCTTATTCATGACACTAGTATCAGCACAACGAGGGCAAACATTGCAAAAGCTGCGGCTAGATAGGATGGAAATGGCTGCAGATGCCATTACGTTTTACATTTCTGATCTACACAAGCAGAGAAGACCAGGGGTGACAGGATTTAAGATCATATTTTGGATACCCCATGGACTCACATCTATGTGGGAGGGCAGGCTTGCTATATTATATCAAGGCCACCAGAACCCTAAGAGGTGTGGAATCAGCATTGTTTATTAGTCGGTTCAGACTATTTCAAGGTGGCTGCAGCAGGTTCTAGTTTATGCAGGTATTAACACTGACAATTTTACATCTCATTCCAACATCAATGTCCTTTCCTCGCGACCGCAGGATGATCAACTGAATTGATTTTCAATTTTTTTTTACTATAGGCCGATTGCTCACCCGGGCTATTTGCCCACTCTTTTTTGCGTTCACTTTAGCCACCCCTGAGATAGAGGGGTTGCTATTGATTTTCTTTATTAATGTAAACCATTAATACATTTGAGTCAATGTCATGGTTAATGCATTGTTGATTATTCACTCATCCTGAGTCAATCGATGCAGTGAGATGCTGGGATTTGAATCTGTGGCATGAAATCAGAGAGCTTTGAACTCTTAACGGAATCACTCAAATGACTCCAAAGTAAAATAGTAAGATTAAATGAGAGCTTACCAGTTTGAAGTTTGATCTTTATTTTATGAGGAGTTACGTTGGTGATTACGTGCCCTCCACTTCCTGAGACTGTATAGTTGCTGTATATGTTAAATTACAAATAAAATTTGACTGCGGATTTCTTCACATAATCACCAATGTATACGATGCTCGTTTATACAGTAGAATGAGAGGAGGGCTGGTCCCCTAGGTCAGACTTATAATAAGTGGAATAATTTCTTTTCTGTATTCGATTTTGCTTGCATGTTTAGAGCTCATTTGCATGTGCTCAGATTAAGGTCAGAGATTGGAAACGGGCTGCGGGAACGTGTGTGATGGTCTCACCATCAAAAGTACTTGTAGCTTAGGAGAAAGTAAAATTTCTAGGAATTATAATTTCTGCCACCGAAAGAAGTCCTGAGAAGAGCAGACTCGAACCTATCTGCGAATTTCCAATCCCAAAAGAAGCCAAACAAATGAGACAATGGCTGGGCATGGTCAATTATTGCAGACCCTGGATTCCAAATATAGCTCTAGAAACCAAAGAGCTAACATCCTACACTAGCAAGGAGGGTGAATTTAAATTAACAAAGAAAGCACAGGAGACCTTTGAGAACTTGAAAAAGATCATTGATGCAAGCCCCGGCATTGGGAAGGCCATTATACGATCGTCCTTTCCAGCTGTAATGTACAATTCTATCTGACTGTGCCAATTCGGTACTAACGGAAAAGCATGGGGATAGACATAGGCCAGTTGCATATTACTTCTCTAAATTAGATCCAGTAGCTAGGGTACACCCTCTTTGCACTCAAATCTTAACTGCAATCTACAATAGTTTACAATCAGCTGCTAATTTGACACTCCAGCAGGAAATTGTAGTGTACAATTCACATTTGGTATCGGCAGTGTTTGGGGCAGCATCAAACCCGGCACTTAACAATGGCCCATCAAAATAAGTATGAGATCTATCTGTTGAACAATCCAAATTTGCAGTTCAAACATTGTACATTGATTAACCCAGCCTCTTTTCTTATTTCACCCCCAGAAGAGCAATCAGAAGCAGGACCCGACTGTCTATTTGTGAGAGAGGACTTGATGGATGCACCCATGGCGGACTCTGACATCACATTACATGTGGACGGAAGTATGCGGGGTCGTTCATGATTTTGGATAAATTATGGAAAAATAGGGGATTCCTGTCTTCTGCAGGAACCCAATTATCGAAACAAACAATTGGTGACAGATTTGTTGAAGGCCTTAATGCTACGCAGACAAATCTCTGTAATGAAATGTAGTGCCTATACTAAAGGACAGACCCCAGTAGACATTGGAAATCGTAATGCCAACTTAGTAGCTAAGAAAGTATCATGGGAAAGTAAGGTGGTGGTACCTAAAATGATGAGGCAGACTAAAAGTGTAACTAACAAGTCCCCTGACGCCAACCATCCAATAAATTGTTTGATTACAGGAAGAGGCTACTGAAGGAGATAAGGAGAGGTGGAGACAACTGGGAAGTGTACTGGATTGTACGACTGGGCTGTGGACCGCTCCAGCAGGGCAAACGTGCATGACAGACTCATTAGCAGTATGGTTTATAGAGTGCATGCACTATGCAACCCATTGTGGTGCAAGGGCAGTAGGAAACACTCTATTGGCTCCTTGGTGACATCCAAAATTACAATATTTTGCCCAGAGGGTAAGCAGTAATTATCTGGTCTGCTAGGAATATAATCCAGGGAAAGGAATAGGATGTGAAGGGGGGAAAACACCATTGCCTATGGGTCCTTTTGAGACATTGCAAATGGACTATATTGAACTAGAAAGATGCCAAGGATATAAATACGTTCTTGTCATAGTCGATGTATTCAGCCGGTGGATTGAAGCATACCCAAACCTTGACAATAAAGTGGCTACTGTTGTCAAGGTGGTAATGAGAAAGATTCGGCATTTCCATTCGACTTAGTTCAGATAATGGTCCACATTTTATTGGACAAATCAATAAAGAATTTTGAGAACAGCTGGGGATCCAGCAGTAATTACACATTGCTTATCGACCACAGGCTGCTAGACTTGTAGAAAGGGCAAACCAGACCCTTAAAACTAAATTAGCCAAATTAAAGGTGGAGACTGGACTTGGATGGATTAAATTACTTCCAATAGCCCTATTTCAGATGAGAGTCATGCCTGCAGGAAATCTAGATTAAGCCCTGCTGACATTATTTACGCTATGCCTTTAAAAAAAAAACCCTTGGAACCAGAATGCGATGAAAATAGTTAATTTCCACCATATGACTGCAGAGATGACTGACTACATCTTAGCCTTGACCAGAGCCTTAAAGGGATTTACATTGTAGAGTGAGAGCAGCCTATGGTGATATGCGTTCATTAGTAACTCCCATTAAAGTAAATCCTGGAGACTATGTCTTGGTGAAGAATTGGGTGAGGAAATAGAAACACAGAAACATAGAAAATAGGTACAGGAGTAGGCCATTCGGCCCTTCGAGCCTGCACCGCCATTCAATATGATCGTGGCTGATCATCCAACTCAGTATCCTGTACCTGCCTTCTCTCCATACCCCTGATCCCTTTAGCCACAAGGGCCACATCTAACTCCCTCTTAAATATAGCCAATGAACTGGCCTCAACTACCTTCTGTGGCAGATAATTCCAGACACTCACCACTCTCTGTGTGAAAAATGTTTTCCTCATCTCGGTCCTAAAGGAATTCCCCCTTATCCTTAGACTGTGACCCCTTGTTCTGGACCTCCCCAACATCAGGAACAATCTTCCTGCATCTAGCCTATCCAACCCCTTAAGAATTTTGTAAGTTTCTATAAGATCCCCCCCTCAGTCTTCTAAATTCTAGCGAGTACAAGCCAAGTCTATCCAGTCTTTCCTCATATGAAAATCCTGACATCCCAGGAATCAGTCTGGTGAACCTTCTCTGTACCCCCTCTATGGCAAGAATGTCTTTTCTCAGATTTGGAGACCAAAACTGTACACAATACTCCAGGTGTGGTCTCACCAAAATCCTGTACAACTGCAGTAGAATCTCCCTGCTCCTATACTCAAATCCTTTCGATATGAATGCTAACATACCATTTGCTTTCGTCACTGCCTGCTGCACCTGCATGGCTACTTTCAATGATTGGTGTACCATGACACCCAGGTCTCGTTGCAGCTCCCCTTTTCCTAATTTGCCACCATTAAGATAATAGTCTACCCTCCTGTTTTTGCCACCAAAGTGGATAACCTCACATTTATCCACATTATACTGCACCTGCCATGCATTTGCCCACTCACCCAGCCTATCCAAGTCATCTTGCAGCCTCCTAGCATCCTCCTCACACCTAGTGTCATCCGCAAAATTGGAGATGTTGCAATCAATTCCCTCGTCCAAATCATTAATATATATTGTTAAATAGCTGAGGGTCCCAGCACTGAGCCTTGCGGTACCCCACTAGTCACTGCCTGCCATTCTGAAAAGGACCCGTTTACTCCTACCCTTTGTTTCCTGTCTGCCAGCCAGTTCTCTATCCACACCAATACTGAACCCCAATACTGTGTGCTTTAGATTTGTATACTAAATCTCTTATGTGGGACCTTGTCGAAGGCCTTCTAAAGTCTAGATATAACACATCCACTGGTTCTCCCTTATCCACTCTGCTAGTTACATCCTCGAAAAAACTCTTAAGATTCGTCAGACATGATTTACCTTTCGTAAATCCATGCTGACTTTGTCTAAATGATTTCACCACTTTCCAAATGTACTGCTATCCCATCTTTAATAACTGACTCTAGCAGTTTCCCCACTATCTGATGTTAGACTAACTGGTCTGTAATTCCCCGTTTTCTCTCTCCCTCCTTTTTTTAAAAGTGGGGTTACATTAGCTACCCTCCAATCCTCAGGAACTACTCCAGAATCTAAGGAGTTTTGAAAAATTATTACTAATGCATCCACTATTTCTGTGGCTACTTCCTTGAGTACTCTGGGATGCAGGCTATCTGGCCCTGGGTATTTATCGGCCTTTAATCCATTCAATTTACCCAACACCACTTCTCGGCTAACCTGGATTTCACTCAGTTCCTCCACCTTATTTGACCCCGGTCCCCTGCTATTTCCGGCAGATTATTTATGTCTTCCTTAGCGAAGACAGAACCAAAGTAGTTATTCAATTGGTCTGCCATGTCCTTGTTCCCCATGATCAATTCACCTCTTTCTGACTGCAAGGGACCTATATTTGTTTTAACTAATCTCTTTCTCTTCACATATCTATAAAAACTTTTGCAGTCAGTTTTTATGTTTCCTGCCAGTTTTCTTTCATAATCTATTTTCCCTTTCCTAATTAAGCCCTTTGTCCTCCTCTGCTGAAATTCTGCTGAATTTCTCCCAGACCTCTGGTAGGCTGCTTTTTCTGGCTAGTTTGTATGCTTCATCTTTTGTTTTTATACTATCCCTGATTTCCCTTGTTATCCATGGATGCACTACCTGCCCTGATTTATTCTTTTGCCAAACTGGGATGAACAATTGTTGTAGTTCATCCATGCAGTCTTTAAATACCTTCCATTGCACATCCACTGTCAACCCTTTAAGAATCACTTGCCAGTCTATCTTGGCCAATTCACTTCTCATACCTTCAAAGTTACCTTTGTTTAAGTTCAGAACCGTTGTTTCTGACTTAATTATGTCACTCTCCATCCTAATGAAGAACTCAACCATATTATGGTCACTCTTGCCCAAGGGGCCCCGCACAACAAGACTGCTAACTAACCCTTCCTCATTACTCAATACCCAGTCTAGAATAGCCTGCTCTCTTGTTGGTTCCTCTACATGTTGGTTTAGAAAACTATCCTGCATACATTCCAAGAAATCCTCTTCCTCAGCACCCCTGCCCATATGATTCACCCAATCTATATGTAGATTGAAGTCACCCATTATAACTTTTTACCTTTGTTGCACGCATTTCTAATTTCCTGTTTGATGCCATCCCCAACTCCACTATTACTGTTAGGTGGCCTGTACACAACTCCCACTAGCGTTTTCTGCCCCTTAGAGTTTCGCAGCTCTACCCATATCGATTCCACATCCTCCAAGCTAATGTCCTTCCTTTCTATTGCATTAATCTCCTCTCTCACCAGCAACGCTACCCACCTCACTTTCCTTTCTGTCTATCCCTCCTGAATGTTGAATATCCCTGGATGTTCAGCTCCCAGCCTTGGTCTCCCTGGAGCCATGTCTCCGTGATCCCAACTATAGCATAGTCATTAATAGCTATCTGCACATTCAACTCGTCCACCTTATTACGAATGCTCCTTGCATTGAGACACAAAGCCTTCAGGCTTGTTTTTACAACACTCTTACTCCTTATACAATTATGGTGACAAGTGGTCCCTTTTGATTTTTGCCCTGGAAACCCACCACCTCTTATTCTCTGTTTATTATTTTTTTCTTCTTTCCCCCTACATGTTGGGTCTGAGTGCTTCCCTTCTCTGCCTCCTGCCTCAGACCCTGTCTACTGGCTTTCTCTATTTGAGTCTCTCCCCCCAACCGTTCTAGTTTAAAGCCCCCCGGTAGCCTTTGCAAATTTCCCTGCCAGGATACTGGTCCCCCTCGCGTTCGTGCAACCCGTCCTTTTTATACAGGTCACTCCTTCCCCAAAAGAGGTTACATTGATCCAGAAACTTGAATCGCCTGCCCTCTGCACCAGTCCTTCAGCCAGGCATTTAACCTCCACCTTGCTCCATTCCTACTCTCACTGTCGCGTGGCACAGGAAGTAATCCTGAGATTGTTATGTTTGCGGTTCTTTTCCTTAACTCTCTTCCTAACTCCCTAAATTCTCCTTTCAGGATCTCTTCTCTTTTTTTACCTATGTCATTGGTACCAATATGTACCACGACCTCAGGCTCCTCTCCCTCCCTTTTCAGGATATCTTGGACACGTTCAGACACATCCCGGACCCTGGCACCAGGGAGGCAAACTACCATCCGGGTCTCCGAACTGCGTCCACAGAATCGCCAATCTGACCCCCTAACTATACAGTCCCCTATTACTAATGCCCTCTTCTTCTTTTCCTTACCCTTCTGAGCAACAGGGCCGGTGTCTGTACCGCAGGCCAGGTCGCTGTTGCTACCCCCAGGTAGGCTGTCCCCCCGAACAGCACTCAAACAGGAGTACTTATTTCCAAGGTGTACAGCCACTGGTGTACTCTCTAGCGCCCGCCTCTGCCCCTTGCCTCTCCTAACCATGACCCTCTTGTCTGCCTCCTGTGGTTTTGGAGAGACTACCTCCCTGTAACTCCTCTCTATGACCTCCTCACTGACAGACGGTGGTCATCGAGCTGCTGCTCCAGGTTCCTTACACACTCCTTTAGGAGCCCCATCTCGACACACCTGGCGCAGATGTGGACGTCTGGAGGGCTACCCGACTCCATTACCTCCCACATCTGACATCCAGAACAGTAAGCTGCCCTGGCACTCATACTTCCCTTACCCTAGATACAACACAAAATACAATATACAATACAAAAATACAATACAAAGTACAAAATACAGTACACTACAAACTGCTGGAATGTGACTGCCAATCAGCTGCGTACTCAGTCCACCAATCAGCGGCTTCCTGAAGCCCAGTTATTTGAATGGAACGTTACATATTTTTTGGTTTGATCAGAACGTTTGTTGGGACGGACCTTACCAAGTTATTCCTAATTACCGCAGTCGGGTCGCATCTTCCCTTGTAAACATAGAAACATAGAAACAAGAAATTAGGTGCTCCTGGGCCTGTTAAATGAATGGCAAAGCCCCGTACGCTGGGTTTGATCAGAGGTTTGTTGGGAAGGACCTTACCCTCTGTGGCAAGTTATTCTAGATGACTCACAGCACTCTCTGTGTGAAAAAGTAGGTCTTAAAGGATTTCCCCTTAGAAGCTGTGATTGCCTGGACTCCCAACATCGGGAACAATGCATCTAGCTCCAACCCCTTAAGAATTTTGTAAGTTAAACATATCAGTGGTTAACTTGTTTCCTCCCAGGTTTTCTTAGATATTCTCCACTCTATTATGAATCAAGGACCAATGAGATCAATATTGGATGGATGGGATTCGCGCCCACGAAAACTTGGGAGGTGAAGACTCATCAGACAGAAATCATGGAGCTAAGCCCACAAAAACTCGAGAAGCTCGATGAAATTCTGAGAAGCTATATCAACATCTTCTTCTTAGAACATTTGTTAAAGTATAATAGTCATCATTGTATTCTGGGGTTATCATTTATGATGAGGGTTATCATGAATGATAAAACAGGGGGAATGTTAATATTGGACAATTTAAAGACACCATAAAATGGAGGAT
>CM069147.1:36173108-36213108 GCA_035221665.1 Okamejei kenojei | reverse complement strand
AATCTTATATGTTTCAATGAGATGGCCTCTCATCCTTCTAATCTCCAGAGTGTACAAGCCCAGCTGCAACTTGTAGTAGTAGTAGAAATGAATATTGTTCCTTTACTTAATGTATCTCAGTAGACAAGTTCAAGGAGCCATCTTTCCAAGATCAAGATGCCAGAATAACATGCCCTAAACATGGCTGAATGTCTGCCAAGTTGATTGCTTGTAAGTGCCACCTCTCAGTTACATTTCCAGCAACAGGCCTAAAGCATAACACAACTAAACTGCAAAAGAGCTCAAGGTTTCTATTTGTGAAATAAATCAAAGCCATTCAACCCAATTTAACAAACAGTCATGAGAACAAAGGCCACCGTCTGTTTAATGTGGGTTCACCACCTTGTATCCAACATCTCTTTACTCCCAGATATATCAAAATCTGCACAGTCATACCATGTCATGTTATGCCCTTTGCCTAAACAGTTCTAAGCGTCAGGCCGTAACCCATTATTGATCAATTTACAAACCTGGTGTGATGCCTGTCCCTTTAAGGCAGGCAACACCACATTTTTTACCACATTAATAAGACACCAAATTCAGAATAGAGATCTGCAATAAGAGAGGGAGACAAAAGACTTGGCAAGATGGGGGTGAGAGGGAACACTGGCAGAAGAAGACGAGAATATGATCAGTCTTTCTGCCCTTGTCACTGAAAGAGATCACATTGAAATCACGACCTTGGAATGGATTTGATGACTTAGTTGGATGGTTTAAATGCGGAACCTCTCCATACACGGGAGCGGGACTCCAGCCAAAGTTTAGCGTCAGCTGGAGGATTTACCCCCCACCCCCACAAACATACCAACAATCTCAAGCCTTGACTATATGACGGTTACCACAACAAAACGACTTTACCTCCAATCCTCTTTGGTTTCAGCGCATAGATGACTGGGCGTTTAGTGGATCCAGGGAATCTAGACAACAAGCCCTACATTTAATCTGCCATAGATCAATTCAAATGTGCTGTTAGTATATTTATTTTTGGAATATTAATAGCAGGCAGCAAGAGGAAGGAGGTGGGTGTAATTATCTTGCAGGGAAATGTGATCCCGCTGCCTCCGTGCACTGCAATGCCACTCGTGTCTCGAATCGCTCAGCAAATCTGCGGAGATCGCCATCGGCGAGGGTGCACACTGGCTCCCCTGCATCACATATCACGTACCTTGGTCATCCCAGTGCCCATGGCTGGCAGGCTCTGATGTTACCAGATCTGCAAGGAAAAGACGGCGTGTCAGCAATTTAATAAGCAATTGGAAAAAGCCACAGAAAACTGGAAGCTGCCTCTTGATAACGGAGGAAAGGTCTCACTACCGAAACGCTTTCGGCGATGGTCGAGTGAGTGTCGGCTACATGTAGCACAGTCACCCCCTTTGGCAGCACATGAATCCCGTTTCACTTCCGGATTTCCTGGCACACACATCAACACACTGACATCACCACTGGGCGGTTACAATTGTAGTTAAAAGGGACAGAGTCCGCCTCTCTTGATTCATTCCATAAAACTTCAGCAAGGATGCCACATGAGCCTTATTTTAGTTTAGTATGGACTTCTTAGATTCATAGAGCGTGCAAACAGGTAATTTGCCCTATCCGACCAACTTGCCCCATCTATACTTGTCCCACCTGTCTGTGTTTGGCCCACATCCTTCACGACCTCTCGTATCCAGGTATCTGTCCAAGGTACCTCCGGCTGCTCATTCCATATACCTACCACCCGTTGTGTAAAATAAAAGCTGCTCCTGTGGTTCTGTTTAATCCCCCACCTTCTTGTTGGTCAGAAGTGGTGGCGAGGTTAGACCTGTGTAATGTAATCAAGGATGTTCAGGTCAAGGACAGAATCGTAATTTGGGAAGTTCTTTAAGGTTTATCTTCCATTAGCTTTGAGGGCCTCTTGATAAGTTCATCATTTTTGTTGGCTCTTGCCGTAGTGGACCACTGTAAAATTGATATGCCATGATTATCATTTGCTATCAACGCTCTTTCCACCCATCTTCAATTCCGCAGGTCAGGGAACTCAGTCTTTGTGTGCTGAGAGAGTGGTTTCTTTTCTCTTAAAGGATGACAGTGTTTACAAATGCTTTCTCTGAGCAGGTTATTGAGCATCTCGATCGCCTTATCATTCACAGCAACACTGTTATATTATTTGATTTTAAAGAGGCCAAGATCTCTTTACGGGTATTGCTAATGAAAGAGGTCAAGGCATTAAAGGTGCCCTGGATACACCACAGCTTCTTTTGGTTGGGTGCCTTGTCTGTGAATGCTATTTAAGAACATTCTTTGCAGAATCCATCAAACCTTCAGCATTGATTTTGTTTGAGACAATGTTGTAGAAACATAGAGACATAGAAAATAGTCCAGGAGTAGGCCATTCGGCCCTTCAAGCTAGCACCGCTATTCAATATGATCATGGCTGATCGTCCAAAATTAGTACCACGTTCCTGCTTTTTCCGCCATATCCCTTGATTCCTTTAGCCCTAAGAGCTAAATCTAAATCTTGAAAACATCCAGTGAATTGGCCGCCACTGCCTTCTGTGGCAGAGAATTCCACAGATTAACAACACTCTGGGTGAAAAGGTTTTTTTTTCATCTCAGTCCTAAATGGCCTTCCCCTTATTCTTAAACTGTAACCCCTGGTTCTGGACTCCCCCAACATCGAGAACATTTTTCCTGCATCTAGCCTGTCCAATCCCTTAAGAATTTTATATGTTTCTATAAGATCCCTTCTCATCCTTCTAAATTCCAGTGAATACAAGCCCTGTCGATCCATTCTTTCATGATATGTCCATCCCACTTTCCCAGGAATTAACCTGGTGAGCCTACGCTTCACTCTCTCAATAGCAAAAGTGTCCTTCCTCAAAGTAGGAGACCAAAACTGCACACAATACTCCAGGTGTGGTCTCACCAGAGCCCCGTACAACTGCAGTACGACCTCCTTGCTCCTATACTCAAATTCTCTCGCAATTTAGGCCAACGTGCCATTTGCCTTCGACCTGCGAGTGACAGATGTACAAGGACACCCAGGTCTTGCATTCCCTTTTTCTAATCTGACATCATTCAGCCCACTCCTATCCAAGTCACCCTGCAGCCTCAGAATCCTCCTCACAGGTCCTGCCACGCAGCTTTATGTCATCTGCAAACTTGGAGATGTTACATTTAATTCCCTTGTTTAAATCGTTACTGGGATCCCAGCACGAGCCTTGCGGCCCTCCACTAGTCACTGCCTCTTGTTAATTCCATTCTCTATCCATGTAAATACCCTACTCTATCATGTGCTCTAGCACACTTCCTGAACTTTCTTTGTAGAATCCATCAAACCTTCAGCACTGATTTTGTTTCTACTGTAATTTCTGTGTTTGTTTTCGGACTAGGCTGATGACGATCAGTCTAAACCGTCAATATTCACCATTAACGGCCATGGCACTTATGTTGCAGAATTCCTTGCAGTCTGTCGTAACTAATGCATCCCAGTGCCTGGAAAGGGCGGGAGTGTTTACTTGTCACCCTGGTGTAACATGCTCTGGAGAAAAAGGCTGGATGGATGATACAGAAGTTTAGCAAAACCAGCCAGAAGCATTCACCAGCTCCCAAACTACCCACCCACTTGTCCATCAAGCACCCTCTACCCCACCAACAATCATACATTGGCCTCATCAGCCCCCTCAGAAACCACTGAAAGTCACATGAGCAGAATCAGGCCATTCGACCCATCGAGTCTACTCCACCATATAATTATGGCTGATCTATCTTTCCCTCTCAACCCCATTCATCAGGAGTAGGCCATTCAGCCCTTCGAGCCTGCACCGCCATAACATGGCTGATCATGTATCCCGTACCTGCCTTGAATGAACAACTACCTCTAGAGAGTTCCAGAGACTCACCACTCTCTGTGTGAAGAAAGTCTATCTCGGTCTTAAAGGATTTTCCCCTTATCCTTAAGCTGTGACTCTATAAGATCAATCTCCTAAATTCCAGAGAATTCCCCTGCCTTCTCCCCATAACCTTTGACACCCTTACTAATCAAGCATCTATCACTTTCCACCTTAAAAATATCCAATGACTTGGCCTCCGCAGCCAACTGTGGCAATGAATTTCATAGATTCACTACCATCTGACTAGAGAAATTCCACCTCATCTCCAATCCAAAGGTATGGTGTTTTATTCTCCCACTGCTGGAAACATCTTCTCCATCTACTCTATCTAGGACTTACATTATTTGATAGCTTTTTAAAATGAGATCCCCCTCATCTTTCTAAACTCCCTTCAGCACAGGCAAAGAGCCATCAAATGTTCCACATACATTAACTTAATCATCTCTGAAATCATTCTCGTAAACCACCTCTGGACCTTTTCAATGACAGCACATTTTTTGTTAGAAATTGGGCCCAAATCTGAACAATGTAAGCAGGGTATGCCAAGGCAGAATCAAACAGTTTTAGTAGTCAAAATCCTTGAATACGACATGGAAAGGGAAAATCTGAGGCGATTTTGAGACTTCAAAGATGACAATAGGCAGGTCGAATGTCTATATGAGTTAAAAGTGTGAGTCAATAAGATACAAGCAACATGAAAGCAGGGAAACAAAGGTAGAAAGTGTTTATGGCACCCATTAATGTACCAAATTCATAGTATTTGACTATGGTAAATATTGATGGTTTATTGATTTTAGCTGGATAATGTTTTATGACATTTTCATTTTGAAGACACAGAACAGGAGGTAAGATCACTTGTGGAGAAGTGCTCCAGCAGAATTACTGGCGTCTGAAGATGTCTGGTACATCAGGCAGTGAAAAGTTCAGTAAACAAAAAGACCAAGAAATCAAGTGGATTTATAGTTAGCTGAAGTTACAACTGTATATTGATGTAGTTGACTGATGTGTAATTGTGCGTGTTTTGGAAGTGGCACAAACATTTTTAATTGGTAACAAATGGAAAAAACACGATGATTTAAGAGGCTAAAATACACATTGAATGTATGTTCCATGTTTAGAATCATTGTTAATGGGACTATTATGCAAGTTTGTTCAGGCTGTCAAATTTGTATGGACAATAAGACTATAATCAGCTGCTGTGGCAGGAGGGCAATGATGTCAGCACGCATGCGCACCATATCGTCGAACGCATGCGAAGCGACAGGCAGGGAGGAGGGTCGCTCCTCCACCAGAACGGACCTGCAGGTAAGGAATAACTAACCTGAGGTCAGGTTTTTCTTTCAGGGACTCTGTGGGACAGAATACCCCACCAAGGGGCCGCCTCGAAAGACTGACCGCGGACCGTGGACAGTCAGCGGCGGCAGACTTCACTACAAACCCGGAAGTCGGGGTAGCCCATTGACCCGGCTCGGAGACTCGCCGTTCGTGGGTAGTGACGGTAGAGCAGCAGCCCTACAGGAACACCGCGGACTGGCGGCATCGCTACCGGGCAGTCGGGGTAGCGACGGCAGAGCATCAGCCCCGACTCAACGCCGCAGCCCGTAGGAACACCGCAGGCTGGTGGCATCGCTACCGGGAAGTCGGGCAAGTCTGTTGACTCGGCAGGGTCCGGGCTCGATACTCCCGCATGGAGCGGATGGGGAGCACTAGCTCCAACGTGACACACTCCAGCAGGAGTCTGGTCACCGTGGGTCTCCTAGCAGACCCATGGCAGTACGCTTTACAGGGCTACCAAATGCTCACCCTCTTCGCAGGGGAGCATAAGGAGTCAGGTCTGGGCTGACTCTGAAGAGGAGGTGTTGGCAGAAGAACACAACATGCTAGGGGTGCAAGAAGAGGAGCTACTCGAGAGCTCCAGGAATCTGTATTTCCCTCAATGTGCCTGCGGTAAATTCTCAAACTACTGGCCACGGGTATTACCAGCTTTGCCAGGTCAGTAGACGGAAGATATGCCAGAGGAGTAACAGGAAGCTCTGGCACTCTCCTGTATGGTCAATTGAGATCACCTACTTCAGGAAGAATGCCATCCGGCCTACACTGAACCCCAAGTTCGCGGGTTGTGTAGAAGCAGCAGTGCCCAGCCGCCTACTCTGTTTCAGGGACAACCTGCCCAAACAGGTAAAAGACCTCGACAAAGAGACAATAGCCGTCCGCATGATTAAGGTGCCGGCCGCTACCAGGTCCTCACATATTTGGCGGCAGCACCCCTACGCACCCACCAGCAGGCTGCGTTATCACACCGAAAGAAAAGCTGGTGAAAGCACGAAGGCCGTACAACCTACACAAAGGTCTTTTTCAGGCCATGTCCCAGAACCGCCTTCCTGGAAGATGCGCCAACCCCACACCACAACGCCTCCACAGGAACCAAGGAAGGAGGAAACCAACACAGCACCACCGGTAACCATGGAGGTAGGTGGGTCCGGTTGCCTTCGGAACATAGCATGTGTAACTTCTTCACAGGTTGGGGAAGGTTACACTTGTACAGGGAATAACTTCTGATCTTTTCATACTGCACAGTAGTCAGCGATACAAAATTGAATTTGTTGACAAACTCCTCCTTTCCGGTTCAACAAGCACCTAAGCCAAAAGTTTGTGCTTTCACAAAAAAGAGAAAGTGGAAGGCCATGCGGAACTGTTAAATCTATATACAA
The DNA here is from genome assembly GCA_035221665.1 of Okamejei kenojei. NCBI lineage: Eukaryota > Metazoa > Chordata > Chondrichthyes > Rajiformes > Rajidae > Okamejei > Okamejei kenojei. The sequence continues at coordinate 36,206,486 of CM069147.1, read as the reverse complement.
AAGGAGCTATAGAGGAAACCAAACATGAATCTCTTGAGTTTGTATCAAACATCTTCACCCAAAACAAAAATGATGACGGATGCTGCGTCATTTGATTTGACACAACTGAATAAGTTTGTGCAGTACACCCACTTAAAAAAGGGAAATGTTTGTTACTGCTAAAACAACTAGTTTCCAAGGGGTGCTTCACTACTCAGAACCAATAGACAAAGATCACTGCAGATATTTGAAATTTATCTGGATGGGAGCTCTGGCAGTATAAAGTGCTGCCTAATGGATTAACATCAGCCCCAGACTGTTTCCAAAAATATTGAAACCAGCTTTGGCGTTTCTTCGGAAACAAAAAAACATATTGTCATGGCATATCTAGATGACATCTTATTGTGGGGATAACCTTGGAATTGGCTAAATTTGCTGTCTCGGCCACCAAGCTCCTATTTCAAAAATTGGGGTTATTATCCATCCAGACAAATCCAAGTTAAATGCCTTCCGGTGACTATGGATTTGGGATTCACGATCGACTCTGTTCATATGTCTGTCACCTTGCCAAAGGACAAAGCAAGAGACTTGATAGAGGCATATAACAGCCATGTTTGCTTCAGTAAACCACCTATTCGGCAAATAGCCAGGATAATTGGGAAGCTCGTGGCTGCCTTTTTCCCAGCCACAATTTGGTCCCTTGCATTACCAAAATCTACAAAGGGCCAAAACTACAGCACTCAAAACACCATGCTGACCATTTTGACAGACTAGCCAAAGCAAATTGGAAATTACAATGGTGGATTAGCAATGTTCGACATTGCTCTAAATCGCATCACAGTCATAAACCCTTCGATTGTGTTACAAACTGACGGCATCACTTACGGCTGGGGAGCAACCAATACAACCTCCAGATGCGGTGGTTGATGGAATACACATGAGTTAACCTTAATCTTAAGTTAACCTTAACCTTAAGCTCAATACAGTGGCGGACACCAGGTCACGCAAATTCAATGACAACACCGAATGGATATTGGACCACCAGTTATTTATTGATATTATAGCTCGATATGGAATGCCAGATATTGATTGGGTTGCATCAAGACTTAATCACCAGATACCAACGTAGGTTGCATGAGAATCAGACCCTGAGGCAGTAGCGATGGATGCATCTCGCTACTGGGGGGGGGGGGGGGGGGAGATTGTTTTTGCTATGCACATTTTCCCCCCCTTTTTCTGCCTCATTAGTCGGGTCTTGAGGAAAATTCGACAAGACTCCACATCAGGTATTGGGACTCGACATGGTCAGAGCAATGGATTCCGATCTACAAACGCCCGGAGTTTGCTGGTACACCTGTGACAAGGGAGAGTCATTCGTGCCATGGCCGAATGAACCCGTTGGGTGCGAGATTTGGGAAAGACCTCTCCTGGAATTTGGGCTGTAGGACCGAACCATGAATATCATCGCGGCATCATGCAGACAGTCCACCAGGAAACAGTACCTCACCCCCATCAAAAAATGGGAGGTATTTTGTACCAGGACAGACACAACTTACAACACAGCCACGGTTGTGCTGGAGTTCCTAGTAAGTCTACACTTCGATGAAGGCTTGATTTATAATGCCATCAATTGCGCAAAAGTGCCCTATCCTCATACCTGGGATAGGAACTAGAACACCATGGAGGAGTATCTCACCCTCTGGTGTCAAAACGCATGAGAGGATTTTAACACAAATTCCCCAGGTCTCAATATACCCGGACCTGGGATATTGGCATTGTCCTGACCTATTCAGAGATTGGGCACCAGCCACGTCCCTCTCACTAACATGTATAAAATAGTGATGCTGATGACACTTGTAACGGCATAGCAGGTCAAGTCTCTGCACAAACTAGACTGAACACCATGTAACATCCCAAAATAAGGTAACCTTTCACATTTATGAGTTGCCTAAACAAAACAGGCCTGGGTCATCTGGCCTCAATTTGTTCCTGGCTTATCCGTAGATAGACGCCTATGCATAGTGAACCACCTCCTACATTAACTGGAGGTCACCAATAGTCTCAGGGGAACGGAAATGGCTCTATTGATAAATTCAAACATCCTCATCACAGAGTACTGTTCAGACCATATCAAGATGGCTCAGGGTGGTGTTACGTGCAGCAGGGGTGGACACTGATATTTTAAGTCTCATTCCACCAGGACTGCAGCTACATCGTGCAGCGAGGATGATGGAAGTCCCTATGGGCCACGCCCTTGTAACGGAGGGTTGGTCTAATGAAACAACTTCCAGCGGTTATAACAAACCTGTGGCCACGCCTGAGATATTTACAGACACTATTTTAAGTTCTGTATTATAATTTTCCCAAAATTAGGGGTTATTATTATTATTATTGTTAAATAATACATTGTTTGTTTTTCAGCACTGTACAAGTCTGAAATACGTTAACATACTTCCTCCATTGGTTATTATGGCAGTGTGTGAGCATGGACTCGTTTCCAGAGCATGAAATCACAGAGCTTTGAAATCTTCACGAAGTCACTCACGTGACTCCGAAGTAAAATAGTAAGATTAAACGAGAACTTACCAGTTCAAAGTTTGATCCTTATTTTATGAGGAGTTACGATGAGGGATTTGGTGCCCTCCGCTCCCAACCCTCTATTATAAGGTCAACTGGTATGCTAGTTCTCTTATCTTACTATCTTCAGTCAACTCTACTATCTGTGATTTCACACCGTTGTTTGAAGAATGTCGCGCATGCGTGCTGGCGGGGTCTTCAACGAAATCCCTCATCGTAACTCCTCATAAAATAAGGATTAAACTTCAAACTGGTAAGTTCTCATTTAATCTTACTATTTATTTGCAGCAGTACGAGAAGGAATGTTTTTGAGTATACAGGAATTATTCTACAAGGAAAGGTTTGAGATTGGGAGTCTATTCATTAGGGTTTAGAATAATCCCCTTGAAATTTAAGAATCTAAGAGGGCTAAACAGGGTAAATGCTGAGAAGATGCTTCCATTAATGGGAGAGTCCAGAACACAAAGGTGTGGTCTTACAATACAAGGGCACTTATTCATATCTGAGACAAGGAAGAACCTCTTCTGAGTGTTGACAATGGAATTTCCTGACAATAGAGCTATGGGTTTATTCAAGGGGAAATCAAGCATTATGGAGAAAGGGCATGAAAATGAATTGAGGAATGTAAGATCAGCTGCCCATTCACATTTGTCCTGATAAGTGAATCTTATTCACAAGACAAAATTGGATGCAGGGCGCAGCAGTGACCTGCCTTACAATCAAATTATCTACCAACCTCCATCAGTGCCTGACCTAAATAATGGAAGATTAAGGCAAACACAAAGGGAAAAAAAAACAAGCATCAATATATTGTCAGGGAGGAAAATCATAAATGCTTTAGATTCTGGAGTAGTTCCTGAGGATTGGAGGGTAGTTAATGTAACCCCACTTTTTAAAAAGGGGGGGGGGGGAGAGAGAAAACAGTGAATTACAGACCAGTTAGTCTAACATTGGTAGTGGGGAAACTGCTAGAGTCAGTTATTAAAGATGGGATAGCAGTACATTTGGAAAGTGGTGAAATCATTGGACAAAGTCAGCATGGATTTACGAAAGGTAAATCATGTCTGACGAATCTTATAGAATTTTTCGAGGATGTAACTAGTAGAGTGGATAAGGGAGAACGATGTGTAATATCTGGACTTTCAGAAGGCTTTCGACAAGGTCCCACATAAGAGATTAGTATACAAACTTAAAGCACATGGTATTGGGGGTTCAGTATTGATGTGGATAGAGAACTGGCTGGCAGACAGGAAGCAAAGAGTAGGAGTAAACGGGTCCTTTTCAGAATGGCAGGCTGTGACTAGTGGGGTACCGCAAGGCTCAATGCTGGGACCCCAGCTATTTACAATATATATTAATGATTTGGACGAGGGAATTGAATGCAACATCTCCAAGTTTTTGCGGATGACACAAAGCTGGGGGGCAGTGTTAGCTGTGAGGAGGATGCTAGGAGGCTGCAAGGTGACTTGGATAGGCTGGGTGAGTGGGCAAATGTATGGCAGATGCAGTAGAATGTGTATAAATGTGAGGTTATCCACTTTGGTGGCAAAAACAGGAAAGTAGACTATTATCTGAATGGTGGCCGATTAGGAAAAGGGGAGATGCAACGAGATCTGGGTGTCATGGTACACCAGTCATTGAAAGTAGGCATGCAGGTGCAGCTGGCAGTGAAGAAAGTGAATGGTATGTTAGAATTCATAGCAAAAGGATTTGAGTATAGGAGCAGGGTTCTACTGCAGTTGTACTATGGCCTGCAGAGGAAAGACATTCTTGCCATAGAGGGAGTACAGAGAAGGTTCACCAGACTGATTCCTGGGATATCAGTACTTTCATATGAAGAAAGACTGGATAGACTTGGCTTGTACTCGCTAGAATTTAGAAGATTTAGGGGGGGATCTTATAGAAACTTACAAAATTCTTAAGGGGTTGAACAGGCTAGATGCAGGAAGATTGTTCCCGATGTTGGGGAAATCCAGAACAAGGTTTCAGTTTAAGGATAAGGGGGAAATCTTTTAGGACCGAGATGAGAAAAACATTTTTCACACAGAGAGGGGTGAATCTCTGGAATTCTCTGCCACAGAAGGTACTTGAGGCCACTTCATTGGCTATATTTAAGAGGGTGTTAGATGTGGCCTTTGTGGCTACAGGGATCAGGGGGTATGGAGAGAAGGCTGGTACATGATACCGAGTTGGATGATCAGCCATGATCATATTGAATGGTCTACTCCTGCACCTATTTTCTATGTTTCTATGTCCTCACCCAATTCTATGTTTCTATGTTTATATTTCCTCACCTATTTTCTATATTATTGGGACAGGATTTATATTCAATTCAAAAGGCAGGGATTCATTGGGAGTCTACATGGTTTCATGCAGGGCAAATAATCTTACAAATCTGAGCAAATATGCTCTGAGTGGTGCAGCGGTAGAGCTGCTGCCTAACAACGCCAGAGACCCAGGATCAATCCTGACTATGGGTGCTGTCTGTATGGAGTTTGTACATTCTCCCCATAACCTCGTGGGTTTTCCCTGGGTGCTTCGGTTTCCTCCCATATTGCCAGGTTTGTAGGTTAATTGACTTTGGTAAAGATTGTAAATTGTCCCAAGTACGATAGCGCTAGTGTACCAGAATCGCTGGTCGACATAGACTAAGAGGGCCAAAGGCCTGTTTCCGCACCGTATCTCCAAACTAAAGTGTTTTGAGAAAGCTAAGAAATTTGAAGTGTGACCAGAAGACAGAATTTGGATGGACCAGATCAGGGTTTCGACAAAGTCCCACAGTTGATGGGTCCAGATTACACATGGGATCCCAGGATCCAAAATTAGCTTGGCGATAGGACAGAGGGTAGTGGTCGAGAGGCATTTTTCTGGCTGGAAGTCTGTAAATAATAGTGTACCGCAGTGAGCAGTGCTGGGACTATTATTAATCATCTATAAAGGACTTGGATAAGAATGTAATGGATTATTTAGTACATTTGGTGACAATAAAAATTGGTGAGTGGACAGCAACACTGATTTTGAAAGGACAGAGAGGGACCGACAAAGACTAATCAGATACATTCAAAGACTACAAAACTTGAGGTGCAAGTACATAGGTCCCTGTAAACATCAACACAGGTAGCGAGGATGGCATTCGGAATGTTTGGATTAATAAGTCAAAGCACTGAGTGCAAGAACTGGGATGTCATTTTGAAGCTGTACAAGACATTGATCAGAGCGTGGAATATTCTGTACAGTTCTGGTCACCATCTTATAGGAAGAATGCGGGAAGGCAGCCAGCATAATCAACTTGTCCTGTCCCAGTCATTTCTCCTCCTCCTCCTCTCTGTTCCCATCCAGCACAAGAAACAAAAGCTTGAAAGCATGTACCACTAGAATCAGGAACAGCTTCTTCCCCTCCGTTATCAGGCTTCTGAATGGTTCTTCCATAAGCTGTGGTACTGTTCAATTCATCTCCACTCCATTGAGCACATTGAACTTTGTCAATGAAACTAATGCACTAGAATGGTGAGAACTGGATTCTGCACTATCATCCCCTTTGCTCTATCAATTGTGCTTGAGTTTGAACTGATTGTATCTATGTGTGGCATGTGTACGGGCAGCTTACCAAGCTGTTCACTGTACTTCAGCACGTGATAATAATAAACCAAAACCTAAATTTAAAGAAGCATTTGAACAGGGACTTGAACAGGAAAAGAGAAGGATGTGGGTCAAGGGACAGAGAAATGGGTTTACCATAGACTGGCATCATTGCCAGCATGGACAAGGTCTATGACTAGGACTCGATGCCTAAGGTCTATGACTAGGAGTCTATAAGATATTCTCTTCATCTTATTGTGCACAGTAATAACATGACACCCCAGAAGAGATAAGTATATGGTGGAGTAAAATTAAAAATTTGAACAATTCTTTGAAAGAATAAAGATGTGTCTGAATTTGCCATTTTCTTTCCATCCATGGTTAGAATTAACCGATTTTAAAAAAAGAAATGCACTCCAGACAAACTCATGTAAACGAGGAGTTTATTACCAAATTTACAGATTAACTCCAGATTCCAAGTCAACTCCTTGACCAGTTGAATTGTTAAACATATATTATGGATTCCAGTGTAGATTTATTAGTTCCTTGGTACATCCATTACTTCCACTCATTTTTCTCATAGTCCCATTTTGAAGAAACACCAAGAATTGGGTTCATCCTCATGTCCAGCATTCTCTTTGTCTGCTTAGCTTTCCATTCATCCTCAAAGGTGTGAGGAACATCTCCAAATACTGTGGATAACAGACACAGATTAGGCCATCAAGATCGAGTAATTTCTTCAGTTGGAACAAATAAGCACCGAAAAGCTCTTTGCTCTTCAAGTGAAAAGTTGTCATAATTGATTAAGTTAATGGCATAGATTTCCCTCTCTTCTTGGATTGCCTTAACTCAGCATATTAATCCACTTTTTGACAGCAACGCTATCAATCTATGACCCGTATTTTCCTCCCCATGGCTATTGGTACATTATCAAAAAAAGTCCACTAATAACTGTATTGAATATGAAATTGCACCAGTCATTTTGCAGTGAAGGATGTTCTCACCCATATGATCAAAAGACATACTTGCAGAATTAAGCCATTTGGCCCATTGAGTCTACTCCACCATTCGATCATGGCAGATCTATTTTTCCCAATTAGCCTTAGGGCTGTGATGAGAGCAATATGGTATCGAAGTTATAAACAAGTTACTTTAAGTTAATTATTTTTACTTTTGTATTCTTAATAAATACACTTATATCCTTGTATTAAACAAACTAAAATGGTGTGTGCAACAGTACAAAATGGCTTCAGCTAAAACATACCAGGGAGATTAAAAAGTAATAGTTTGGAATTTAAGGGTGGCGAGTGAAGGAGAGATACGAGGGGAAATGTAAAGTTTAATAAGATTGAGCCAAGGTCGGAATTTAATGGTGGCGAGATAGAGAAAATTAGAACTGAAGAAAGATTGATGAGAAAGGAGTACAGCATACAAGATAAAGCAGCAGAGAAACAGCAAGAAACTGTAATAAAAAGCTACTTGTTTCTGGGATTCAGAGAGCAATTAGAGAACGGACAGGTGGTGCCGTCTCTAAATGTTCCAAGCGGATATTTGCAAATAAAGGCTTTCGTCTTCCTGAAGAATTCTCTGCGTCTGTGTCATATTATCCAAATTTGAGTCTTAAAACCATGACAAAATCGGCGCAGCGAGCAGGGTCGGTGAGAGACTGTTAATTAAAAGACAAACAGCTCAGGGCGCTTCCCAGCCCCTCTAGCTCCTAGGGACAACAGGAAAAGGGTGGGCACCCAACAAAATTATTATGCGGTTTTCCGCTTCATTTGGACTAATAACCTGTTGAACATGAGAAGCCACTGGGGACACAGAAGTACCTAGGTAGTTAGAAGGTCTCTCCGACCCAAGAATCTGGCACTAAATTGTTCTAAAAAGGAGGCCCAGAGGATTGTCCAAGAAGGCTGCACTGTGGGGTGAATAATATATATATATTATTAAGAGTTTATTAAGTCCTCGTCAGGGGTTTGCATGGACGAGGAAAGTATTTTGTGGATACCACCCTGAGAGGTCAGGGGTTTGTACACGGGCAGAATAAAGTATTTTGTGGATACCACCCTGAGAGGTCAGGGGTTTGTACAGGCAGAATAAAGTATTTTGTGGATACCACCCTGAGAGGTCAGGGGTTTGTACGGGCAGAATACGAATTTAGAGTAAGTGGGTAACAGAAACAGTGTAGACGGCGATAAAATATTGTAGAATAGCAGAAAGAATAGCAATAAGAATAGTGTAATGTAATATAGTGACTACGAGGACAGAGGAGGTGTAAGGACTGAGTTTCTTGACTGTTTGTGGAGATAAAATTGCTACATTCTCTCTGCTGAGAGATCAAGACAAAATGTGCTTCTTTGTTTGGAGATTAATGGGAGTGGGGTGTGGTCAGATGTTGAGTGACTAGGATTTTGATTGGTTGTGATCTTAGTGGGGTGTGGTTAGAATTTGAGTGACGGTGAGTCTGACTAATCACGATCTGAATCAATGTCCAATCACAGCACTCAGGAACCTGACTGATAGGGGATTAGACCACCCTACTTCAACTTAAAAGGTGAGACAAGAATTATATAAATGTTAATTTGGAAACTTTAATCTGTGTAGATAATTTATTTGAAGTAAGAATGGAACGAATGTGATTTGTGTGTAAAAACCGGTTTTGAATGAATGAGGAAGTTCATATATGTGATAAGTCTTTTGTTTGTTGTAGGCCACATGCTGTAAGGGTATGTGTGTGTGTTCCGTTAAGAAATTGTAAGCAATGGGGGAGGTTACGAACAGCTAACGATTAACGCTTTGTATCATCGCAGCATAAAAGGAGAAAGTTGGAAAATGTAGGTTGCTTGGTTTTGCTGATGTTTCTATAGATTTATTTTCAGTAAAGTTAATTTGGAAAATTGTTACTAGTACTAGGAATTGGAAATTTAAAATAGTGGTGAGAATGGATTGAAATAATTGGAAATAAGTTAATTGCTGAAACATGACCAGTTTTTGGTGGTTTGTTTAGATAAACATTCTGGTCGAAGAAGGGTAATGATTGTTTGCTGAGATTTTCAGAAACAGTTGTGAGGAAGTGGCCCAAGGAAGGCACTTTCAAGATAAATATGTGACAAGATGGAAGTGTTAATTATGAATTATATGTCACAGATAAGTTGGAAAGGGGGGAAAGAGGAGAGGTAAGGAATTAGGTGTACTTAAGCAGTTTAGAGAGAAAAGGAGAGAGAGGCAGTGAGGAGGTAACAGAAGTAGGAAACGACAGGTGTGAAAGTAATAAATCAGGAGGAGTCAGTGGAAGATTTTAAAAGGAAGGTGAATAAATTTGCAAAGGAGGATAGACTATCTGTGAAGTAAGAAATTGAGTTTAGAATGAGAAAGAAGGCATATCAAAAAGGATTAGAGTGGGAAGCAGAGGGATAAATTGACGAGACTGCTTTAAAAAGATAAGAGCAGGACAGACACAGATTATCCTTTCGGGCACCCATAAACTGAGAGGGCTAAAAAAAACAACCTTACCCAATGTTCCTGATGGGGCAGGAAATGGATTATGGCTTTGGAGGACGATTATTGGCTATGGGAGATTTGAAGGCACTGTTGGTGAAAGTGATAGGAACCACTAAACTGTCAGAACTGCTGAAGATGGCTGGTATAAAAATGCTGTGAACAATGCAATAAACAATGGCATGCTGTTTGACACAGTCAGGCAGAGAGTATGGCAGGCCCTCAGACAATAATCCAGCAGCCTATCTGGAGAACCAGCTGAAAAGGTGGAGACTGGAAACTGAACAAGAAATAGAAGGCAACCAGTTGAACACTATATTTTGAACCGCTGTGGTGGATGTCATTCCTCCTCAAGTCAAGTCTAGATTGGAAGAGGTGGTGGGATTGTCATCTATTTCCCAACCCGATTCAGCGATCATTTGGTCAATGAGGTCGAGAAATATCGCAAAGATAGGAAAAAGACTTGCAGACCAGCAGGAAGAGGTGCAGAGAAAAATGATGCAAATGTAACTTGAAGAGCTCAAAAAGAAAGAGCGTGAAAAAGGAAAGACAATGTTGTCAATAACAAGAGACCTGGTTGAAAAGACTGAAATAAGTGATGCACCGACACACAGTGAGTCCTATGACAGAGCCAAACAGGGGCCAGAGAGTTCCATGCCAATAATAAATGTATTTGGGAGAGTGTTTTCTCAAATGCCCTATCAGGAGTGAAATAAATCTGGATATAAGCCCAGACAGGACTGGGGTCGCCAAGGGAGGGAGGGATCTCAAGGAAGAGGTCAAGAAAGGCTAGTAAGGAGATAGGTAATGGATAAGGTGTGTTGGGGATGTGAACAGGTATGGTAATCAGGAAATAATAATAATTAAGATAGTGGAGAACATAGCTATGGTAGGAACATTAAGAAGAGGTATTAAATACACCTAGGCAAGGATGCAGGTTTTAAATACTAGTCCCATATTTTTAATCAGATGTTATAGGCAGATTTGATATAGTATGTGGATGATTTGTTGGTTTGTTCCACAAGTGAGAAGCAATGTGAGAGACACATTGTAATTATCTTGGAAAAGATGTCATAGGAGGTCATAAAGGATCAAGGAAGAAGTTGTTGTTTTTGTCAGCAGCAGGTAGAATATTTTGGACTTGTAATATCTAAAGAAGTAAAAGCTATAGCACAGGATCAAATTGAAGCGATAATTGAAGTTCCCAAACCTCAGACAGTAGGACAGATGATGATGATCTTGGGAATGGCAGGATATAACCATATAACCATATAACAACTACAGCACGGAAACAGGCCCTCTCGGCCCTTCCAGTCCGTGCCGACCATTTGTTTTCCCCTAGTCCCATCTACCTGCACTCAGACCATACCCCTCCATTCCCTTCACGTCCATATACCTATCCACTTTACTTTTAAATGTTAAAATCGATCCTGCCTCCACCACTTCTGCTGGAAGCTCATTCCACACAGCCACCACCCTCTGAGTAAAGAAGTTACCCCTCCAGTTACCCCTAAACTTCTGTCCCTTAATTCTCATGTCATGCCCTGTTGTTTGAATCTTCCCTTCCCTCAATGGGAAAAGCTTATCCACGTCAACTCTGTCTATCCCTTTCAACATTTTAAAGACCTCAATCAAGTCCCCCTTAACCTTCTGCACTCCAAAGAATAAAGACCTAACTTGTTCAACCTTTCTCTGTAACATAGTTGCTGGAACCCTGGCAACATTCTAGTAAATCTCCTCTGTACTCTCTCTATTTTGTTGACATCCTTCCTATAATTAGGTGACCAAAATTGTACATCATACTCCAGAATTGGTCTTACCAATCAATGCCTTGTACAATTTTAACATTACTTCCCTATAGGTCAGACTAGATTGGAAAGTATGTTAAAATTGTGATGGCATTAAGGAAAATAATGAAGGAAGAAGGACACACAAGAATGAGAAATGTTTTACAGTCAGAGCCTTTGAATGAAGGGGACAAAAAGGTTTTGCTTGTGGATGTTTCTTGTTAAAGCAAGTATGCAGGATTTGAAGTGGTGCATCAGGATGAATTAGACCATATAACCATATAACAATTACAGCACGGAAACAGGCCCTCTCGGCCCTTCCAGTCCGTGCCGACCATTTGTTTTCCCCTAGTCCCATCTACCTGCACTCAGACCATACCCCTCCATTCCCTTCACGTCCATATACCTATCCACTTTACTTTTAAATGTTAAAATCGATCCTGCCTCCACCACTTCTGCTGGAAGCTCATTCCACACAGCCACCACCCTCTGAGTAAAGAAGTTCCCCCTCTTTAAGACTTTAAGGTAATCAAATTGGAAGCTTGCCTGGAATCTTGCTTAGCTCAGTTGGCAGAAATTAAGGCTTTAAGACAGCATGTGACACGAGGGAAGGTGAGAAAGCTGAAGTTTATACCGACTAAGCATATGTACATGGGGTCTGGCACATGTTTGGAGCAGTAGGGAAACAGAAAGGCTTTGAGAAAAGCAACGGCGACCCCATGCAAAATTAGCAGTAAAGTACAGACGTGATAAGGGGAAAGATGAAGCCAGGGGCACTAGCTGTCATTAAATGCCAAGCACATAAGAAGTGAAATCAAAGTGCAGACGAAGCAGCCAGAACAGCATCTGGAGGATGATCAGCTGTTATTGCACCTAGGGCAAGATTGGATCGACATGGGTGCAAGAACGCTACAGGCCCTTATAGTAAAACACAGATTTGGTTCTGTAACACCAGCAGTCACAGGGCATGGTGGAAAGAATAAATGGAGCATTGAAGGTTAATATAAATAAGATTTGTGTAACTACAAGGTTGAATTGGATCGATGCCCTGCCATTGGCACTGAAGAGATGTTGCATGCAAAACTAACCGAATAACCCACATAACATCACATGAGATGCTTACAGGCCAACCCATGCCGGTGGCACAATGGAGAGGTCCCTACTAGTTTGGAACAGTTAGAGGTAGAATTTAAGAAGTATATGTAACAGTTAACTATGATATACGTCTATTTATGCACAGGCAAAGTAAAAGCAGTTGGAGGTGGACCAGGAGGAAGGACCCTTTAAAACTGGAGACAAGGTGTATGTATGAGCTTTCCGAACCACCCACCGCTGTTCAGGTAGAAGGTTGATCTACCTGGTACCATTTCAATCCTTACATGAGGGATGTCCCAAAGGCAAGGCAGCGCCTTTACCATCTCAGGCAATTGAGGAAATTCAGAGTGTCTCCGAGGATCCTCCAGTGCTTCTACTCTGCGGCTGTGGAAAGCATCTTGTCCGGAAACAGCACAATCTGGTTTGGTAATTGTTCTGCCCAGGACAAGAAGGCTCTGCAGAGAGTAGTGCGTTCGGCCGAACGCACTATGGGAACTTCTCTCGCTGCTCTGCAGGAACTATACATCAGGAGATGCAACTCCAGAGCCAATAAGATCATGGGAGACCCCTTCCACCCCTGCAACGGACTGTTCCAGCTGCTACGGTCAGGCAAACGCCGCCGTTGCCATGCTGTGAGAACGGAGAGGATGAGAAGGAGTTTCTTCCCAGAGGCCATTCGGACTGTAAACTCCTATCTCACCAGGGACTAACTCTACTAACTTACTGTACCACAATACCGCCCACAATATTTAATATGAAAAAGAACATGTGATTCTGTTTGTAGTTTGTTGGTTGTTTGTTTGTTTTTTGCACAAAGTCCGCAGGCATTGCCACTTTTCATTTCACTGCACATCCCGTATGTGTATATGACGAATAAACTTGACTTGACTCGATAATAGCCCTGAGGTAAGTGAACAGGAGGACAAAGAAGTGAGGGAAGAGCAGAGTTCTAACAAGAACGTTGTTTGACGTCAGTGGTGGGCAAATTAATGGAAAGAATACTTAAAGATAATATATAAGCATCTGGATAAACAGGGTCTTATTAGGAACAGTCAACATGGATTTGTGCCTGGAAGGTCATGTTTGACAAATCTTCTTGAATTTTTTGAAGAGGTTACTGGGGAAATTGATGAGGGTAAAGCAGTGGATGTTGTCTATATGGACTTCAGTAACGCCTTTGACAAGGTTCCATATGGAAGGTTTGTTAAGAAAGCTTAATTGTTGGGTATTATTGGTGGAGTAGCAAGATGGATTGAACAGTGGCTGAATGGGAGACACCAGAGAGTAATGGTGGATGGCTGTTTGTCAGGTTGGAGGCCGGTGACAAGTGTGGTGCCTCAGGGATCTGTGTTGGGTCCACTGTCTTTTGTCAGATACATCAATGATCTGGATGATGGTGTGGTAAATTGGATTAGTAAGTATGTAGATGATACTAAGATAGGTGGTGTTATGGATAATGAAGTAGATTTTCAAAGTCTACAGAGAGATTTAGGCCATTTGGAAGTGTGGGATGAAAGATGGCAGATGGAGTTTAATGCTGATAAGTGTGAGGTGCTACATCTTGGCAGAACAAGAGAAAATGGGACGTACATGGTAAATGGTAGCGAATTGAGGAATGCAGTTGAACAGAGGGATCTAGGAATAACTGTGCATAGTTCCCGGAAGGTGGAATCTCATGTAGATAGGGTGGTAAAGAAAACTTTTGGTGTGCTGGCCTTTATAAATCAAAGCATTGAGTATAGAAGTTGGGATGCAATTTTTAAATTGGACAAGGCATTGGTGAGGACAATTATGGAGTATGGTGTACAATTTTGGTCGCCAAATTATAGGAAAGATGTCAACAAAATAGAGAGAGTACAGAGGAGATTTACTAGAATGTTGCCTGGGTTTCAGCAACTAAGTTACAGAGAAAGGTTGAACAAGTTAGGTCTTTTTTGTTTGAAGCGCAGAAGGTTATGATGAGAGGGATAGACAGAGTTGACGTGCATAAGCTTTTTCCATTGAGAGTAGGGAAGATTCAAACAAGAGGACATGATTTGAGAATTAAGGGACAGAAATTTAGGGGTCACATGAGGGGGAACTTCTTTACTCGGAGAGTGGTAGCTGTGTGGAATGAGCTTCCAGTGGAAGTGGTGGAGGCAGGTTCGATTTTATCATTTAAAAATAAATTGGATAGGTATATGAACGGGAAAGGAATGGAGGGTTATGGTCTGAGTGTAGGTAGATGGGGCTCGGGGAGAATAAGTGTTAGGCCATCTCGGCCCTTCTAGTCTGTGCCTGTTTCCGTGCTGTAATTGTAATATGGTTAAGATATTGTGACGTTTTTGGAGACATTAGTGACAATGAGACTGGTGTAAATAAGATCAGAATGAGGGGGTGTATGTGTCTTGTTTGGGGAACAATGTTTCACCTTCATACGTAATAATACTAGCCCGGAGGGGTCTTTCACTAAAGCCATGGATCACCTAAAAAAAAACCCAAAGGAGTGAGGTTAAAAGAAACTTAGGATTCAGTCATCAATTGTGTGGATGGCTGGAGAGCATGTTGGGGGTTTGGGGAGCATGGCTGATAAAAATTGGTTTGACCATTGGGGTCGTATTACTTGCAGTGGCAATAATGTTGTCCTATGTTTTCCCCTGTATTAAGTCTCTCCTGGTGAAAGCTACTATGAAGCAACTACCAATGATAACGGTTGAAGATGAATCTGGCCCTCAAGGAAAGTGGACCTCGGCGATGGAGAAGAAGTGTTAGGAAAATGTTAAACAAAGTCTGTAAGGGAAACTGGATCTTTTTTCCTGCCGCACGTAATGGGGGTGGGTTTTTGGCCCAGTTTCTCAGGGAGTCAGAGAAAGAACACTGCACAGCATTACACTAACTTAATTAGAAGAGCCTGCATTTTAGGGCTCTATGGGTGATTTGACCTGGGGATGCGTGTGTGGTTTTCTTTGTTTTTTGAGACTCATTGGAGTCTCAGAGGAGGGAGTTATATGGAAGTTACAAACAAGTTACTTTAAGTTATAAACAAAGTTACTTATTTTTACTTTTGTATTCTTAATAAATACATTTTAATCCTTGTATTAAACATAAACTTAAAATGGTGTGTGTAACAGTATATAATGGCTTCAGCTAAAACATACCTGGGAGATTAAAAAGCAATAGTTTGGAATTTAAGGGTGGTGAGTGAAGGAGAGATACGAGGGGAAATGTAAAGTTTAATAAGATTGAGCCAAGGTCGGAATTTAATGGTGGCGAGATAGAGAAAATTAGAACTGAAGAAAGATTGATGAGAAAGGAGTACAGCATACAAGATAAAGCAGCAGAGATACGGCAAGAAACTGTAATAAAAAGGTGCTTGTTTCTGGGATTCAGAGAGCAATTAGAGAACGGACAGGTGGTGTCGTCTCTGAATGTTCCAAGCTGATATTTGCAAATAAAGGCTTTCGTCTTCTTGAATAGTTCTCTGTATCTGTGTCATATTATCCAAATTTGAGTCTTAAAACCACGACAATGGCAGGTAATTTTAATGTGATAATAGTAAGTTCATATGTACTGCTGATGCTAATCCTGCTGTAAACATTGGGCTGGGCTGTGGAGAAAATTATCTTCAATTTTCCTTGAAGTGCCATGAAATCTCGTTTCCAATTGAGAAGGCAGTTGGACATCCCATCAAGCTTGCCCTCAGTACCACACTTTCTGGGCCCGATAACTGAGTGCTGTACTCGCTGGTGTTTAGAAGGATGAGGGGGATCTAATTTAAATTTACCAAATTATGAAAGGCCTGGCTAGAGTGGACATGGAGATGAAGTTGTGGGTCAAGACACTTCTTTAGACTGATTGCATGGGTTGCGGGGTGGGAAAGAAAGCTGGAACAGAGGAGGTGCGGGACAGAGCATGGCCAGTAATAGGTAAACATGGGTAAGGGGGTTTTTTGTTAAGCAGATTGTTGGACAAAGGCCAGAGATGAAAAGACAGATGTGAGCTCAACAGGATAAAGAGTTGCGAATTGCAAAATCTGTGGATAGAAAAGTTGCGAATTGTGAAAGGTATGCAGGTGGGAGGTTAGCCAGGGTTCAGGGGAGGGGAGTGGAGGTGGGAAGAGGGGGGGAGAAATGGGGCTGTTTGTGGGTTAGTTAATGGTCATACCGATGGGTAACAAACTGCTTTCTATCTTCTGATGTATTTTGTACCCTATTCCTGGCTCCTATTGGGAAGCCTGTACATAGCTCCCATCAGGTTCTTTTTATCTTGTAGTTTCTTAACTCTTCCCACAAGGATTCTACATCTTCTGATCCTATGTTGTTTCTTGCTAAGGACTGGAATTTATTCCTGGGGTGGAAGATTGCAACCTTCACGTGGTCCGCCCTGTTTTGACTAATGCAATCAACTCGACGTACACAAACGGAAGATCAAATAGAACAAGTTGTCCAACACCTTTAGGCTGTGCACACCACACGAAAGAAGAAGAATTTATTCCTGACCAACAGAGCTACCCAACTCTCTCTGCCCACCTGCCTGCTTTTTTGATGGGATGCATATCCTTGGATGTTCAGCTCTGATCCTCTTTCAGCCAGTACCTGCTGATTCCTAATCGCACTATAAGCTTATCCACCTTGTTTCAAATACTCCGTCCATTCAAGTATAATACCTTCCAGACTTATTATGGACTCTTATCCCTTCCAAAACTTTATCCTATTTCTTATTCTGGATACTTCAGTAACCTCTCCTGCACTCTCCTTCCCTTTAACTTTTTCCATAGTTTCCAATCTGTTGAACCCCCTGCACCCCACTATTTAATTTAAAGCTCTATCTACAGCCCTAGTTATGCAATTTGCCATGGCCCTGGACCCATTTTGATGTACGTTTACCTGAAAGCAAATGCTATTATGATACAGAACCACACCTAGAATCTGAAAAGATTCAAGAATGTTTAATCAGTCCCTGAAGAAAATATATTTCCTTCAACTACAGTTCCCAACCTTTTCCTCCCAGACTGTTGAGTGTCCATAAAAGCACAATGATTGTGCTGCATACATAGATGTAACACGATTCATTTAAGCTTTATTACATTTATTTTGTACAGGGAGAATTTGGTAATATCACATAAAGGCACTCACCAAACAATCTTTGCCAAAGGTAAATCAGCCCAGAACAACCAATCATGAAGAAGATGCCACCGATAACCGTCTTCCATTCACTTGATGACTTATTCATTTCAACAAAGCTCTGCTCAAAGCGAATACGATACACTAGGGAAATAAAACAAGATGCCATTGGAAAAATTCTGAAATCCAGTATCAAGGAGCGTGGGAGTGGAGCGTAAACCAATTAATCTTAAAGCATCCTGCAATCCCATTTTAGTATCTGTCATACTCTATCCCCTTTTCTCAGTTTTAAATTCAAGAATTTGTAAAGAAAAAAATAAGATTCCTCAAAAATAGCCAGGTAAATTGGGTTTCAACACACGTATACCCATCGATGCACGTGAGTACCAATGAAACTATGGCGTAGTTGAGGAGCAGAAGGGGAAGGAGGAGGTAGTTGTTACGGAACAGCAGGTAATATCAAGAAAGAACATGTAACAATCATCAATAAATTCTCAATTTTTCTGTTCCAAAGCAGGTTGAACAGATCCCTTATGAACCAATGTTTTTTTTTAATTTGAAGCCTTAATGCACCCATTAACTATTTGCCATTACAACAGACAGTTAAAATCTGCAACCTTTAAATTGGTCCTTATCTAACTTTTTCTTCAGGGCAGGAGTCAGAGGGCACGATCAGTGCATGTTATACTGATGTTAGATCAGAGGCGTTGCTGCAATCAGACATGTTTTATCCAAGAATCATGTCATCACTGTTAATTGACATTATTTATACAAGAAATGTTTTCCGTTTTGATTTTTTTTAGGTGGAGCACTGCATTATCTTCCTTTTACACACTAAATAATTTTAGTTACCAGCTGCAAAATACATGAATCCAATAATAGAGCAATTAAGGCATGAATTTGGAACAATAAAAACCCATACAGATCAGATAGACACAAAATGCTGAAGTAACTCATTTAGTTAGGAATGGGTGACATTTTGGGTCGAGACCCTTCTTCAGACATTTGTGTCTACCTTTGATTTAAACCAGCATCTGCAGTTCTTTCCGACACAGATACCTAGCTTCAATATCCAGAATAACACTTCAATTTGGGTTACACACTGGAGTTTAGAAGAATGGGGGGACCTCATTGAACCATACAGAATAGTAAAGGCTTGGATAATGTGGATGTGCAGAGGGTGTTTCCACCAGTGGGAGAGTCTAGGGCGTTCTTTTAGAAAGGAGATGAGGAGAAATTTATTTTTATCAGAGGCTGGTGAATCTGTACAATACTTTGCCACAGACGGCTGTGGAGGCCATCAGTGGATATTTTTAAGGCAGGGATAGGTGGATTATTGATTAGTACAGATGTCAGAGATTATGGGGCGAAGGCAGGAGAATGGGGTTAGGAGAGAGATAGATCAATTATGATTGAATGGCGGAGTAGACTTGATGCACCGAATGGCCTAATTCTCCTATTCCTTATGACCTTATAATTTGGACAAGAGTTGAAAGCAATAAATATCAGAAAAAAGCGGCAGGGAAAAATAGAACATTAAGTGGACTGCTCTTTAAAAGTAAGTGCCAAAGACAATGGGCTGATTCGCACCCTTGGCCATAAAATTCCGTGATTTTGTTCAACAAGAGATTCTTGCTTAATTATATCCAATGAATCCTCTCAAAACTCTTCAATGCTGACTAACAACAGGATTAAACTCCACTGTAATGACCTGTGCGGGCCTGCAGTATGCCTGCCCTTGCTGCGATACCTATTTCTCAGCTCTAAGAATACAGGAGATGGGGACATCATGGTATAGGGGCCTGAAAACTGTAAAATCCAGGTTCATGAGCAGCTTTTTCCCTACAACTATCAGGCTACACTACAACCTTCTAAAATAAGCTCTGAACTATATAGACGGGGGTATTAATTTTTGACATTCAACTATTATTGTTGGTTTATTTGTTTGTTTGTTTTTACATATATATACAGAACATTTTCTGCTGTTTATATGGGTTTTATGTTTACCCATTATTTCTGCTGCTGCAAGTAAAATGTCATTGTTCCATTTCAGGACATAAAATAATAAAATACTCTTGACTCTTTTACAACTGTACTAACTGTATTGGAGCCCTGCTATAGGAAGGATGTTGTTAAACTGGAAAGGATACGGACAAATTTATGAAGAAGTTACCAGGTCTGGAAGATTTGAGTTATAGGGAGAGGATGGATCTACAAGCGAGTTCAGTATTCTGACTGCACATGCTCAGGTCATAGGTCACTCGCCATAAACATTGTTGGCAACAGTTGAGTTGCTGCTGGGTCCTCCCCGTCCCCTCCTGGGTGGCCCGTCCCTGTCCGAGGGTGGCCCTGTGCTGGCAGGGACGCCGGCCCGGGCTTGCAGACGGCAGGGAGAAGAAGCGCTGGCTCCAGCTCGGCTCCCAGGGGGGCCGGGGACCGTCGGCTACGCCTCTCGTCTTTTCCAGTGGCTGTCAGTTGGCCCCATTGGTGCCGGCGGGGGCCGAGCGCCGGTTATCGCAGGGATGAACACGGGGTGCTGCACTGGCTCGGCGGGTCAGTTTAGACTTTCCTTTATTGTCATTCAAACTTTTAGTTTGAACCAAATTGTGTACCTTGCCGTCATGACAGAAAATAAAATAACAGAACACACAATGAACACAGTTTAGCATCCACCACAGTGAGTCTACCAGGTACCTCCTCACCGTGATGGAAGGCAAAAGTCTTAAAGTCTTTATCTCTTCTTTCCTTGTTCTCCTTCTGCGTTGAGGCGATCCTGGCTTTCGATGTTGGGCCCCCCGCCAGGTGATAGTAAGTCCCGCGGCCAAATCCGAGCTCCGCGAACGGGCCGGTTCAAACTGCCACCCTCCAGTCCAGCAGACGAAGCTGTTGTTGCAGGAGCTCCAGAGAATTGGTCACCAACCTGGGACCTGCGAGCTCCTGATGTTGTCGTCCACTAGGCTCGCGGCCGAAGCCTCCGAGGCTCCGAAGTCGGCCTGCAGCCGCAGCGCCACCACAGCCCCGAAGTCGGCCAGCCTCGCGATGGTGAGTCCAGTCTCTGCCTCCGGAGCCTCGAGGTCAGTTCCAGTTGGAGGCCGCCAGCTCCGCGATTAGGCCTCAGCGGAGACGGAGATACGATAAGGAAAGGTCGCACCCACCCGAAGGAAGAAACTAAAACAAGTTTCCCCCACCCCCCACACGTACACAACTAAAACTAAACTAAAACATACGTCCAACAGGACAAAAGAAAACAAAAAAAAGACAGACGGACTACAGGCGAGCTGCAGCTGCATGGCAGCACCGCCTATTCCGGAATGGAGAAGGTGTCGACCCATTCCTTTTCTCCGGAGATGCTGCCTGTCCAGCTGATTTGCTGCAGCGCTTTGTGTTTATCCCCATTGATGGCTGGTGCTCGGCTTTCGCCAGCGCCAGGGAGGGTTGGCCGGCGGCTGCTGGGTGGGGCAAGGGGTGCAGCGGACGGTCCCCGGCCAGTCGGGGAGCGGGTTCCTCAGGAGTTGGAGCGGGGTTGGGCTGGAGTTCGTGCCTCTTCTCCGTGCTGGCTGTGGGCCTGGGGCTGATGGTATCCCGTTGGTCCGGGGTAACCCCGGACGTCTGGGGGCAGTCCAGTGGCTGTTTGGCAGCGCTTGCGGCGCTGGGTTCGATCCTGGCTGGGATGAGGTGCGGGTCAGTGTGCACGCTTTCCCGTCTCCCATTTGCATTTGCCCCCTCTCTCTCTCTCTCTCGCTGTTATACCCCGCTCTCCTGCTACCTGGCACACCCATTCCACAGATTAAATATATTTTTTACACATAAATTATGAATAAAGATAAGAATTTATACACAGTTTATACAGCCAGTGCTTTGTTCGCTTTCTCTTTATGGCGAATGACCTTTGACAAATCCCATAATTCCTTGCATTTTTCGGAATACCGAACTCACTTATTTTCCCTAGAGCATAGGAAGGTGAGGGTGACCCAATAGCAGTTTACAAAATCATCAGCAGCAAAGATGAATCAACACAATATTTGTGGTGGGGGGAGGGGGGGCAAACATCTTTACAAAGTATGGTGCTTACATGGAAGAAGTTGCTAGAGGAACTGGTAGAGGTGGGTACAAATATAACATGTAATATGCACTTGGACTGGTGCATGGATAGGAAAGGTTTGAAGGAATCTGGACATGGCACACAGCAAGTGGGATCATTAGGCTACTTAATTGGAATTGGCAAGTTGCACCATAGGGACCGTTTTCATGCTCTAATGCTCAATCATTCAGAAAAATGATAAAAATAGCAAATCTCTTACATTGTAACCTCCTTCTGGTCTCAAGATGACCCAGCAAAAAATCTGATATGTTTCTAGTTGTATTAAACTACACTTAACACTTGTTGATGCCTTACTTCCATATAACAACTAAACTGTAGTTAAATGCAGTAGTGCCCAGCTACCTTAAACTCTGGCAGTTCTACATCCAACGACAAGCAATTTACATTATATCAGTTTGGCTAACTTACATTTCAGCTTATCTTCACCAGAAAGAGAAACCCAAGAGCTTTTCTCCTTCTCCTTTAAGGACTTCTGCTCTCCTGACAGATGTCCCACAAAATCAATGGCTGAAAGAGGCTCATCTTTACGATCAACATATTGAGGAAGTGAATAATCAATCCTTGCAATACCTGCAGAAAAACAACATTTTATGATAAAAATCAAAGCATAGATACCCAAAGAATGGGAGCCCACAGCACGATTCACCTTGTAGGTTTTGTCTAAATATTAATTTGGATTAAATAGTTGGGGTTTTTTTTAAGCTGGTTACTAATGCTATTGGTGATGAACAATGCTAAGCAATAGTACATAACATGTTAATTTATTTTCAAATAAGAGATCAATTAATTGAATGTCAGTGCTGCATAAATTTTTTATTCTAACTACTACCCAAAATTCTGCATTGATGTTAAGGAAAGGGATTAAATTCCAGTCTATCAATCCTCACCTCAAATGAAGGATTAATTGGTTAAGGTACCACAGAGGAGATGTTATTTTCCAAATGATTATTGGAATTTATAATCTTAAACATTGTTGCAAAGATCAGACATTTTATTGTTTCTGATCCATATTCAAAAAAACAGATATTAATCTTTGATTGAAACCCTACAAGTTCCCTTTTGGAATTAAAACTGGGACAGAGTATCTATTTTGAATAAAAGTTAATTGAACAATTAATTGTAATTGACTTTTTTGGCCAAGTATGAAAACAAAACTTGGCTGAGCGATTTGGGGCCAAGCCCAAACTATGGAACAGTAGTTAGGGAGAATGCTACAAATGCAGAAAAGCAGTTAAATTGAAGTTGTATTATACACCTCAGAACTTGGTTAGGTTCCTATGATTATGCATGCTTATGAAATATTTACAAAATAACTGATTATCACAATCAGAATGCTCAAGATCCGAATTAAACTTTGAAGGGGAAATATCACATTATACAAAATCCTTAATTGTACAACTAACAAGAGATTACATTAAACTGAGCATGACAATGAGAACCTACAATAACATCAGAATTTAAATTGGCAGATTGAAAGCATCTTTTAGAAAAAAATGTCCGTACAAAGAATAGTAAACAAGATAAGCTTAATAGCCTTCCTTGTTTTTACTTTTGGCTTTGAAAATAGTACATCAATTTCATCAAATAATTAGGGACAATTTAGACAAATTACACATGACCTACGTGATATTCAAGATGTAATCTGCACAATACTGTAGCTATCCCTTCCAAAGCCAAATACAAATTATCTATACAGATCTTGATGCAGTCTGATCCAAACATTCAATTTTAGCACTGCTACATTGTTGAAATTGGCTGAAGAGCTGTTAACTAAATCATGAACATTTTCAATCTACTAAACAAATTTCAATGGAATTGAAAAACCAAAGCTCATAAATGCCAATTTTATGGTATAAAAGTAAATATAGGTTGAAACGGAATCATCACATCAAGATTTCATACATTAGTCACAGAACAGGACCAATTCAGAATATATCAAAGAATACCAAACCAGCATTCTCTACCTCAACTTGAACTTAGAAAATCTAACCACCGATAATCACTTGCAACTCACCACGTCCATGAGCTTGCATGCAAACACTAGTGGAAAGTGCACGCCTGGTAACAAGGCTCAGGGCTCTTGAACCCAACATCCTGTAATATTTGAACAAAGTATACATGTTAGATTCTGATCTCAATTGTCTGTAGCAGAAGTTAATTTCATGATTATACTCTAAAATATGTGCTGAACACATTCTACAGTTGCTAATGCCTTTATCCAAAAATAAAATTACACTCTTAACTGCTGAACATATGAAATACACACAGAAAATATGGAAAAGGCTCAGGTCGGGGCTGGAGAGAGGCAACACTTTGCAAGCAGCGTAGAATAATACATTTATGAATACACTTTCTGACCTTTTATAACTAAAATTTACAGCACGGATTTGGAATTTTCAAAGGAATGAGGGGCAAGTTATTTCACAATGAGCAGTTGATAGCTGAAACATGCTGCAAAGAGGTGGTGGAATCAGGTATAGACACTATATGGAAGAGGCATTTAGACAGAATATAATAGGTGACGTATTGAAGGATATAGTCCTAATGCAGGCAAATGGAATTAGTGGAGCGACAAAAAGGTAGGCATGCACATGGTGGCTCAAAGACCCAGATCTGTTCTGTGCAACTCTATGACACGTCTCTGAAGTACAACTGACTGCATAGTATGTATGACCTTGCAGAGTAATTTTAGAACCACACATACAAGTGGAAGAAAATGTTATAAATTTAATTACATTCACTACATGCTCAAAAACCTACGGTAATAAATTCGCTAAATTGTTCTATTCACAATGATCATAAATAGATAACATTCAAAACATCCTAAAATTCTAACATTAGAACTTAAACCAGTTTCAAAACAAACCCACATTTACCAGTTCTTCAAGCTATTAGTTGCAAAATAACTTCGAATATTAATACTCAATAATTCAGAGAGCAAACATTATTTAACGCACATTTGCCTAAGGCAATTAGGAGTCACCCATATTTAAAATAGAAAGCACATTAAACATTAGTTGAACTTTTGCACTGCACGCTTCCAGATCTAAGGTCAGCCAAGATTATCATGAAAGGAAGGACAATAAAACAATCTTAAAGGATTAGGCAGGGTAGATGCAGAAAAAATGTTCCCGATGTTGGGGGAGTCCAGAACCAGGGTCACAATTTAAGAATAAGGGGTGGGATATTCAGGACTGAGATGAAGAAAAACATCTTCACCCAGAGAGTTGTGAATCTATGGAATTATCTGCCACAGAAGGCAGTGGAGGCCAATCCACTGGATGTTTTCAAGAGAGAGTTAGATTTAGTTCTTAGAGCTAAAGGAATCAAGGGATATGGGGAAAAAGCAGGAACTGGGTGCAGATTTTGTATGATCAGCTATGATCATATTGAATGGCTGTGCTAGCTCAAAGGGCCGAATGGCCTACTCCTGCACCTATTTTCTATGTTTCTAGCACCCTTGTCAGTGATACCCAGACTGAATAGATAAGAAATGTCAAATGATAGTAAAGCCTTGGGATATATTACTATGGTGTAAAATAAAAAAAAACATTACTACAGGGTTCATCATAGAGCACGAACACAAGCCATTGGGCCCTATTCGTCCATGCTGACCGAGATGCCCCAATCTGAACTAGTCCTATATAGAGTCACAGACATTCAAGGGCATGTGTATTGGAGAAGGCACTGATTCAACCCTCCAAGGGACCCGTCTTCTTTGGTGGGCCCATGACTATGATCCCGTCCATCACCAACCACATGCACTCCCCTGCCTGCCGCCCTCCTTTCACCTCGTCGCCTCCCCCCGTCTCCAGTGCCCTCCATCGCCCAGAGCTGCCGCCACAGATGCTGCAGCAGCCGCCAAGGTCAAGGCGTCCTGAGCGCTGCGCCATGAGGAGACGGCTGCGTCCTGCGCTGAGGGCTGAGGGCGGAGGGAGGGAGGGAGGGTGTTGAGGAGGGATGAATAAAATGGGCTGTTGGGAAAGGATGGCGGGGAGAGAGGGGCACGATGGAGCCGGGTGCCCCCGGGGAGTAACGGGCGCCTTTGCCACTCCCCGCACAGCGGCCGGCAATGATAACGACCCGCGCATCACGATGGATGCGGCGGCTGACAGGGTCCCCGAGACAGACGCCCACCCGGCCGCCCATCCATCCATTCACTCACTCACTCGCTCGCGCCTCTCTGTCTCTGTCTCTGTCTCAGCGCCGCCGCTCCCGACCCGCTGCGGCCCCGAACTACAGAGGAAGTGACGACACGCGGAGCAGGGGCCGGCGGGCAAGGCACTGCGGGGAAGGGTAACCAATGGCAACCGGCTGACGCCTGGGCCTTGGCCGCGTTGGCGATGGTCAGTTTGCAGAATGTTCATTCCTCATCATACCCGGCACTGTGCGTACAATGTGTAGTTGCATAGGTTGTCTACAGGTGGTTGTATAGGGGACTGTGTGTGTGTGCAATGTGTAGTCACACTGGTTGCATAGGGGACTGTGTGTGTGCAATGTGTAGTCACACTGGTTGTATAGGGGACTGTGTGTGTGCAATGTGTAGTCACAGTGGTTGTATATGGGACTGTGTGTCTCTGCAGTCACCTAGGTTGTATGCAAAGATACTAGAGGAGATCCAAAGTCAAAAGAGTCAAAGTCAAAAGAGTTTATTGTCATGTGTCACTGACAGGACAATTAAATTCTTTCTTTGCATAGCACAACAGAACATAGTAGGCATTGACTACAATTATATACTTGAATACACACATTAATCAATAAATTAATGAAGCGCAAATAACAGATGGAGGGGTATTAATGTTCAGAGTTTTGTCCGAGCCAGGTTTAATAGCCTGATGGGTGTGGGGAAGTAGCTATTCCTGAACCGGGTCATTGCAGTTCTCAGGCTCCTGTACCTCCAGATCCTCTAGTATCTTTGGTTGCATGTGAGACTATGGATGCAATGTGCAGTCACATAGCCACTGAAGACTTGGGTAACAAAGAGGGTCAGGCAGCAAGTAACGTATGCGACAACCAGTGATGATGAATGTACGTGGACTGTGTGTACAATGTGTAGTCACACTGGTTGTATATTGGATTGCGTGTACAGTGTGTAGCAATGTTACAAAATTTTGAGATTTTAAAAATCAAGTCTGCAATTTATACCATCAGATAAAGCATAAAAATAATTTTAATTTGACACCTAAATCACCTTAGTGTATAGAGAGTGGATATAAAAGTAGGTTAACAGAACCAGTGTGAACAGGTGATCAATGCTTGGCATTGTTGGGCCAAAGGGCCTGTTTCCATCCTGTATCTTTTTTAATAAATTAGAATGTGGCTCAAAAATGTCACTCGACAGCATCGGAAAAGCTTACCGATCTTTCATGGTTGACATACCTGAAACAGTAGCAATGTTACAAAATTTTGAGATTTTAAAAATCAAGTCTGCAATTTTTTTTTACCATCAGATAAAGCATAAAATAATAATTTTAATTTTGACACCTAATACACTTTCATATCTTCAGTATTAAAAAATATTTATGGCCATTTTCATATTCGGAAATTAGCATATAATAACTTGTTCCTTATTGCTTTTCCAGTGACCTTAACTCAAAAGCTATGATCGAGGGACAGTCCAAAAGCCCATAACTTTCTAAAATATTAAGTGAACTGAATGAAAATTTTCAGTTAATAGAGATGAAGCATCTGAAACAATTAGAAAACATCTTACCTCGCAATGAACCTGAATTTAAACAGCATTTAATTAGTTACTTACCTATTGTAGCTAATTACAAATTTCATTACTAGATCTAAACATCTATCCTTTTCTTAAGAAAAGTTAAACATTTTTTTATAAACCATAAGTGTCAAATAACAATTCACACATGAATTCCACAATTTAACATGATTTTTAAAATTCGTCATTGAATTTATGGCCAATTGGAGGAAATTTAATGTTTTAATTCCCATAAATTTATGAGGCATTTTATCATCTTGCGAGGTGGGTTTTTGTGGAACGAGATCGTTTGGAATGTTGCGGTTGCAGTTGATTTTGAACGATATCGGAGGAAAAACACTGCCAGTTAGTATGGGGCAAAATCAAATTTTCACCAATGATATTTGGATTTTAAAGCATTCCTAAGAAGCAAGTTTATATGTTAAATATACACGACTTACCTGTTTTGTGTTCCCTACATGAGATCGTCCCATTGTAGGCGTTGACGGCGTTAGAAAGCGCCTTTTTATTTTACTCCAGGGATTAAAATCGTCCCGCGATTTTTTTTAAAAACTTCCAGAATGGATGTCGGAACGATTTTTCTGCAGCAGCTGGCAGCCTGAGGGAAATCATCTCGAGACAGGCAGTAGAAAACTGGCATTTAAATCCGGCCCCCCCCACCCCCCCCTCAAAGGCGCCAAGTCGCACCGCGGCCAGTGGCAGAAGAACTCTGCAGCGCCGCTGAAGGTGAGTATTGTAACTCCTACATTGTTGTAGTCATGCTGGTGTATATTGGTGTGTGGTACAATGTGTGGTCAATGCTGGTGTAATATTGGGAATTGTGTGTACAATGTGTGTCACACTGGTTATTTATGGGACTGTATGTACCAATGTGTAGACACACTGATTATATTGGTGTTGGTACAATGTGCAGTCACATTGGTTGTATGTGGGACTATGGGTACAATGAGTAGTCACATAGCCACTGAAGACCTTGGTGTATCAGCGGGTCAGGCTGCATATCTGGAGAAAGGAAACAGGTGATGTTTCTGGCGAGATACTTATTTGTTTAATAAGTTATTTAATTACATTACATTTTAATGGTACCTGTTTACAGGTTCCCAGAGTTATTAAAACATTATTTGTACAACTTCCTTTTTTTTAGAAAGAAATGAGAAAGAAAGAAGTAGTGAAGAGTAAAGAAGACTAGTGAGTGTAGAGTGAAGAAAGAAATGTAGAGAAAAGTAAAAGCAGAAAGGAGATTCCCCCCACCACGCAACAAGCTCGATTTTTTTCGTTTTCATTTTCAGTCATACCCAGAATTTTTAATTTTATGATGATATTACACCGCATGATTCCACAAGGTCAATGAATGGAGACCAACACGTTAAGAATTGGTCTTTTTTTTCCTATTATGAGAAGTCTCATTTCTTCAATGGACCGTTTCCAACATATTACTCAATCCACATTTTGAGTGTTGGTATAGGGTTTAGCCTTTTTCCAGATTTGAGTATGAGTTTTTTTGCATTATTTAAAAACCATAATTTAAAAAAAGAGATTTGGGATATTTTAATTTATTTACATCTCCTAATACTCCAAAGATAATCATTTCCATTCTAGGTTCCTTTGTTATCTTAAAATAAACTAGTGAATATATTCAAATATAATCACACCAAAAACTTTGAGGTTTTGTGCAAGAATCGAAAGAATGTGTAAAATTGGCATTTTTGAAAATAGACAGTTATATCATAGGGGTGAGATATTTGAATATTTTTATTCAAACCTATCATGATAATATCGTCTGTGTATTATTTTAAATTGAATTATATTATGTCTAGTATTAATCGAACATTTATGTATATATATCAAATACCTCTCCCATGTTTCTTTAGAAATTTTTATCATTAAATCTTTTTCCCAGTCTTCTCTAATTGCCTCTGTTGATGGCAATTCTCTATTAAGAATACTGTTATATAGATATGATATTAATTTTTGTGAGTCCGCCTTAATATTCATTGCTTCTTCCAGTGGGTCTATCGTTATATTCTGTAATCTTGGTATATATATTTTTTTGGAGATTTAACACATAAATAGCTAATGACACAAGGTTACGAGTATTTAAAACAACAAATGAAATTTTATTTCGAAAACAAATGAGACACCAGGGATTTCATCATCTCTATTGTGGGAATCTTTTAAGGATTCATTCGGTGGAGTTAAATTTCTTATCAAAGTTTTTCTTTAAATAAAAAAAAAAACAGGGTCAGAAACAAGGGACGTAGAATGAAAATTAAATTATTAGAATTAGGAAACGCAATAGACCCAACCATAGATAAACATAATAAGATAACATTACTGAAATGTAAATTTAATCAAATATTATCAGCAAGAGTAATGAGATTTTATTTCAGATCACAAAACAAGTACAATTTGAATTTGGGGATAAACCACATAAACTTTTAGACGGACAATTGAAGAAACAAGAAAAGGAAAAAACCAATTAGTAAAATTAAATCAGAGAACGGGGAACCTATTAACATTACCTTAGGACATAAACAAATGTTTGCTCATTTTATCAAAATGTATATACATCTTAAACTAATATTGAAGACAATTAAAATTATAATTTTTTAGATAAGTGTAAATTACCAACATTGGATATCTTAGAACAAGAGGAATTAGGGCCCAGGATTACAAGTGAAAGAATAAGGAAACAAATAAAATAATTGAAAATGGGAAAGACCCAGCGGCCTGATGGTTTTATAATGAATTCTATAAAAGATTTCAGGAGTTAATGGTCCCACGCTTACTTAAAATTATACAGTTATGCTTTTACCGATAAGAAATTACCAGAAAACTTTAGCCAGAATCTACAATTACGCTTCTTTTTTCTCTTTTTTTTTTTTTTTTTTTTTTTCCTACTTTTTATTTTTTTTTTTTCCAAAAAAAATATAAGATCTAGGAGATCCGGGTCGTATAGAGCTATTCACTTTTAAATACAGACCAAAACATTTTAGCAAGATTTTAGCAAGAAGATTGAGCAATTAAATCAATAAATGATAAACCAGACCAAACGGGTTTATACCCAAAAGGACAATCCATTTTAACAATTTGAGGGACTTTATAATATAATGTATCACATATAGGGGAAAAAGAAGAATTATCAGTTATATCTTTGGACGCAGAAAAAGCATTTGATCAGGTAGTGTGGCAGTTATTTGTACATAGTACTCCAAAATTTTAATATGGTAGATCATTTTATTAGAATGGTAAATTAATTATACGATAAACCAATCACAAGAATATTAACTAATAATATGTTGTCTCAAAAATTCCAATTATCACGGGGCTATAGGCAGGGATGTGTTTTATCACCCCTGCTAGAGCCACTGGCTGAAAGGATAAGAACTCATCCAAATATTCAGATATAATACTAAGAACTCTAATAATAAAAGGTCATTACAACGCGAGATCATCAAAGATGATATACTTTACTATATAGAAATTCAATAAACGATATCCCGAACGTATTAAATGTAATAGAGGAATTTGGCTCCTTTTCTGGATATAGAATGAATTGGAATAAAAGTGAAATTATGTCATGACATCATCAAAAGCGAATCATCTATTAAAATTTCCATTTAAAATTGCAACGGAAAAATTTAAGTATTTAGGTATTCAAGTTACCAGAAGATATAAATCTTTATTTAATTAACGCTAATTTTAGTCCTCTGTTAAATAAATTAACGCTTTGATTACATTTTGGAAAACACTCCCACTATCATTAATTGGCAGAATAAATACTATAAAAATTGTAGTCCCATATAAAATTAGTTATTTTAGACTAGTTTAAAAAAATATATTTTGATATATATATTTTGAAATATATATATTTTGATATATATAGATATATATTATTAAATATAATATATATATATATATATCTATTTATACACCACCACACACACACATATGCATATATACGTGCATGTGCATATATATAATATATATATATATATATATATTATATATGTGTTGTGTGTGTGGTGTGTGTAGATATATATATTATTGGTGTGTGTGTGTGTGTGTATATATATATAAATATATAAAATATAATATATATATATATAATATATATATAAATACACACACATACATACTTACATGCATGCCATATATATATAGATAAAATAATATATTAGGTGGTGTGTATATTATATATATATATATTGGTTGTGTGTGTGATATATAACATATATATACATACACACACATATACTATATATATATATACATACATACACATACATATACACACACATATAATATATACATATATATAGTAACACATTATATATATACATATGTATATATATGTATGGGTATATTACACATACATAACATTTATATATATATGATGTATATAATTACATAAAATTAGTAGAGATGTATATTAGGGTTATATATAATACATTACATATAAACATGCATAATAGTTTATAATTTATATATCATTAATACATATAGATACGTACTGTAGTAATAATACGTATATTAATATATACAGATACTCAATATACAATATAAGTCATATAACTACATATAGATTACTATATATATCATATATATTAGTACCCACACATAATCATTATATCTATTTACTACTATTATATATATACACACAATATTACTATATATATATACTCATTTATACACACATATTATAATATCTATCTATAATATTCATCCATAATATATTTATATATCATACATACTTACATAAACAATTATATAATTAAATTATGGGTAATTACATACAATAAATACATATAATATATATTTACATATACTTACAATATATATATATATAATACTACTATCTTATTATAGTATTATGTTGTGTATATGATCATAATTCAATTCTATATTTAAAACTAGATCTAAAGATTACTAATTTTTAATGAATTGGTACTTCAAGCAACATAGGAATTTAAAATAAATCGATATTGTGTAAACCTGAAATATAGTAGGAGGGACTTTACACTGCCTAAATTTTGTATCTTGATATTGGGCCTGCATATTAAAGAATATTATTTTATTGGGTTGGATTGTCCTTCTCAAGAGATTGGAATAGGACTAAGATGGGAAAAGAGGGAATGTTTCGCTTTTGAGTTTATGTGAGCGATCCTCCTTTTCCTTACACCCGATAAGAATTGAAATAATATATTTATTTGAAGAAGAATGCCAATTAGTAACACAATATAATTCGAATTTGGAAAAACAAATAAAATGGTAATTAAAATTAAGAACTTATCTTCATTAACACCTAAATAGTGATTAAACCCCGGTAATTTAAAACCATCTATTATGGATTAAACATATAGAAAATGGGAAGAAGACTGGAAATTAAAAAGTAGGGTGACGATGTAAATAAATGGGAAAGATGTGATATGTCATTTTCAAACAAATTAAATCAAAAATTTTATATTTGAAAGTAATAACCAAGGACTGTGTAAATATTTACAGATATTGTGTCTTTATAAAAGAATTTTTTTTATACGCAAGATTTACCAGGACTATATAACAGGCTGGGATACTTTATCAAATGACTGAGAATCAAGTGAATAGGGAGAAAGGAGGAGATTATAGTATCGGTAACCTTAGGCAGAAAATATGGAATAAAATCCGAAAAAAGAACAATAATCAAGGCAATGTGGGGCTCACCAATAGGCATTTGTAAGGCTGTGGGTGTTTGGAGTAGAGTGATTAAACGAGTTAAACTCATACAGGGACGGCAAGAGAATTTGTAACGATGACTAAGGAGGGGCGGTAGGAGAAGAGGGATTGAAGAGTTACTTGTAGTTCAGAGAAATTATAATCTACCAATACCGCTGGGTTTGTAAGCTGCCCATAAGTGAAATATTAGATTGCTCGTTCCTACAATTTATGTTTTTGCCGCAA
>CM069147.1:35963108-36168108 GCA_035221665.1 Okamejei kenojei | reverse complement strand
CCTCTTCCTCTATCCTCCACTCTCCCCCCTCAACTCCCCCACTTTCCCCTCCATCTCCCCGCCCTACCCTCCTCCTCTCCCTCTTACCCCCTGCTCCCCCACTCCTCACCTCCCACCTATCACACCCCCCACATGCAAATTGCGATGTTTTTTTAATGAAATTCTCAATGAAAATCATGTTTCTTTAAAATAACCTAAACACATTGTTTGCTGTTAATGAAAATGGAAAAATTTGACTAAAACTGATTTTTTTTTAGAATAAAATCAGTCAATGAAAATCGCTTTTTTAAATGTAAATACAGCTGACAGATAGGGCAAGTGGAAAAGAGGTTTGAAAAATTGTTTTTTGTAAAGTTTAAAAATGATCAATAACTTATAAAATATAACATCAATCTGAACGAAACTTGGTACTGCACATCGCAGGAGAATGGTGAGTAAGGTAAATTGTAGCGCTATCATATACTGTTTGGGCGGCATTTCCGGAACTCACGCGCACCCACGCACGCATACAAAGAAACAAACAAGATGAGAGTTTTAGTAATATATACTAGACCAAGTGAGACCCGTTAGGTCCTGTTCCCCCAACGCAATATTCCAACAAACTGCGCATGCACAGCGACGTTTTTAAAGTTTGAAATGGCAACAACCTGTAAAATATAAGATGAATGTGAACGCATCTGACTCTCCGTCTTCAGTCCCCTATTCCCCTACTCCATTATCCTCTCTCTCGCTCCACCCTCCACCAACTATCCTCTGCTTCCACCCCTCACCCCGTCCCTCCATCCCCCCTCCTCTCCTCCGCTCCTCCATTACCTCGCCATCCCTCTTCCTACTCCTATCCTCCTCCATCCCCCCTCATCCCTAGCACCCTCCCACTCCTCACCTCCCCCCTATTTCCCCCCCCCCCCCAATGAAAATCGAATATAGGTTCAAACAGGTCTACAAAACAAACATAGAAACAAGATGAGCGTTTTAGTAATATACTAGACCAACTGGGACCCGTTGGGTCCCTGTCACATGGGAAGCCTGGATTCCCAACGCAATATTCCACCACTCCCCTGCCTACCCCAGTAAGGGGCTTAAAAAATAATTCCAATTTCACTTCCAACTGCCGCAGCACTTCCAATCAAAGATCTCCGCTCTATGATC
The DNA here is from genome assembly GCA_035221665.1 of Okamejei kenojei. Taxonomy (NCBI): domain Eukaryota; kingdom Metazoa; phylum Chordata; class Chondrichthyes; order Rajiformes; family Rajidae; genus Okamejei; species Okamejei kenojei. The sequence continues at coordinate 36,166,959 of CM069147.1, read as the reverse complement.
TTTGCTTCCATTTGCAATACAAATTCACCCTCCCCCTCCTGTTCAAGCACTTGCTGCCAGGAGCTAGAGTAAGTAACATTGTTGCAAATGTCGGGTGGGATCCCACTAGCTCCTGTTCAGGTGAAAACTTGGTGGAAGCACAGAGTGTTCCTGGATTGCAAGTTTGTATGGAAGTTTGTTGCATGCTGGGCCAACAAGGATTTAGCAGTATAAATCTTTTTAAACGTGAATTTTTTAAATTTAAAAATCATGAATAACGTGAAATATAACATAAAATCTGAAGGAAAGTTGACAGGAACGACCATGGGACAAGGTGAGTAAGGTGGTGCAAACATTTTAGTGCTACCCTGTACCATTTTGGCGTAGTTCCAGGATCACATGGGGAGGGGGGGAGGGAGGGAGGGAGGGATAGATAGATAGATGGATAGATGGATGGATGGATGGATGGATGGATAGATGATGGATGATGGATGATGATAGATGGATAGATGATGATAGATGGATGGATAGATAGATGGATGGATGGATGGATGGAGGATGGATGGATGGATGATGGATGGATGGAATTGATGATGGATGGATTGGATAGATGGATAGATGGATAGATGGATAGATGGATAGATGGAGTGAGAGTTGAGGGTGAGAAATTGCGAGGGAGCGTAGCGCGGCTTTAAATTGGATTAGGTATGAAAAAGGTCAGGCTAAATTACGTTCCTAATTACATTCCACAATAGAGCCAGGCTCTGGTCAACAGGTGCAGCACATGAATGACTATATTCATGTATGGAAATCAGATTATATTCATGCTGTGATGCATATATATATGCATAATATATATATATAATGCTCTATATATACATAATGCTCTATATGAGAGAGAGAGAGAGAGAGAGAGAGAGAGAGAGAGAGAGAGAGAGAGAGAGAGAGAGAGAGAGAGAGAGAGAGAGAGAGAAACAAAGCAAAAGTCAGACTTCCATCACTGTTCTACACAAATAAATCAATCAACCTTGTTCAAGAAGGAACTGCAGATGTTGGAGAATCGAAGGTAGACAAAATTGCTGGAGAAACTCAGCGGGTGCGGCAGCATCTATGGAGCGAAGGAAATAGGCAACGTTTCGGGCCAAAACCCTCCTTCAGCCGGTTTGAACCTTACCTTTTGAATACAGAAACAAGACGAAAATAATGCCACATATTCAATCATATATGGTTTAATGAAATTAAGATATATATGTACAAATATATATGGAAACAGGCCCTTCCGCCCACCAGGTCCACACCAACCAGCAATCTATCATACACCAATTCCATCCATCACGCCAGGGACAATTTACAGAAGCCAATTAACCTACAAACCTGCACTTCTTTCGGATATTGGAGAAACCGGAATATCCAGAGAAAACCCATGTGGTAGTAAGGCAGCAACTCTACCACTGCACCACCGTGCCACCCCATTAAACTATTTTTTTTTGTTATTTATATATATATTATGGTGTCACGTGAATAAAGATGAACACATGATTCTGATTTCTGCCCTTAGTTGGATAACACACATGTCCAGTCATTGTGTTTTATGGCTGATTTTCAACCTCTTCAGGCTGAAGGTCTCGACTCGAAACATTTCACCCATTCCTCTTTACTCTCCAGAGATGCTGCCTGTCCTGCTGAGTTTTTGTAGTTTTTGGTGTCTATCTTCAGTTTTAAACCAGCATCTGCAATTCCTTCCTACACTATTTGTTAAGCAAAACAGGTCCTATTCTCATTATATAATTTTGTGATCAGCGTGAGTGTATGAGAATTTTGTGAAATGCGTGAATCTAACGCTCAATGAGAGTTGGCAGCCTTGCTAATAATTCAAACATTTTATGCAAGTTCCAATTGTTTGGACAAAAAACTCATTACTGCTTTATAACAGTTAAGTTACTTTATTCAGAAATTATGGCAGTCAACAAAAATCAACTAACAAATTAAAGCAAACTACAAAAAATAACATGGTCCTTACTGACTCTACCTCATAAGTACTTTAACGCTGTTAACAGAGCAAGGATATTAATCTCAAAATCAAAATGGGGAAAGTGAGGGCATTTGCTTAAATGGTCATTCTAAACCTATTCAGATCGGTTATACAACATGTACATGTCTGGCCCAATTTGTCCGTACCAAGTGGCATTCGCGTGCTGGCTGTCGTACCCACTCAGCTCGTCCCAGGACTGGCTGCAGTTCCCAGGTCGGCTGGCCTGCCCCGACCCCGCGCAACCAATTAAAAAAAACCCCCGCGATTTTTGATGTTTGGCCTCATTGTGGGGGTGGTGGTCGTTGCCCTCCCCCCCCCCCCCCCCCCCGCCGCATGTTTGACAACTGCTTCACCAGGTTGTTGTTGTCGGCAGCTGCACATTCAACCAAAGAGAAGAGAAGAGACGCAACGTTACTCACAGCCAGGGCCGGCCGATTTTCCAAATTGGGCCCGCGTTAATTTTCCATATTTCAGATGGAAATACACATTCGCTTTGTTAAATAAAGATTTAAAAAAAAACATTTGCCATACGGATTTTTTTGCAAAACGAACATGGATAACAACCGCTGTGAATAATAACCGATGTGTTAACTGCTACTGTAGCGGTTAACAGGCAGTAGTTAACAAGTAGTTACACAATGGGTCATCAATGCATCGATCCACATTCCCCAGTAAATGCGTTAAATTGTGTCACTCGCTGCCGCCAGAGCGGCCGAGACTCTGGTCTGGACCCCGGGGGGGGAGTCTACAGGGCAGCAAGCCCCAGCACCGCAGCGAACTCAGCCGTGAGTATTCAACGCTAAATGCCGGGAGCGGGCAGTGTGTGCGTGAGGGGGGGGGGGGGGGGGGGGGGGGGGGGGGGGGGACAACAGCAGACCAGGTTGGAGGTTTGAGACTGTGTTAACATTGGTGTCAGGGTTAATGTCCGGGCCAGGGTACGGGTAGGATTTAACTCTGTCTGTCTGTTTGTCTGTAGTCTGTCTGTCTCTGTATGTGTGTGTCTGTATGTGTGTGTGTGTGTGTGTGTGTGTGTGTGTGTGTGTGTGGTGTGTGTGTGTGTGTGTTGTTACTCTGTGTCTGTGTACGTCTCTGTGTTTCTGCGTGTGTGTCTCTGTGGCTGTGTTTGTGTGTCTCTATCTGCCTGTGTGTCTGTCTGTGTGTGTGTGGGGGGGGGGGGGGTGGGCGTGGAGAGACAGAGAGGGGGGGATTTTCAGTTGGACACGATTACTGTCAATTCGAGCAGCTCACGGAGCAGAGTCAGAATGAGAAACACTGCTCGGCTCACACACACTCGTGGAGTGAACTGTAGATATAAACGTGGCTGGGGGTAGAGGAGTGGGGGGGGGGAGCGGGAGGGAGAGAATATGAGAGAGAAGAGAGAGGAAGGGGGAGAGAAAGGGAGGGAGAAAGAGAGAGAGGACATTTGAGAGAGGAGAGGGAGAGAGATGGGGAGAGAGAGAGAGGAGGGGGGAGGGAGGGGGAGCGAGGGGGAGCGAGGGGGAGGGAGGGGGAGGGAGGGGGAGGGAGGGGGAGGGAGAGAGGGAGAGGGAGGGAGGGAGGGAGGGAGGGAGAGAGGGAGAGAGGGAGGGAGAGAGAGGGAGAGAGAGGAGAGAGAGGAGAGAGAGAGAGATCTCCCTTCTGCCTCACAACCACTGTTGGCTGCCCTTTGTGAGGAGACCAAAACCTGTTACTCTTTAGATCTCCCTCTCCCTACCTCTCCCCCCCCCCCCTCCTTCTTTAGAGAGGGAGGGAGGAAGAGGGAAGGAAGGGGGAGAGGGCAGTGGGGAGAGAGGTGCGTGCCTTGCTTGGTGGAGTAGTGGGATGTGGGAACACTGTACGCAGGAGTGCTCCCCCCTTTATAGAGCGAAGGAAATATGCAACGTTTCGGGTTGAAACCCTTCTTCAGACCCGGCTCGAAATGTTGGCTATTTCCTTTGCTCCATAGATGCTGCCTCAAGCCCTGTCCCACTGTGCGAGTTCACCCAAGAGCTCTCCCGAGTTTAAAATCTCTGTGTAGCATCTCTTTCCCTATCTTCAAATTCCCACTTTGAAATAAAATACAATTTTCGACAAAAATTTCGCAGCAGTTAAAACAAATAACCTACATTCTATATTTTGTCATAATGTGGCTGAAACAATGGGATATTTTGTGATATTTATTGAGATAGAAAGATACAACTGAGATATTACCTTGCAACATTCTGTATGTCTGATAGATACTGTGAAATGGAACCCAGAAATTATGGGAGGATTACATAAAACTACAATTCAAAGGCAATGAATATACAGAGTATTCCTATTTCCATCATGAACATACAATAGTGATATAGGACACCAGGTCCCACTACGGTAAACTCACGAGCTACTACGGTATGACTATGTGTTAAAAAGTATCAAATTTTTACATCCCGAGTATATTTTACTCATGGACATTTTTCAACATATTCAAAAATCTTCACGAGTTACCACGTTTCCCAAGTAACTACCGTTAGCGCTAAGAAATGGCATGTTGGCCATTATAACAAGAGGAATCGAATATAGGAGCAAAGAGGTCCTTCTGCAGTTGTACAGAGTTCTAATGAGACTGCACCTGGAGTATTGTGTGCAGTTTTGGTTCCCTAATTTGAGGAAGGACATTCTTGCTATTGAGGGAGTGCAGCGTAGGTTCACAAGGTTAATTCCCGGGATGGCGGGACTGTCATCTGCTGAGAGAATGGAGCAGCTGGGCTTGTACACTCTGGAGTTTAGAAGGATGAGAGGGAATCTCATTGAAACATATAAGATTGTTAAGGTCTTGGACACGCTAGAGGCAGGAGTTGGGGGAGTCCAGAACCAGGGGCCACAGTTTAAGAATAAGGAGTAAGCCATTTACAACGGAGACGAGGAAACACTTTTTCTCACAGTGAATGGTGAGTCTGTGGAATTCTCTGCCTCAGAGGCTGGTTCTCTGGAAGTTTTCTAGAGAGAGCTTTTCTAGATAGGGCTCTTAAAAATAGTGGAGTCAGGGGATATGGGGAGAAGGCAGGAACGGGGTACTGATTGGGGATGATCAGCCACGATCACATTGAATGAATGTGATATGAAAGTGAATTAGGTGTCAAATTAAACTTCTTTTTATGCTGTATCTGATGGGATTAATTGCAGACATGATTTTTTAAATCTCAAAATGTTGTAACAATGCTAGAAAATGTACCTGCATCTTAGAGGCCGAAAGTTAGGTTGTTAGCCAAGAAAGATAGACTTTGTTATCTCTCAGTACAGCAGCATCAAGAACGATGTTCCTGTACTGAGCTATAGCCAAGTCTATCCCTCATTGCTAGCAGCTGATGGGAAGCGGCTGAAAAAGGACAGCGCTGTTGGGGGGGGGGGGGGGGGGGGGGGGGGGGGGGGCGGGGGGGAGATTCCTTTCACAGCGTGTGGGGAGTCTGTCCAGGGGTAAAGTTGCGGGGAGGGCAGGAGGGTTGAGAAGGAGGGGGTCGGCCGGGGATCATTCAGCCCAAGAGCGGGTTAGCGGGCGATGGATAACAGGACAGCGGGCGGTGGAGCTTACTCCATATGTCAGTGCGAGTAACCTCAATTGATCCCTTGATCGCGCTGACACAGAAGTAAGCTCCACCGCCCGCTGTGATGTTATCCATCACCCACTGACCCACTCCGCTCTATGATATTTGCTCTTGAGCTGGTCCCCTCACTGTTCAGACGGAGAGCACTGCCAGAGGTGAGCGGGCCGGCAGAAGGAGCTGAGATGGCAGTCGGTTCCGCTGTCTGGTGATGGCGGCCGCTCGTAGCCACGCGAGCTGCTTCCCTCCCCGGCCACAATGCGGTGGCGCCCGGAGCGCAGCGGTGAGTGAGCGAGTTACTGGCATGAACCCCGACCCTCTCCTTCTCGACGCTCCTTCCCTCCTCACAACTTTACCCCTGGCTAGACTCCCCACACGCTGTGAAAGGAACTCTCCCCCGAATTGTCACGACACGTGACTCATTTATAATTATTTATTTATATTTCTATGAAAAAATTTCCCAATTGGGCCCTGTGCATCCTAAGGCCTGCCCTGCTCACAGCCGTCAACCGACGTGCTTCCCCAGACCGCTCAGAACGCTGGCAGGCGGTGCAGAGGGGCAAACTGGCGCAGGGACTGAACTCAGCATGAGAACTCGGTCATGAGCGTGAGGGCGTAAGAAATAGCTCCAAGGCATGATTCTCAAGCTGAAAGCGTGAGAGTTGGCAGCCCTGTAGATAGATAGAGCAAATATTCAAATTCTGCAGACAAAATATTCACAGATGGGTTTTGAGGAAGAACTTGAAGGAAGTGAGGGAAGAGGAAAATATGGGACATGAATGTATCACTGGCAATGATGGATTGAAGAGCAGTGGTGATGTACATGGCATTACAGCTTTGGGTGAGATGATAGAGTTAGGGCTGAAAGCAGTTGTAGAGATAGAAAGCAGTAGTTTTAATTAGAACCTTAAATGTTAAGGGCAGAGAATTCACGTTGGCTAATGAGCATAGGGGTGATGAGTGAATGGGATTTAGTGTAAGTCTGTCCTTTGGGTGACAGGTGTGTAATGAATACTACCATGAGAATAGTAGTATTCACATAATTATATGTGGACAGGTTCCCCATGCTTGCATGGGAATAGCACTATGAAAATAATTCTAATTATAGTATGTGTAGGAAGAAACTGCAGATGTTGATTTATACGGAAGATAGACTCAAAATGCTGGAGTTACTCAGCAGGTCGGACAGCACCTCTGGAGAAAAGGAATAGGTGATGTTTTGGGTCAAGACCCTTCTTCAGACTGAGATTCTAGTATCTACTAATTCTAGTACATCAGTTATCAGACCTGGTTGGAGAGAGGCAGGTAAAAAATGACATTAAGATAAGAGATAATAGATAGCAATACTATACACAAATGATGGATACAGGACAAAGCGAAGACTAGAGAAAATATGGGTGAGTTTCTGATCATGGGAGCCAGGAACATGAAGAACTGTTGGTCGAATGAGTGGAAGCACTTGCAAATAATACTTTTGGTGTGAAATGGGTGGAGAGAAATGAAGCATGCATAGTGCCCATCTGTTGGAGAAAAAACTGGGAAGCAGGCATTAAGTTTAGTTTAGTTTAGAGATACGGCATGGAAACAGGCCTTTCTGCCCACTGGGTCCATGCCGACCAGCAATCTCCCAGACACTTGTGTTCAATGCTACACACTGGGGACAACTTACAGAAGCCCACAAACCTGCATGTCTTTGGAATGTGGGAGGAAACCAGATACCCGGAGAAAATCCGCAGAGTCACAGGGAGAATGTACAAACTCTGTACAGACTGCAGCTATGGTCAGGATGGAACCAGGGTCTCCGGCACTGTAAGGCAGCAACACCATAGCAGTGCAACTATGTGAATGTGACAATATGGAGAGAATGGAAAAAGCAGAGGGTGAGAGGGAGGGGGAGATGGGGAGGGGGAGAGAGAGAGAGAAATAAAACAATTCCAGTGAGTTGATGAAGGCCAATGCAGCACTGCATTAGCAGAGGTGAGTGGTCAGTTGGAAGTTGGAAGATTTGGAGGAAACAAGACTCTCATTGTGGAAGGGTGAAGAATGCTTTGGGAAAGCACAGTGACGCTTTAATCTAGAAATATGACTACTGTGATAGTTGCAGAAGTGAAGGCCTGGTTATTTCTCAGGAGATGAGGTAAACGGTGTCAGCTCCTTTGAAGTATTTCCAGGTTCTGACATACAGTTTGATTATTAAGTAATTGACTTGTAACAACAAATCTCTTCAAATTCAACTTCACAAACTTTCCCAGCCGAATACGAAGTGCTGGAGTAACTCAGCAGGTCAAGCAGTATCTGTGGAGTGAATGTATCGATGACATAATGGGTTGGGATTTTTCTTCTGACAGGACATTCCCTCTACAGATGCTGCCTGGTCTGCTGAGTTATCCAACACATTACGTTTTGCTCAAGATTCCTGCAACTGCAGTTCCTTGTGTCTCAATAGACAATAGGTGCAGGAGTAGGCCATTCGGCCCTTTGAGCCAGCACCGCCATTCAATATGATCACGGTTGATACCACGTATTACATGGTACCATGTAATCCCCGTGCTACCTGCTCCATGGTCGCAGAGTCAGCGACTAAACCGTCACCCCACCTAGTTTGTCAGGTGAGGAGGGGGCTGTGAACCTCTAGCAGGACCAAAAACAAGACCTGTCAAATGGATGGTCTTCTAGCGAGCCAACGGCCATCCACACTTCAGTAGAAGTTGCGATCACTGTCGTACATAACATTGTAAGGAACGATGATAAAACACACACACCAAAATCCTATACTTCGAGTGGCAGAAGTCCACAAGAACTGAAGGGCAGAGATGTGTGGTGTGTCTGTAAAGACGCTCCTAAAGCTTATCCAAGTCTAGTTCAATAAAAACACTGACTCAAGAACTGGACCAACTAATCTTTATTTTTAGAATGAACACAAATTCTCCTATACGATACCTAAACCACCGTGGGTTTGATCCTTGTCTCTGCCTGACCAAGCCCTTCAGCCTCGTGCAAGCAGACACACTCCAAAAGGTCACGCAGTCCCAAGTGCCCCTCAAGAAGATAGACACTGATCTAAATGGGGGCCACCTTTTATGGGTCCATGAACCTTGAGGGGCCAAACTACATAGGGGTGGTCTTCTTACAGTCCAATCAAACATATTAGTTACATCAATACATTATTGACAGTTCCGCAAACTAATTACAGAGTCTCCCAAACAATGTTTCTTGCAGAAGCTTCTGGAAGGAAGCTAACTAACTGAATAATGCAACATTTACCCTGGAACTCAAAACAATCCTGCCAGGGCTTAACACTTTGGCCAATTAACAAACAGGAGGGTAACTGTCTTGCAACATTATTTACAATCCCTGTGCAGCAATCCAATCAAACTCATGCATTCAACCTTGGAGTTCCTTCTGCAAGATTCTCATACATAAAGATACTTAGACTTTCCTTATCTGAGGGGCTGATCTGGGACCTAGACTTCCCGGCACCAGCCAGCAGCTTGTGGCTTCTATTGCAGAATTGACCATCAGGCCTTGTGAATGCATGGATTCTGTACTTTATTTTGGCCCTCTTTTGGCCAGGATTTACACGTCTGTCACCATTTTTTTTTCCTTCTGTTTTTGTAGTCAATGCCTACAATGTTCTGTTGTGCTGAAGCAAAGCAAGAATTTCATTGTCCTATCAGGGACACATGACAATAAACTCACTTGAACTTGAACCAGCACCACTGCGTCGCTAATGTTCTCAACGATGATGAATGAATGAAATTATCTCCTTTAAATTTCCATTCCACCTTTTGACTTTGTTTTGCTGTTGAGCTACAATAACAGGCATTTAATCAATAAGCATATCTTTTGAATGTGGAAGCAAACCTGAGTACCTGAAAAGCCCTGTCACAGAGAAAATGTGTAAACATTCTACAGACTGCATTAAGGAATGAGGATAACATTTGAATTACAAATCTGGGGCTTTGAAGTTTATCTGTGATGCTGGCTTTTATTTCTCACCAATGCTGTTAAACATTGAGTAATTTTACTTTAAATTCTAGTAAAGGATGAGAGAGGGTTCATAAAATTGGGCTGTACATTCTTATTAGATCATCAGTGCTGCCCAGTGGGGAGTCAGAATTGCATCCCTTAAATCCCCCCACCCCACCCACCACTCACCTGTATTTACCCATCACTGCCTGGTTTTGTCTTGGCCCTATCTCTATTCCAGCTTTCTCCCCACTACTACAATCAGTCTGAAAAAAGATCCCAACCCAAAAACTCACCTACCCATGTTGTCCAGAGATGCTGCCCAGAGAGGAGGAAATTGGATGGAGGAAGTTCGACTGGACTGAGCACGGCTCCAAGAGGCCAAGCGCGTGGGCCGGTATACGGCCTGCAGCTGTACAGAGTGGTGAACAACGATGGGGGACACCAAAGGCTTCACTTGGCCAGGCCAACCCTGCATCACCATCACGACAACAGGCCTTCATGGTTAGGCCAAGAACACTGCACGTACAACTGGGACTTGAAAAGGGTGCCAAAACTGTTGAAACTGAGTAGTGTTTCAGTGTACTGCTGCTATGCATTTGTACTATATCTGAGATGCTTATCTAAGAAGTAGTTAAGTACTTATGTATAATGGTACTTGTTCTGAACTGTATACAAATGTGAATTTCACTGTACAGCAGTACATGTGACAGTAAAGTACCATTATATATGGTCTGTTATAACAAGAGTTTACTGTACTGCTTCAGCTATTTTCCAGCATATCAATATTTACATTTAAAATTGCTCTTTGCTGGTTCAATTGTTTAAGAGCCGGCATGAATTTAAGGGACTGAATGGCTTTCTGAGCCATCAAGTGTGAAATGAAGCTTTTTTCCCCCATGATTGCTAGCAATAGTTCTCCAAATGAGTGTGAAGGGTCTTGACCCAAAACATCATCCATTCCTTCTCTCCGTAGTTGCTGCCTGACCCGCTGAGTTACTCCAGTACTTTGTGTCCATCTTTGATTTAAACCAGCATCTGCAGTTCCTTCCTGCACGCTTCTCTCCAGAGATGCTGCCTGAACCGCTGAGTTACCGCGGAGGCCTGGATCGCCTCAGCGCAGAGGGAGAACAAGGAGGGAAGAGACAAAGACATAATATGGTTGAGTTCTTCATTAGGATGGAGAGTGACATTGTTAATTCAGAAACAGTGGTTCTGAACTTAAAGAAAGGTAACTTTGAGGGTATGAGACGTGAATTGGCCAAGATTGACTGGCAATTAATTCTAAAAGGGTTGACGGTGGATATACAATGGAAGACATTTAAAGACTGCATGGATGAACTACAAAAATTGTTCATCCCAGTTTGGCAAAAGAATAAATCGGGGAAGGTAGTGCATCCGTGGATAACAAGGGAAATCAGGGATAGTATCAAAGCAAAGGATGATGCGTACAAAGTAGCCAGAAAAAGCAGCATACCAGAGGACTGGGAGAAATTCAGAGACCAGCAGAGGAGGACAAAGGGCTTAATTAGGAAAGGAAAAATAGATTATGAAAGAAAACTGGCAGGGAACATAAAACTGACTGCAAAAGTTTTTATAGATATGTGAAGAGAAAGAGGTTAGTTAAAACAAATGTAGGTCCCTTGCAGTCAGAAACAGGTGAGTTGATCATGGGGAACAAGGATATGGCGGACCAATTGAATAAACTACTTTGGTTCCGTCTTCACTAAGGAAGACATAAATAATCTGCCTGAAATAGCAGGGGACTGTGGGTCAAAGGAGGAATTGAGTGAAATCCAGGTCAGTCGGGAAGTGGTGTTGGGTAAATTGAATAGATTAAAGGCCGATAAATCCCCAGGGCCAGATAGGCTGCATCCCAGAGTACTTAAGGAAGTAGCTCAGGAAAATAGTGGATGCATTAGTGATAATCTTTCAAAACTCTTTAGATTCTGGAGTAGTTCCTGAGGATTGGCGGGTAGCAAATGTAACCCCTCTTTTAAGAAGGGAGGGAGAGAGAAAACGGGGAATTACAGACCAGTTAGTCTAACATCGGTAGTGGGGAAACTGCTAGAGTCAGTTATTAAAGATGGGATAGCAGCACATTTGGAAAGTGGTGAAATCATTGGACAAAGTCAGCATGGATTTACAAAAGGTAAATCATGTCTGACGAATCTTGTGGAATTTTTTCGAGGATGTAACTAGTAGCGTAGATAAGGGAGAACCAGTGGATGTGGTATATCTGGACTTCCAGAAGGCTTTCGACAAGGTCCCACATAAGAGATTAGTATACAAACTTAAAGCATACGGTATTAGGGGTTCAGTATTGATGTGGATAGAGAACTGGCTGGCAAACAGGAAGCAAAGAGTAGGAGTAAACGGGTCCTTTTCACAATGGCAGGCAGTAACTAGTGGGGTACCGCAGGGCTCAGTGCTGGGACCCCAGCTATTTACAATATATATTAATGATCTGGATGAGGCAATTGAAGGCAATATCTCCAAGTTTGCGGATGACACTAAGCTGGGGGCAGTGTTCGCTGTGAGGAGGATGCTAGGAGACTGCAAGGTGACTTGGATAGGCTGGGTGAGTGGGCAAATGTTTGGCAGATGCAGTATAATGTGGATAAATGTGAGGTTATCCACTTTGGTGGCAAAAACAGGAAAGCAGACTATTATTTAAATGGTGGCCGATTAGGAAAAGGGGAGATGCAGCGAGACCTGGGTGTCATGGTACACCAGTCATTGAAAGTAGGCATGCAGGTGCAGCAGGCAGTGAAAAAAGCGAATGGTATGTTAGCTTTCATAGCAAAAGGATTTGAGTACAGGAGCAGGGATGTTCTACTTCAGTTGTACAGGGTCTTGGTGAGACCACACCTGGAGTATTGCGTACAGTTTTGGTCTCCAAATCTGAGGAAGGACATTATTGCCATAGAGGGAGTGCAGAGAAGGTTCACCAGACTGATTCCTGGGATGTCAGGACTGTCTTATGAAGAAAGACTGGATAGACTCGGTTTATACTCTCTGGAATTTAGGAGATTGAGAGGGGATCTTATAGAAACTTACAAAATTCTTAAGGGGTTGGACAGGCTAGATGCAGGAAGATTGTTCCCGATGTTGGGGAAGTCCAGGACAAGGGGTCACAGCTTAAGGATAAGGGGGAAATCCTTTAAGACCGAGATGAGAAAGACTTTTTTCACACAGAGAGTGGTGAGTCTCTGGAACTCTCTGCCACAGAGGGTAGTTGAGGCCAGTTCATTGGCTATATTTAAGAGTGAGTTGGATGTGGCCCTTGTGGCTAAGGGGATCAGAGGGTATGGAGAGAAGGCAGGTACGGGATACTGAGTTGGATGATCAGCCATGATCATATTGAATGGCGGTGCAGGCTCGAAGGGCTGAATGGCCTACTCCTGCACCTATTTTCTATGTTTCTATGTTAAGACTTTTTTGCCTTCCATCACAGTGAGGAGGTGTTTGGTGAATTCACTGTGGTGGTTGTTAAATTTGTGTTTATTGGGTGATTTTGTTACTTTTATTATATGTAGGACTGCAGGCACGAAATTTCATTCAGACCGAAAGGTCTGAATGACAATAAAGGTAATCTAATCTAATCTAAGTTACCCCAGCACTTTGTGTCTATCTTTGCTTTAAACCAGCATCTGCAGTTCCTTCCTACATGCTTCTCTCCAGAGATGCTGCCTGACCCGCTGAGTTACCCCAGCACTGGCTGCAGAACTGGTCCTTCACACCCGCCTCATTGGTCCGTGAGCTCAGGCTCTTGCTCTTTATTGGGCGTTCAAGCGGGACACGGCTAGCTGATTGGTGGTCTGGAAGCACAAGCCCTCCCTGCTATTGGTCTAGTGTGGTGCGCGCCCGCTCCGGATTGGTCCTCTCGACCGTTAGCCTTCTGATGATTGGCCGGTTGATGCAACGGCAGGTGCGGCCACAGTTTGCGGCGCGTGTTTTGCGACAAGAGCCGAGCGCTTGGCCGTGCCGCGCCGGTCGGGGCGAGGGGAGGAGAGGAGAGGGTCAGCTCGGTGCGGCGAGGCGCGGCTGTGTGTGAGGGCAATAAGCCGGGCGTCGCCATCCCCGTCCCCCAGGCCTGCACGGTGAGTATGTGAGGCGCAGCGGGCGGAGTGAGCCGAGCCGAGCCGAGCGAGGAGGGCACGTTGACGCCATGACCGTGTTCAGGCTGACGACCCAGGCCTACTGCAAGATGCTGCTGCACGCCGCCAAGTACCCGCACTGTGCCGTCAACGGCATCCTGGTGGTCGAGAGGTACAAGAGGAAGGAGGGCCAGCCCGTGCTCTTTGTGGACTGTGTGCCCTTCTTCCACGGCACCCTGGCCCTCGCTCCCATGCTGGAAGTGGCTCTGACTCTGGTAAGGGGAAAGGTTTTAAACCCGTAGAGTAATCTATAATAATAATAACTTTATTACGGACTCAAGGTCCGTCTGTCTGTCACAGTTTCCAGCGAAAGCCTGGAGTTTACAGTGTTGATGATATGAACATGATGCAATTAAGGTATTAAAAGCCTGACAATCATTGCCACAATGTTAAAGTGATTTTTTTAAAATAATCATAAATAATGCCAGCTAAAATCTACAAGAGAACACATGCTGGAGTAACTCAGCAGGTCATGTAGCATCTCTGGAGAATGTGGATAGGTGACGTTTTGGGTTGAGGCCCTTCTTCAGACTGAAGGTAGACACAAAATACTGGATTAACTCAGCAGGACAGCAGCATCCCTGGAAAGAAGGAATGGGTGACGTTTTGGGTTGAGACCCTAGAAAGGTCACCCATTCCTTCTCTCCAGAGATGCTGCCTATCCTGCTGAGTTACTCCAACATTTTGTGTCTGCCTTTGATTTAAACCAGCATCTGGTTTGATAATTCAGTCTGAAGAAAGGTCCTGACCCAAAACATCATCTACCATGTTCTCCATCCTACCAACAACCAGAGAGTAGTCCTGAGCTACTATCTACTGTCATTGGTGACCCTTGCACCAAAGCTCCTCTAGTATCTTTTCCCTGGGCTATCTTTGATTGGACTTTATCTTGCACTAAACATTATTCATGTTATTCCCTTTATAATGTATGTGTACACTGTAGATAATGCGATTGTAATCATGAATTGTCTTTTTACTGTCTGGTTAGCACGCAACAAAAGCTTGTCACTATACCACGGTACATGTGACAATAAACTAAAGTCAAACTCTCTGGTGATGCTGCCAGACCTGTTCAGTTACTCCAGCACTGTGCTATTATCCAATTTAAGTTTAATTTACAAAACAATACTACAGTACTGTGTTTTGCCTATGGATATAAATAGTAGTTGTCACTACTTGATTGCTAGCACATCGCTTTTTCCATAATGTTCAGGGCTGTTCGTTGAGTTTTAAATTCTGTTAACTTCATGACCAAGTTGCCGATCTCCAGTCTTGTGTCAGCTCTCTTGTCCTGGAGCAACTTATTACGTGATACTTTTTTTACAAAAGTTCTTTATCATATTACCACTTGTCCTGGGCTCATGAATTTCAGTCACGCTCTATCTTCCTGATTTATAATGGTATATAGTTCAGTTTGTTTTTAAACATGTCTTTGACCTTGGATTGTCCTACATCTACAATATTTCAGCTTTGGATCACTTTACCACATATTTCAGTCCTGCCTTGTTGCTTGTGTATTCTTCTCTCTCTCAAGTCACTTGTTGGAGTAGAACTTCTCTGTTTGAAACTAGTTACTCGTATATGGAGTTCCTTTCAAGTTCCTCAGCTTCATACCTATTTAAAAAATACAAAATTCTGGACTAGTCATTTAAACTAACTCTTCACCAAAACACTTTAGATTTGTCATCCTTTATATTTCTTGCATTGTGCAATGATGTTTCACTTGTACAGATTGCGTAATATAATAAATTATTGGTAACGCTAGTACTTATTACTAATCTTCCGTTTCCTTCCACACTGCAAAGACGTACGGGTTTGTCGGTTATATGGCTTGATTTAAAAAACTTGCAAATTGTCCCAAGTAAGGTAGTGTGTGCAAGTGTGTCTAAGGTAGTGTTGGTGTGCAGGGGTCGGTAGGCCGAAGGGCATTGTTTCAAAAACAAAATGAAAACAAACTATTCACGGTTGGATAAACTTGCATTGAAATGTACAAGCCTAGTGTGGTTTCATTTTTCTTCCCTCTCATCTGCATGTTTATATAAAATATGCCAATAATCTCAGTTATAAAATTATCAGTTCAAAAATACACTGGATCAGGAAGTACTTTTGCCAGTTTTTAAAACCTCAGTTATTTCATCATGATGAACACTTTATTTGAACACCTGCGCTTTTTGCATTTAGTGTAGTTCCTCCTGTGGAAACAGGTGGCCTTGGCCTAATAAATAAATTATTTCCCTAGACATAGTTGATGTATTGTGGGAGTAATTTGGGAGTAAACTGGAAATATTCCCTGATGGCCTAGAGATGAGATCTGAGTGTTTAAAATGGGGAGAGCTAGTAGTGTGTATAGACTCAAGCTTAAATTGGGTATTTCACAATGCAACTTGCAGTTTAAACAGAGTCGAAATGTTTTCTGCTTCAAGAATGTCCACTGTACGACTTGGATCAAGAATTGTAGAAGGCAATGCAAGTATCTTGATGCTGAATGACTTAAATGTAGAACGAAAATACAAATTTAGTTTGGAGTTTGTTTGGTCTTTGAGAAGTACATCAATGTACTTCAGGTCTGAAGAAGGACCTCGACCTAAAACATCACCCATTTCTTCCCGCCAGAGATGCTGCCTGACCCGCTGAGTTACTCCAGCATTTTGTGTCTACCTTCTTGTTGTTCTTTTGCCCATTGCCAACAAGTCACTGAACAATTATGATAGTGGCTCTTCAATTCTGATTGCTGTTTTAAATATCTTGTAGTGGTTGAGTTTATTCAATTCAGTGCTTAAAGTTACCCACTCTTGGAAAGCTCATCCTCTTATCCCAGGTCTGAAGAAGGGTCTCAACCCGAAACATCACCCATTCCTTCTCTCCAGAGATGCTGACTGACCCACTGAATTACTCCAGCATTTTGGTCTACCTTTGATTTAAACCAGCATCTGCAGTTCTTTCCTGTACATTTTGTTCGTTCCTCTGCAAAATCTCTTAATAGTTTAAAAGATGCACAAACGTTGACTGATGCAATGGCCTTTAATAAAAGCTGACAATGTGCACTTTAACCACATGTGATATTTTTCTATTACAAATCTCAAATTGTGGAGTACAGAGGCAGATAAATAAATGATGGGTCTTTGACCCAAACATTATTGAGGGCACTGTAAATAGTCAATTGGGTGTTCCAGAATTTGAACCAGTTATGGAACACTTGGTATTGGAAACTATTTGTGAGATTAGGATCTCATCCCTGGATAGATAAGGAGCTAGAACTCTTCAAATAGAAAGACAAAAGTTTTTTTATTCTTGCCTAAAACAAAGGATCTGCACAGAAAGGATGGTTGGAAGCTGTTCCCTTTTAGAGGGGTTACAGGCAATAGGTTTTCATAAAACAAAATGGTGAGTGACAATATTTAGTGAAGGATGCTCTCACTTATACGATCATAAGACATAGGAGCAGAATTAGGCCATTTGGCCCATTGAGTCTGCTCTGACATTTGATAATGCCTGATTTATTTTTCTCTCTCAGCCCCATTACCCTGCCTTCTCCCTATAACCTTTGACACCTTTACTAATCAAGAACGACTTTAAAAATACCCAGTGACTCAGCCACCTCTGCCATCTGTGGTTATGAATTCCACAGATTCACCTGTGTATAGCTAAAGAAATTCCTCCATCTTCATTCTGTGAGTACATCGTATGCTCTCTAGTCCCAGAATCTCCCACAACTGGAAACATCCCCATAACATCCACTATCTAATCCTTTCTATCTAGGCCCACTCTTTCTAGGCTGCCTTGCTTGCTTATTACTCAGATTTCTTGCCCAGCCGCTCATTCATCATGAGCAAACGTTTATTCAAAACTTTGCCCGTGTTTTTATCCAAACACTGTTCACCCATCACACCTCCAACCGGATCCCACTACTGGCCAGATCTTCCCATCTTCACCCCTTTCTGCTTTCCACAGAGACGATTCCCTCCTTAACTCTCTGGTCAATTTGTCCCTTCCCACCCAAACCACCCCCTCCCAGGGTACTTTACCCTCCAATGGCAGTTGATGCAACACTTGTCCCTTTACCTCCCACCTCAACTCCATCCAAGAACCCAATCAGTCTTTCCAGGGAAGGCAGAGGTTCACTTGAACTGAGGAATCCTCCTAATCTGAGGAAAGACACCTAATCTGAGGAAAGACATTCTTGCCATAGAGGGAGTACAGAGAAGGTTCACCAGACTGATTCCTGGGATGGCAGGATTTCCATATGAAGAAAGACTGGATAGACTCGGCTTGGACTAACTGGAATTTAGAAGATAGAGGGGGGATCTCATAGAGACTTACAAAATTCTTAAGGGGTTGGACAGGCTAGATACAGGAAGATTGTTCCCGATGTTAGAGAAGTCCAGGACAAGGGGTCGCAGTTTAAGGATAAGGGGGAAGTCTTTTAGGACCGAGATGAGAAAATCATTTTTCATACAGTGTGAATCTGTGGCATTCTCTGCCACAGAAGGTAGTTGAGGCCAGTTTGTTGGCTATATTTAAGAGGGAGTGAGATGTGGCTAAAGGGATCAGGGGGTATGGAGAAAAGGCAGGTGCACGATACCAAGTTGGATGATCAGTCATGATCATATTGAATGGCGGTGCAGGCTCGAAGGGCCTACTCTATCTATTTTCTATGTTTCCTACAACCTCATCTACTGCATCCGCTGTTCCAGGTGTCAACTACTCAACATCGGCGAGACCAATTGCAGGCTCGGCGATCGTTTCGTTGAACACCTCCATTCAGTCTGTCGTAACCAACCTGATCTCCTGGTTGCTCAGCACTTCAACTCCCCCTCCCAATCCCAATCTGACCTTTCTGTCCTGGGCCGCCTCCATTGTCAGAGTGAGGCCCAGTGCAAATTGGAGGAACACCTCGTATTTCGCTTGGGTAGTTTACACCCCAGCGGTATAAACATTTGACTTCTCTAATGTCATATAGCCTTTGCTTTCTCCCTCCTTCCCCACACTCCCTTCCCAGTTCTCCAGTCTCCGCCCACTTTCTTCCTTCCCCCCCCCCCCCCCCCCGACATCAGACTGAAGAAGGGTCTCGATCCGAAATGTCACCCATTCCTTCTCTCCATAGATGCTGCCTCACCTGCTGAGCATTTTGTGTATACACCATCACACCTGTTCATCTATATTGGTCCTGGTTAAACATGCCTCTTGGACAAGATACTGCCTTGTTTTCAAACACAACCGAGACAATGCCCCTTCTCTATTTTTGCAAATTCTGTACTCTTCTACTTTTTTAGTCTACTCCCTGTTGCTAGAGCAGAGCTCTTCCTTGCTAAACCACTTTCTTTATCTACCTTGGACTGAATTGCTGATCCTTGTGGCATTAGTTAAAATGTTGTCCTGTCGTGTGCCTTGTGTTTGATACCTTTAGTAGTTTATTTTGCTATGTTCAGAAATGGCAACTTATCTTTGACCATATTGTGCCAAGAGAGCCTTGTTCTCTTCCAACACCCTGGTAAGCATTATTGTTTCTCCACATAACCACCAACTTTAATTTTCAGTAACTTGTCTATTTTCACCATTCACTGCAGAGGAAACACTTGTCAAATAAATATCTTCTGCAACAGTAATTATTTTCTTGATTTTTGACAGTGACTGTATTGACCACCCGCTCTGCCTGCTTTTTTACATTTTTTTTTGTTTGTTTGTTTATTTATTTGCACCATGTTTTAAAAGAAGACAAACAATCAATTTATAATACCATGCAGTGCTGGGAGGGAAGGGAAGCCCAGAGGGCTCATATAAAGTTCGCTCCATCTGAAAATGAGCGTTAATGGCAAATCAGGGGGTAGGAAAAATAAAAAAGACAATAATAAACAATAATACAGTTTAAGAATGAAAATTAAAAATATGAAAATAAATAAAATAATAAGGTATAGTATGAGATAAGAGTCAACAAGTAGTTTGAGCTCACAAATAGCATTACAAAAAGCTGGAGGTCAGAACTCAGGACATGATGAGTAACTTTTTAAGCTCAATCTCAATGCTAAGGAGGTGTGAGACTTTAATGACAGAGGCAGGGTATTCCAAAATTTAGGATCTTTAAAAGTAATGCAATGTTGGTGTTTGGATGTTTGACAAAACGGAAATGAAGATCATTTCTTTTTCTGGTTGTGTAATGGATAATATTAGAAGAAAGGGTGAAAAGATCATGAAGAGAAACAGGCAAATCATGTTTACATTTAAGATATTTGAAAATAAAAATACATATTTGGAATGCATTCAGTTTATCTACAGACAAAATTGAGTACTTCTTGAAGAGAGGGGCAGAAGGTTCTTGTGAATTTGAATGAGAAATTAATCTCATAAATTTCTTCTGTAAGATGAGTAGCTTAAACAGAGAGGAAGGATAGGTAGAACCCCAAACAAGATTACAATATTGTAGGGTAGAACAATATTATAATATTGTTGGATAGGTAGAACCCCAAACAATATTAAGTGCTGGAGTTCACTTCCTTTGCATTGCTCTGAATCAGAAGGAATTGCCTTTTTATATGATCATCCCATGTCTACTCGGGCTCAACTTTGTTTCTCTATTCAAGAAACTGGAGAACAAACTTTGCAAATGTCCATAACAACTGGCTCCATCCTCTCCTTCCCATCATGCAAAGACAATTCCTGTTTTTGATAACAGCTCATCTAATATTGAAATGGATTAATAAGCAAAGTATGCACCACTACAATGTTAGTGAAATTGTACAAGGGCTCGACTCCCATCTGCAGACTAAAGCTAAGTTGGTCTATGTGAAACCTCAGCATTTTGCTTGTTACTGAATATCTTGCTCTTTAAATATTTACCTGGTGATTAATGCTGTTGTCATTATCTGTTTCGTCTTTAGTCATGTCCTATTCCTCTATCTTTGCTGTTTTTGAATTCAGGAGCAATTTTCTGATCTAAGTCTCCAGTATTGATTCATTCAAAATGTTCCATTTTGTTTTCAAGCTCCACTGGCTTACTGCATTCTATTCTTTGCACACATGCTCTCATCGCAGCAGGTCAGAGATAAATAGCGCAGTCACACTTCTGGGCTTGAAATAGGAAGTCCAGACTGTGCTAAAGTGGAGATGAAAATTTGAATCTCTGTGGCAGCTAATTAAATCAGAAATATAGTATTAAAGGTGACACAAAACAACTAGATTGTGTTTCTAAAATTCACCTGGTTCCTCGGTTTAGAAAAGTTTGGTATATTTCTTTCACTAATGACTTTAGAGATACAGTGTGGAAACTGGCCCTTTGGCCCACGCCAACCAATGATCGTCCCGTGCACTAGCACTGTACTACACACTACGGACAATGTCCAATTTGTTACCAAAGCACTCGGAGAAAAAAACATGCAGTCACAGGGAGAATACATACTCTGTACAGACTGCACCTGTTGTCAGGATTGAACCCCGATGTCTGGTGCTGCAAGGCAGCAACTCGGCCGCTGCACCACGGTGCGGCCCCTGATGTTAATCTGACATAAGTGTGACGAGTCTCTCAGCTACGTAACTCATACAGAACAATGCAGCAAAGATACACTGGGAATGGAAACCCATATCCTTTAAAATGATACTTAAATAATGTTGTTGTCGTTTATGCTTCTTTGTTCCCTGACTCTGTAATTGGCTATAAACTTGCTGACAAACATGTCCACTGCTTTCCTGTCTTCTCAACATGGTCATGGGTTTCATTAAGCAGTCCAAAAACTATAGGCAACTCAGCAGACCAAATAAGGAAACATTTTTCTTTCCTGCATTAGTACTATACATGTCCTTAATACATTTATCTTGTACTTTATTTCCTTAGGTGGACTCTTGGTGTAAAGAAAATAACTATATAATAGCTGGATACTACCAGGCAAATGAACGCATGAAGGACACCAGGTGTGTAAAATATTGTTATAAGATGCATTCTTGTTCTACATTAAAAGCTAAATTAATGTTTCATAACCTTTTAGACCCCTATTCTCCAACTTGAGAGATGGTAATTAATTCTAGTCTGATACTTAAACAAATTCATTACCATATACAAAATGGCACACGGTGCCTTGTTTTTGCAAACAGCTGAGATCATTTATTCCTGAGGGGAGATTAGTTGTTGGCTCTAAATTATAAATATTTTCTATGGGTGCAGACAGTGTGGAATGCACAAATGCTAAAATCATTTTCTTGCATGACTATTTAGTGTTGGCCAGCTTAAAACAAAACAAAACTTTTTGATGACAGCTGCTATGAAACTCGGACAGTGTAAAGTTGGGAGAGGTAGACAATCAGCCAATATGGATATCAGATCTAGTGTTTTGTAATCTGTAAAATGTGACCATATCAGACAGCACATGATTTTTATGACCAGTATGATTATATCACAACACAAGAATGAGCATCTTGCTTCTGGCAGCAATCTGAATAAAAAGGACGTATTTGTGTGGTAAGCTGTATGTTCATAATGTTGGCAATATGCTGGCATGGGTTAAGTAATACCTTCCCATGAAACGAATACTATTGCTGAGTCCAACAATCTTGGCATCAGCATATTTGGGTACACAATTTGACTAACCATATAAATGACTAAGAGCAGATCGGAGACTGGGTCTCCTAAATGATTAGCTGACCTCATGACACCGCAATGCCTTTTTGCCATCTTCACGATGGTTTTCTACAAAAGGTAAGATGCTGCCACTCATTTTCAACCTGTGATTTCATAAATTTTATGGCACCTGTGTGGAATTTACACGTTCTCCATGAAAATATGTTCCCTTAAGGGTTCTAATTTTTCCCCTCTTGTTCTAAAAATATGCTCCCTCAATCTCCCACATACATGCTGAGTAAGCTAATCAACACTCATCCTTACAAATGTACCTTACCTCAGAGTCCTCTCCAGTAACATTGCCTGCCATAGATGTTGGGTTTACTGTGCTATCGTTCTCAAATCTTTCTTTGCAGCCCTTCAATGGAATCAAAATGTTACCTACCCTCCAATCTACTGGTATCTTGCCCATGTCTACTGATTTATACATCTCAGCCAGGGAGCCTGCAATTTCTTATCTAGCTTCATACAGTGTCCTTGGATACATCTGATCAGGCCTGGAATATTTAACTGCCTTGGGACATCCAGCATCATCTGGACCATAATATGGACAATCCTCAAAGCATCTCCATTAGCTTTCCCAAGTTCCCTAGTCTTCATGCCTTATGGTGAAAAAACGGGAAATATTCATTGAGGATCTTGCCCATTTTTGAGGTTCCGGATGACCGCTTTGTTTCTAAGGGGGGCCTATTCTCTTTCTAGCTACCCTTTTCCATTAATGGTCAGTGGATATTTTTAAGGCAAAGATAGGTAGATTCTTGATTAATACATGTGTCGAGGTTATGGGGAGAAGGCGGGGGAGAATGTGGTTAGGAGGGAGAGATGGATCAGCCATGATTGAATGGCGGAATAGACTTGCTGGGCCGAATTGCATAATTCTACTCCTATTCCTTATAACCCTAATACACTTGGGAAATCTGTGGATTTTCCTTGATATTATCTGCCAGAGCTACAGTGGGCTCCATAATGTTTGGGACAGACCCAAATTTATTTGCCTCTGTACTCAATAATTTGAGATTTATAATAGAAAAAAAGCACACGTGGTTGGAGTGCACGCTGTCAGATTTTTTTTAAAGGATATTTTTATTCATTTTGGTTTCACCATGTGGAAATTACTGCTGTGTTTAGACATCGTCCCCCCATTTCGGGGCACCATAATGTTCGGGACAGATAGCTTCACAGGTATTTGTAATTGCTTAGATATGTTTAATTGCCTTAGATATGTTTAATTTCATGCAGGTATAAGAGAGCTCTCAGCAACTAGTCTTTCCTCCAGTCTTTCCATCACCTTTGGAAACTTTTATTGCTGTTTATCAACATGAGGACCAAAGTTGTTCCAATGAAAGTCAAAGAAGCCATTATGAGACTGAGAAACACAAATAAAACTGTTAGCGACATCAACCAAACCTTAGGCTTACCCAAATCAACTGTTTGGGACATCATTAAGAAGAAAGAGAGCACTGGTGAGCTTACGAATCACAAAGGGACTTGCAGGCCAAAGAAGGCCTCCTCGGCTGATGACAGACGAATTCTCTCTATAATAAAGAAAAATCCCCAAACACTTGCCTGACAGATCAGAGACACTCTTCAGGCGTCGGGTGTGAATTTGTCAATGACCACTGTCCGCAGAAGACTTCATGAACGGAAATACAGAGGTACAATGCAAGATGCAAACCACGATGTACTTAAAAGAGCAACCACAGTTCTGAAAAAAGGTCTTGTGGACAGATGAGATGAAGATTAACTTATATCAGAGTGACGGCAAGAGCAAAGTATGGAGGAGAGAAGGAACTGCACAAGATCTAAAGCATACCACCTCATCTGTGAAAAACAGTGGTGGGGGTGTTATGGCCTGGGCATGTATGGCTGCTGAAGGTATGTTACAAGGTCTTCATTGATGATACAACTGCTGATGGTAGTAGCATAATGAATTTTGAAGTGTATAGACACATCCTATCTGCTCAAGTTCAAACAAATGTTTCATAACTCATTGGCCTGCGGTTCATTCCACAGCAAGACAATGATCCCGAACATACTGCTGAAGCAACAAAGGAGTTTTTCAAAGCTAAAAATTATCAATTCTTGAGTGGCCAAGTCAATTGCCCAATTGGGCCTGCCTTATAGGCTGAAGAGAAAACTGAAGGGGACTAACCCCCAAAACAAGCATAAGCTAAAGATGGCTGCAATACAGACCTGGCAGAGCATCACCACAGAAGACACCCAGCAACTGGTGATGTCCATGAATCGCAGACTTCAAGCAGTCATTGAATGCAAAGGATATGCAACAAAATAGTAAACATGACTACTTTCATTTACATGATACTGCCGTGTCCCAAACATTATAGTGCCCTGAAATAGGGGTGAGGGAGACACACTATGTATAAACACTGCTGTAATTTCTACATGGTGAAACAAACATTTATGAAAATGACCTTTATTAAAATCTGGCAATGCGCACTTTAACCACATGTGATTTTTTTTTTTCTCTATTACAAATCTCAAATTGTGAAGTACAGAGGCAAATAAATAAATGATGGGTTTTTGTCCCAAACATTATGGAGGGTATTGGATCTTGTGTTCCTTTTTTGCCCTCCTGATTTCCTCCTTGAGTATGCTTCTAAGTTCCTGAAACTTTTCCAAGGGTAAATTTGAACCCCAGCAGCCTAGCCTATACCTAACCCATGCATTTTTGTTTTACTGAATATAGCTTCCATTCCTCTCAGCAACCAGGCTTCCTGATGCTTTCCTACCTTGTCTTTCACTCTATCAGGAAGATGCATACCTCGAGCTCTCGCTGTCATACTTTGAAATCCTACCATTTTCCAGAGATCCCTTTGCCTGCAAACTATCTACTCCAATCAATTTTTGTACGATTCTGCCTAATATGACCAAAGTTGCCCTTCCTCCAGTTTAGAACTTTAACGTGTGGTGTGGTCCAGCCTTGTTCTCATCCATAACTATTTTAAAGCGAGTGGATCTGTGGTGGCTGGTCCCAAAGTGTTTGTCCAATAACATTAATTGGTTTCCTAGATGAATAGATGTGGGTCAGAGGAGTTAACATCATGATGGCACAGACATTGTGGGCTGAAGGGCATATTCCTGTGTTGTACTATTCTGCAGTGGTATCACAGTGTACTATGGCTAAATAAAATTTGCACTGCAATCATTGCAAAACATTGTGAAAAGCCTACTTTTTTTTTTGTCCTGGGAACATTTGCTGCACAATGGAATAAACACAAAATTAACTGAACAGCCGCTTGTTTTATCTGTTTTTATTTCTTATCCATGCCAGCAGGGTTTCTGGCAGCACTCCACAACTTAGTACTAGAATTATTTTTCATTTGAAACCCTTTGCACAAAAATCATAAGACCAAAATATGCTGAGGTTAAAGGCCATTGTTAACGTCTGACCTGATTCAGAGAAATGAAGCTTCTTAAAGAAACTTTAATACTGCCAACTTTATTTCATGCGTACATTGTAACTAATGTTAGTTGAGCACAATTCCAAAAACAAGTGCATTGGGGAAAGCATTACTGTATCTCAATGTCACAGTATTATTCCATGTACTTTTGATTTGCAATCACTAAGTATTTCAATGTTACCTTGGCCTTAAACAAGGCTCATATAGGGCATTTTTCATTTTTATTAACAGACCTGTACTTCTAGTCGCTTAGCTACCTATACAAATGAGCTGCCTGTACATGTAGAGACCCCATAAATCTCATGGGCGTTGGGAAGGGGGGGGACGATGAGAATGGAGAATTTAAATAATAGTGCTTTGAATCCAAAGCTCAAAGTTTTTAATTCCATGGTTATAGTGAAGTTGGCCCAGCATGTTCTGTCTTGTCTCAAACATTGTACCTTGTTTGAGGGGCTGGTTATGAAATAGACACTGATTCTTAATTGTTGTCTTGAACTTTCAATCTTGGCTTGCTCAGTGGTTGAGGAACATAAATCGCACCCAATGTGCTTTTGGATCTTGTATAATTTGATCCCTATGTCATATGTCATCAGTGTTGTTTTTTTCCAGCATAAATATAATTTTGATTATAACAATTGTTTCTCTTTTTAAACAGCCCAAACCAGGTTGCTGAGAAGGTTGCTTCTCGAATCGCTGAAAGCTTCAATGATGCAGCCCTTATCATGGTACAGTATGATTACTGAGTGTCTTAAAGGGATTGAGTAATAGAAAATGCTCTTTAGCATTAGAATTAGCCATTTAAGGTATCTGAATCCAATCTGACCTTAGTACCCTTGTTGAGTGAATCAACTGCTGGAGAGCAATAGAGATCAGAAAATTCTCACTTCAAATTCCAATAATTTGTATTAAGATCCTAGATGCAACTTTTGTTACCTTTCTGAAATGAGTAGGCTAATCTATGGTTGAAATCACCAAGTTAGATTGCCACAAGATGTGGTGCTATAAAGTCTGAGCACCTTTTGATAAAGAGGGTGGAAGGTGCTGGTGAAGGAAGAGACAATGCTTGGTCGTTATTAGTTATGATTCTGCCATGTCATGGACTGTGCTGCTTATAACACTTTGACTCCAAATTCTCTGTAGGTGGATAATCATAAATTTACAATGGAGTGTGAGGAACAATCAATTGTAGTGTATGAACACCATGAAAACAAATGGCGATGCAAAGATCCAAATATGTGAGTGCAGATGTTGGTGCTCTGAAAAAAATTTGAGCGCTTTTTTTCATATGTAAAAAATGTATCTTGTCATTTGTAGATGTCCCTCGGCAACCAGCGTTGCATCCCATGAGGTCCAGGTGATTTCTCCACTAAGTGCACCTACCCTTGCTAGTATCTTGACCAATTTTTAGCCCATCCACGAACTTGGTGACATCGAGGCTTCGGCAACACCATCTTCCTCTATGAAGAATAATGTAAAGAACCGCAGTGCGTCAGCCACTCTGAGTGCCCTCTTTCTAAATTACAGTGCCCTCCATAATGTTTGGGCCAGACCCATCATTTATTTATTTGCCTCTGAACTCCACAATTTGAGATTTGTAATAGAAAAAACACATGTTAAAGTGCACATTGTCAGATTTTAATAAAGGCCATTTTTATACATTTTTGGTTTCACCATGTAGAAATTACAGCAGTGTTTATTTCTAGTCCCCCCCATTTCAAGGCACCATAATGTTTGGGACACAGCAACATCATGTAAATAAAAGTAGTCAAGTTTAGTATTTTATTGCATATCCCTTGCATGTAATGACTGCTTGAAGTCTATGATTCATGGACATCACCAGTTGCTGGGTGTCTTCTCTGGTGATGTTCTGCCAGGCCTGTATTGCAGCCATCTTTACCTTGTGCGTGTTTTGGGGGCTAGTCTCCTTCAGTTTTCTCTTCAGCATATAAAAGGCATGCTCAATAATCTTATGTTTCAATAAGATTCCCTCTCATCCTCCTGGAATTTAGAAGGATCTTATTGAAACATATAAGATTATTAAGGGTTTAGACACCCTAGAGGCAGGAAACATGCCCCTGATGTTTGGGGAGTCCAGAACCAGGGGCCACAGTTTTAGAATAAGGGGTAAGCCATTTAGAATGGAGATGAGGAAACACTTTTTCACACAGAGAATTGTGAGTGTGGAATTCTCTGCCTCAGAGGGTGGTGGAGGCCGGTTCTCTGGATACTTTTGAGAACTACATAGGGCTCTTAAAGATAACTGAGTTAGGGGATATGGGGAGAAGGCAGGAACGGGGTACTGATCAGGGATGATCAGCCATGATCACATTGAATGGTGGTGCTGGCTCGAAGGGTTGAATGGCCTACTCCTGCACCCATTGTCTATTGTCAATTGGGTTCAGATTGGGTGATTGACTTGGCCACTCATGAATTGACCATGTTTTAGCTTTGGAAAACTTCTTTGTTGCTTTAGCAATATGTTTGGGAACATTGTCTTGCTGTGGAATGAACTGCCGGCCAATGAGTTTTGAGGCATTTGTGTGAACTTGAGCAGATAGGATGTGTCTATACACTTCAGAATTCATTATGCTACTACCATCAGTGGTTGTATCATCAATGAAGATAAGTGAGCCAGTAACTTCAGCAGCCATACATGTCCAGGCCATAACACCCCCCACCACCATGTTTTGCAGATGAGGTGGTATGCTTTGGATCTTGGGCAGTTCCTTCTTTCCTCCATACTTTGCTTTTGCCATCACTCTGATATGTTAATCTTTGTCTCATCTGTCCACAAGACATTTTTCCAGAACTGTGGTTGCTCTTTTAAGTACTTCTTGGCAAACTGTAACCTGGCCATCCTATTTTTGCGGCTAACCAGTGGTTTGCATCTTGCAGTGTAGCCTCTGTATTTCTGATCATGAAGTCTTCAGTGGACAAGTCTTCAGTGGACAGTGGTCATTGACAAATCCATGCCTGACTCCTGAAGAGTGTTTCTGATCTGTCGGACAGGTGTTTGGGGATTTTTCTTTATTTGTAGAGATAATTCTTCTGTCATCAGTTGTGGAGATCGTCCTTTGCCTGCAAGACCCTTTGCGATTAGTAAGCTCACCAGTGCTCTTTCTACTTCTTCTTTATCAGCCAGATAGGCTGCATCCCAGGGTACTTAAGGAAGTAGCCCCAGAAATAGCAGATGCCTTAGTGATAATTTTTCAAAACTCTTTAGATTCTGGAGTAGTTCCTGAGGATTGGAGGGTAGCTAATGTAACCCCACTTTTTAAAAAGGGAGGGAGAGAGAAAACGGGGAATTACAGACCAGTTGGTCTAACACTGGTAGTGGGGAAACTGCTAGTCAATTATTAAAGATGGGATAGCAGCGCATTTGGAAAGTGGTGAAATCATTGGACAAAGTCAGCATGGATTTACGAAGGGTAAATCATGTCTGACTAATCTTATTGACTTTTTTGAGGATGTAACTAGTAGAGTGGATAAGGGAGAAGCAGTGGATGTGTTGTATCTGGACTTACAGAAGGCTTTCGACAAGGTCCCACACAAGAGATTGGTATACAAACTTAAAGCACACAGTATTGGTGGTTCAGTATTGATGTGGAGAGACTGGCTGGCAGACAGGAAGCAAAGAGTAGGAGTGAACGGGTCCTTTTCAGGATGGCAGACAGTGACTAGTGGGGTGCCGCAAGGCTCAGTGCTGGGACCCCAGCTATTTACAATTTACATTAATGATTTGGACGAGGGAATTAAATGCAACATCTCGAAGTTTGCGGATGACACGAAGCTGGGGGGCAGTGTTAGCTGTGAGGAGGATGCTAGGAGGCTGCAGGATGACTTGGATAGACTGGGTGAGTGGGCAAATGCATGGCAGATGCAGTATAATGTGGATAAATGTGAGGTTATCCACTTTGGTGGCAAAAACAGGATAGTAGACTATTATTTGAATGGTGACCGATTAGGAAAAGGGGAGATGCAACGAGACCTGGGTGTCATGGTACACCAGTCATTGAAACTAGGCATGCAGGTGCAGCAGGCTGTGAAGAAAGCGAATGGTATGTTGGCATTCATAGCAAAAGGATTTGAGTACAAGAGCAGGGAGGTTCTACTGCAGTTGTACAGGGTCTTGGTGAGGCCACACCTGGAGTATTGCGTAAATTTTTGGTCTCCTAATCTGAGGAAAGACATTCTTGCCATAGAGGGAGTACGGAGAAGGTTCACCAGACTGATTCCTGGGATGGCACGACTTCCATATGAAGAAAAACTGGATAGACTCGGCTTGTACTCGCTGGAATTTAGAAGATTGAGGGGTGATCTCATAGAGACTTACAAAATTCTTAAGGGGTTGGACAGGCTAGATGCAGGAAGATTGTTCCCGATGTTGGGGAAGTCCAGGACAAGGGGTCACAGTTTAAGGATAAGGGGGAAGTCTTTTAGGACCGAGATGAGAAAATCGTTTTTCACACAGAGAGTGGTGAATCTGTGGAATTCTCTGCCACAGAAGGTAGTTGAGGCCAGTTCGTTGGCCATATTTAAGAGGGAGTTGGATGTGGCCCTTGTGGCTGAAGGGATCAGGGGGTATGGAGAGAAGGCAGGTACAGGATACTGAGTTGGATGATCAGCCATGATCATATTGAATGGCCTGCTCCTGCACCTAATTTCTGTTTCTTAATGATGTTCCGAACAGTTGATTTTGGTAAACCTAAGGTTTGGCTGATGTCTCTAACAGTTTTATTCTTATTTCTCAGTCTCACAATGGCTTCTTTGACTTTCATTGGCACACTGGTCATGTTGATAAACAGCAATAAAAATTTCCAAAGGTGATGGAAAGACTAGGTGCTGAGAGCTCTCTTATGCCTGCATTAAGGAGGCATTTAGACACACCTGAGCAATTACAAATGCCCGTGAAGCTGTATGTCCCAAACATTATAGTGCCCTGAAATGGGGAGACTATGTATAAACACAGCTGTTATTTCTACATGGTGAAACCATAATGTATAAAAATACCCTTTAATAAAATCTGACAATGTGCACTTTAGCCGCATGTGATTTTTTTCCTATTACAAATCTCAAATTGTGGAGTACTGAGGCAAATAAATAAATTATGGGTCTTTGTCCCAAACATTATGGAGGGCACAGTAGTTTCTGATCGGCCCCAACTCCACTCTTATAAATCTTAGTGTTCCTCATCCAATTCCCTTTGTCTTTGTTCTCTCTCATTCTTTAGTGACCTTCCCCCTCAGTTTTTTGTACTTGACCTTGTTCTCATTGGATTAACAATGCATCTCAGGTTTTTAATAATTTGTCTCTCTCACTCCTGTTAGACATCCAGACAAAGTACTGGACTAATTCAGCGTGTCAAAAAAATGCTCTGTAGAAAAAGGATGTGTGATGTTGCGGTTCAGGATCCTTCTTCAGACTCTGGCTTGAAGAAGGGTCCTGACCCGAAACATCACTGAGTTATTCAAGCACTTTGTATCTAACTACAGTATAAACTAGCATCTACAATCCCTTTCTACAGATATCCAGAGGGTTAATTTTAATTTCCCTACCCATCTGAAGCTGAAACGCACCCAAACATTTTACCTAGAAAATGCCCCTTACTATTCAATTAATTTTGACTGATAGGATTTGCCAGTTTACCTGGGCCAGATCTGTTCTCATGGTATTGAAACTAGCCATGCTCTACCTACTTTTATGTTTAGATTATTTATATCCTTCTCCATTGGCATTCCAAACTTTGATGCTGTTTTGAGATGATTTCCTCAGTGATACTGAGATCAAAAACAGTTCTTGAACAACATACTCTGAGAGCTCTGTTCTCTCCATGCCTCAAATGTTTTTGTATTGTTGGAAGTCCCCTATCACTTTTGTGGGTTTCTTGCATCTTTAATTTCTCTGCATATATGCTCCGCTTATTGACTGGCAGCCTATAGAATAGGCCCAGTAGAGTAATCACATCTGTTGCTTTCTCTATAGAGATCATCCT
Organism: Okamejei kenojei; assembly: GCA_035221665.1. Taxonomy (NCBI): domain Eukaryota; kingdom Metazoa; phylum Chordata; class Chondrichthyes; order Rajiformes; family Rajidae; genus Okamejei; species Okamejei kenojei. The sequence continues at coordinate 36,135,240 of CM069147.1, read as the reverse complement.
GCAATCCTTTCTCTCCAGCACTGCAATATTCTCAATCTATAAGAATCTCTCAATCTGCACTTTAAAAATAGCCAATGACTTTTGGCAAATTGGCTATAACCTGTGGACATCTGTGGCAGTGAATTCCACAGATTTTCCACCCTCTGACTAAAGAAATCCCTCCACCTCCTTTCTTAAGGTACGTCATTTTATTCTGAGGTTATGCCCTCTGGTCCTAGATTCTCCCACTAGTGGAAACATCCTCTCCACATCCACTTTATCCAAGCCTTTCACTATTCGATAAGTTTCAATGAGGTCCCCTCTTATCTTCTAAACTCCAGCGAGTACAGGCCTGTGCCATCAAACACTCATCATGCACAAACCAAATCATCCCTGGGATCATTCTGCAAAGCCACCTCTAGAGCCTCTCCAACACCAGTTTCCTCAGAAATGGGGCCTAAAACTGCATAATTAACAAAGCACATTATTTTATAATCCTCCCACCACTGATTACGTAAGTTTAAAGAGATTATATGTGGTGGATTCAAGTACTGAGTTAGTCATGTTTGACGAGTCTAGCCTGATAAATTATTACATTTCAATTTTAAGTCATCAGTTCATAAACACGCAATCCACATACCATTGCCAATTTTGATTTTATATTCCTCAATTTAGTACTAAATTATACTTGAGCGATTTTCATAAAAGCCACTGCTAATAAGCGTAGTCATTTTTGCTCAACAATGCAAGTTTTAGATGTCTTGTTACCAGTCTCGAGGCAGTACAATATTGAAGTGCTCTAGTTATTTCTCAGTGCTTCTGAAAAGTGTTACTGCAAGAAATAATTTTATAACTAAATAAATGTAAAATGTCTCTCTTCATTCCTGTGCCTTGCCTAATTTCTAACTTAAGGCAGAGAATGGGAACCTTTTTGCATGGCATTTTATAGCTTCAAAAGATGTCTAATCTGAGTAGGATCAAATATTTCAAAGAAAATGTTGGAACTGCACCTGAAAATATGGAAAATGTCAAAAATAAACCACTGATCAGAACTATTTTCAGGTGGAATGTGCCATGTCCTCATATCGTTTTAAGTTCCTTTGATTTCTCTGCTGGAAATGAAATATTATTCAAATGTCCCCAATTTCTATGATTTTATTTTATGTACAGAGATTTCTGTGAAGATTGGCCAGAAGTGCAACGAATCACGACTTGTCTACTGGATGGTAAATCCTATGACTCCTTGGTGGATTTTGATAACCACATGGACGATCTCAGGAATGACTGGACAAACCCAGAGATCAACAAAGCCGTCCTCCATTTCTGCTGATGCAACTTTGAATATCCGAGGGCTTTCTCTTGATACATGGAAACCCACTGACACCTTTGGCTGTAATGAGTTACCCTTTTGAATGTGAAGTCAGAGCAGTAAAATGACAGTGAAAGCATTGAGCACCCCAGTTCACTGTGCCAAGAGATGTGAAATGTTTCAGCCTCCTGATAATTGACCCAAGAGTCCCTTTGGTTTTTTTCAAGAAAACGTGATTTGAAATCAAATTGTCCATTTCGTTTTAGTTGGTTAAATTGGGGTTTTGGATATTTCTAAAGATTTGAAAGATATGTGTAATTTCTAAAGTATATAATCTTAGAATAACTTGTATTTTAAAGAATTGTTTGATTTAAATTGGTTGAAGCTGCTCTTGACTAAGTTTCTATAGGTAATCTTTTTATTCCAGTTGCTAATGCAGTTCTCCAGTGTTAGGCATTTGGCCTTTGGTTAATTTACAACTGCCAGTGAGGATGTTTTTCGGTTAATTGAGAAAATGAGTTTGAGGTTGGAGACTTTGGACAAACCAAAGTGGTTACATTTCAACGGTATTTCATTGGCTCAAAACATTTTTGGCTGCCCTGGGCTTGTAAAGGTGCTGCATAAGTCATTCTTTAATAGCATTGTGTAGAATCTATTAATTTGAAACTGATGTTCTAGGTAGAATAGCAGACTAGTTTAAATATTTTTTAAATGCATTTGAGCACTACATAGGACTCTAACTATGCTTGAGCATCTAAACAGGATCCTTGTAATCTGTAATCTATCAGATGTTTTAAAAGAGAGCAAGAAAATTTGTTATGAAATGTTCATAAAAGATCAAGGATTACTTACTTGTAATACAGTGCTCGAGTAACCGAGCTGGTCAGGCAGCATCTGTGGAAGGAAATGGGCTGATGGCACTTCAGTCCACTTCACCCCACAGATGCTGCCTGACCTGAATGACCCTCCAGTCATTTTTTTTTATTTCTCAAGGCACCAGCATTTGTACTCTGGTCTCAGTTATTGTAATAGTTCCACCCAACATGGATTTGTTTTTATTGCGTCCAAACTTAGTTAGAAAACCCCTGATCTTCAAATGAGAAATCGCAGCAACCTAGAATTTGTAACCTTTTTGTAATCCAATCTTATTGTAAGGTATATTCCTGTTTGAAGAGTTTACCTGGGATCTGATATCTGCAAATAAGATTTTTTTTGTCTTTAATCTGTTTTTGCTATTGTGCACAAGTTGCATCTTTTAACTGTTATCACATTAATATTTCCAAGGAAGGGAGAACTGAAAACAATTCAAAACAATGTTGTTGCATTGGAAGAAACTTGAATTTCTATTTAAGAGACAAAATATAGCTTTCCTCGTGGTTAACATCTTTGTGTAACCTATTATAAAATGTTTTGTGATAACCATCTAAGTTCTGTCGTTAACCTGTTGTATGACACCCATTTTCTTATTACAAAAAACCTCCAATGTGTAGGGTTGAAAATATTCTGCATCCAAGTCAGATTAAAAAGGCTAGAAACACAGCATGTCAAACAATGCTCGTGGAAGGAGAAACAATTAACATTTTGGTCAAGGACCTTTCATTATAAAAAGTCTTTAGCTTGATGCATTAGCTCTTCAGCTGACTTGTTTCTAGCATTTATTTAATGCTTTCAGATGCAATTCTGATTTGTTCAAGCCAATTGCTTGAAATCTAGTTTAAAAAGAACTTGCAGATATTTGGTGCTGAGCTATGTACCAACAAGCATGTCCTTGTGTTCAGACTTAATAAGTTATTTTGAATTGGGTGGATGGGAATCGACTGGTAATGGTGCTAGCAATTTCCTGGCAAATCAAATTTATTTTTGTGAAGCATTTGGTTATTACATTGCACCTTTATTTCCTGAAGTACGTTCCAAGTGGAAATGCAGTTTGAGCTCTACAAGAAAAGCTATTTTGTTTTTTCTTGCTGAGTTTCAATTCAAAATGGGAAGACTTGCGTGCACGTTTGCAGAGCATGAGCCAGAGAAGCTGGTCGCAGCTCATCTATCACTTGCTGAAGGAGGCAATTGTCATTCTTTCCCCTGATCATTCTTCCTGCTATCAAAACAGTTGCCAGAAGATTTTATTTTAAGTTGGGTCACAGATCCCTATGTTTTCAATGGAATAATAGTTTGAGGGTCTAAATAGCCTGTCTATTCCTTTTGAAGTTTTCATGCTTTGGACTTGGTTCTAACAAACCACTTAAATCTACTGTTTAAAATCATTTAAATTACTTTTACAAATACAAAGGAACACTTTACTTAACGTGGACCTCAAGTTTTGTTTGGATGACGGTGGGAGATAAACTGCTATAAAGCATCAAAGTATTTTCCATAATTCCAGCCTTTTTAAATGTGTACAGTAGTCACTTAAGTTGAAACAGAAGCCTATTCTGTACAATGGCAATATGGATTGAGAATTGGTAGCATGAAGGGGAAACCGGGTTGGTGAAGTAGGTAAGAGGAAATTATTAATAGCTTGAGTACAAAGCTGAAACTGCAATAGGAAAATGTATGGTAAGAAGCAAGAATGTTTTGATAGCATTTGATGTCTGAAAGCATTCATCCTTTTCAGATCCTGAGCGATCTCTCTATTTCTAGCACTATGTATTTATTTCACATTTCCAGCAGTTGATTTTCATCTCTAATAAAACAAGCGAACTACTTTCAAAAGTTGTCATTTTTCTAAATGAGAATTTTATTGTTGCAATGCAATAAACTGTTGCTGGTGGCTTGCAAGGACCACCAAACCTAATCCCACTTTACAACAGAAAAGTAACAGACCAGTTGACCCTCATTTAAGATAGTGAGATTGGAGACACAAGATCATTTTGAACATTGAGTCCATCAGCGCATTCAAAAATATTTTGCTCTAGCTCGCTGCATGCTCTTCCCCAATCTACACTCAGCATAAAGTGCCTTTTGGTTCATTGAGTCTGTCGGGCCTTGGAGCAATCCTATTATCCACATTCAAATCCTGTAACCTTATCGTGCGTTCCACCTTATTCTCCTGCCACTTGCCATTGGCAATTGACCAACAACCAGCATATCTTTGAGGAACCCAGATAAACATGAGGAGAATATTCAACCCACATGTGGCCAGCACTCAAGAGCAGGAATGAACCTGAAGGTATGCAGCGCTATCTAATGGTAGTCATTTTACTATAGAATTACTGTGGAGAGCATGGCTCGGTGTGTTAAAGGGAACTATACAGTCTTTGTGGTTTTATGTTTAGTATGGGCTTAAAAGAGTCCGTCTTTTCTGTGCTCTGAAATGAATGCAAGCAAGCCTTGGCCAAAGCAGCCACAATCTGGCAATTATGGAAAACATTTACTCTGCAACTGCCATGAACGCCTTATTTCATTTGCTATGTTATTTGAAGAATTCCATCTTGACCAAAGTGTTCTTCCCCAGCACCCTTGTTTCCAGAGCCTTTCTGGATTAATATTTTTCTGGTCCAACAGAGGTCCAGCCTCCGAGAGGTCAAACAGTGGGACAAGTGTAGGGGAGGGGTAAAAGTCTAGGGCGAAGAAGGGGCTCTGACTAGGCAGCTGCTTTGCTGAGCACCTGTGCTTTATCTGTCGTGGCCATCTATTGTCATTTTCATTTCCCTTCCATTCCCACACCGTGTTTGCCCTCTGCCTCCTTCATTGCCAGTGAGGCCAAACGCCACTTCATCCCAAGGTACCTCATTCTGTTTCTACAACCCAAAGTATAAACAATGAATTCACCTGCTTCTCCACCTATCCATCTTGGTTCTCCTCACACCTCCTTTAATGCCTATTAGTTTTGTTCATTAAGATTAATATTCAATTTTTGCCATTTTCACTTTTCAAAAATAAATTAATTAATTAGCTGGCAACTGAGATGCATGAGGTCACAGGACAGTGTAGGTGCATGACCAGACGAGGGCCTCCGTTTTCCCAGCCCCGTTACCATTTTTTCCTCGCCCCACAAGCACACTCATCCACCTGGATCTCCTGATCCCTTTGTCACTCATTATTCCCACTGGATTCACTTCCTCTAACTGCTCACCTCTCTCCTCCTTCTGTTTCCACTTACCACCACCACGCCCCATTCGATTCCATTGTTCACCATCCTTTCCCATTATATTCCAGAATGTGGATATTTCCACTTAGCAAGTTCCAGCCTCTTGTTTTGCCTCCACCCCTTCCTTCCTCACCTGACTTATCTGCTGATCAAACCCTTCTCGCTTTCTAGTGGATTTTGGTCCAATCTTGCGCATTTCAGTGCACACAATCAGTTTTGTCTTGAATGTTGCCTCCACTTAATCAATTATATACAGGAGGATAATGGTACCATTTGTATGTGGAATGGTTTAAAATCCGGAGTTGACTCATGGTATTATTTGCAATGCACAATTCCAGAGAGGTTTGAAAATTGTGAAAATGGCAACTTTTAAATTAATCTTTTCTAACAAAATGTTGTCAATTTCTTAATAGGATAAAATGTGTACAAAAGTGTATAATAAGTGAGCGGGTAAAGCTTTTGCAATGCTTTGAATTTATCCCTGATCAATCTAGTACTTGAACCCACTGAATCTGTCGTCCAAACGATATTATGAAATCCCCTAAATTCTTTGGTTGTTTCCGAGGTAATGGTTGATATTTACTTCCCTTTTTTTGAGCAATAAATCTTTTTTAAGATCAGTTTTGGATTTTGTGTTAACTTGAATTGTTCCTCTTGTACTCGTAGTGTCTAAAGTTTGAAGTAGCAAGAGGTTCCTGACCATGACTGAATGGGAAATGGAGACGTTTCACATGCACTTAATCCAGTTTTTCATCCAATGCATATTTTACTCATAGTTCTGCTAATATTGAATGTGGAATTTTGCCTAAGGCCCCAATAAATCTGAGGGAGCCTGCATTGTTAATCCATGTTTTCCAAACAGTCCATGTTTTCTTTACTATTTAAAACTTTATCTATATGAGGAGAGCAAGAGTCTCTTGAATTACTACCCTTAACCGGCTCCTTCATGAGACGACTAAAAGTCTGGGGTAACGTTTCTTATTATAAGCAAAAAAGTTGCTGGAGAGGCTCGGCCCAGCATCTGTGCAGGGAAAGGATATTCGCGTTTCTGGTCGTGACCCTGCATCAGGTCACAGCCTGAAATCTACTCCCCTTTGCCTCCAGATGCTGCCTGACCGGTTGAATTCCTCCAGCAATGGATAGACACACAATGCTGGAGTAATTCAGCAGGTCAAACAGCATCTTTGGAGAAAATGGATGAGTGACGTTTTGGGTTAGGACCCTTCTTCAGTCTCTCAAAAATTCTCCAGCAGTTTGGTTTTTGCTCCACATTCCAGCATTTGCAATGTCTCGTCTCCATTTCCTATTCTTAATCCAATTTCTCACCAATGCCTATTTTACTCACCAGTCCTGATTAGTTCTGCGAATATTGCATGTGGAAATTTGCCAAAGGCCCCAAGTAAGTCTGAGTGAACCTGCATCGTTAGAGGTGTTGTCGTTCTAATGCATTAAACTGATGTTGTTTACATTCAGCTCGTCATGAGATGTGAGCTTTCTTTGAAAAACAATTCTCTTTGACATCCTGCTGATTATATATCCATCAAGATCAGTAGAATAGATAATTTATTGTCTTGGTTTGGTGGGATTGCTACAATATTTTCCACTTTTATACTTTTTTAATTGCAATCTAAACATCATGCACTACTTTTGGATGTCCTCAGGTTATTCAATAATCTGGTGTGAAGATGCTCACTGCCACTTAACACCCACAAGACTAACTTTACTGACCTGAGTTTTGGCTGGAGAATTGATCCGTTTTTTTGTGTGTTTAGTTTAGAGATACAGCGCAGAAACACTCCTCAGCCCACCTAGTCCACGCCGACCGTCAATTACCCTGTACACGAGCACTGTCCTACACACTACTTCTCACCAATGCCATTTAACCGTCAAACTGTATGTCTTTTGAACGTGGGAAGAAACTGGAGCACCTGTAGAAAACCCACCCAGTCACGGGGAGAACGTAGAAACTCTGTATAAACAGCACCCACAGTCAGGATCGATCCCGGTCTCTGCTGCTGTAAGCCAGCAACTCTGCCACCGCGCCACTGTGCTGTTCTATATTTGCTTTTAACTAAAAACTAGTGGGGCCCGTTGGGTCCCTGTCACACGGGAGGCCTGGTCCCCCAACACAACCCGTTTCCCCAACGCAATATTCCACCGCTCACCCATGGCCCCCAACTGCCCAGGTGCGGCTCATTTCCCTTCATCCCCACCACTATCTCACCCTCCTCTTCACCCTTCCTCTTATTTCCCCTCCCCAATCTCTCCCTCTCCTTTCCCCTACCCTCGGTCACTCCTTCCCTCCATAACTCCTCCCTACCCCACACCTATCCTATCCTCCACTCACCTCCCCCAATGCCCTCCTCTCCCTCTATTTCCCACTCCCTACCTTCCCCCCCTCCACTCCCTCTATTCCCCCTCTCCCTCCTCACCTCCTCCGTCTTTCCCCTCTCCTCCTACCCTCCCAAATCCCTCCCTCGCCTCTCCTTTCCCCTACCCTCAGTCACTCCAACCCTGCATACACTCCTCTCCCCTCCCTGCCTCCCTCGATCCCCCTCCTCCCCCACTCTCCGTCCTCACCTCCCCCGCTTTCCCCTCCCTCTCCATCCCTACCCCCTCCCTCAATTCCCCCACACTCTCTCCTCACCTCCCCAGGATCTCGAGGTTGCGGCTGCTCTGACCGGAGGTTGCCCTGACCGCATCTCCCTTTTCCTATTTCCAAAACTCCCTTTGGAATTCATTGTTGTACCCCAGATTTTTAATTTCTGATATTGTCTTTTACTTTAAAACAAACGGAACATTAAACTTCCCTATAATTATATTTCAACTAAACTTGTAAACCTTTTACTACTCTGCTCAGACTGAACTACCCATTAGCATGAGGAACTCCATCAGGTTGTTGTACAGATTTCTAAAATGTATGTTGCGGCAGCTTGACTGAGGTTTGCTATTATTTGAAGAACGGGGAGTAAAGCAGCTTAATATTTGACTGAAGGAATTGAAGGAGCGAGCAATAGGTTGGAGAAAGTGATTAAGGCCATTAGACCTGCTTCTAGTTCCCTGTTCTTCGCCACCACTGTGCATCCACCATAAGTGAAGAGATGGGTACAAAGCGACTGATCCATTCTGGGAAATAGTTTTTGTTTTTTTTAGAGATACGACATAGAAACAGGCCCCTCCATTGTGTGATGCCAACTATCACCCATTCATACTGTTTTTATATTATCATACTTTCTACCACAATCCCTACACATTAGGGGCAATTTTACAGAGATCAATTAACCTGCAAACCCGTGCGTCTTAAGGATGTGGGAGGAAACCCATGTGATTACATGGAGCACTTACAGAGAGCACAAAGCACCTGAGATCAGGATCAAACCTGGGTCTCTGCCGCATTATATTTTGCACATTAGAGAGGCAACATAGATTATTTATTTGAGCTTGACTTGGAAAGTAGCTAGTCTCTAAGACACCATTAGACAGGTACATGGATTGGACTGGTGTTGAAGGATATGGGCCAAACACAGGCAGGTGGGACTAGTGTAGATGGCCAGTTTGGGCAAGTTGGTCTGAAGGGCCTGTTTCCACGCTGTATGACTCTATGATTATAACTAGAGAGTTCTTAATTTAATGTTGGCATGGAAACTTGCAGTTTAAGGAAATAAAATAAGATTTGTTTTCCAGCTGCATCAAACTGAAGCAACTTCCCTGTGTTAGAAGTTTAACCGCTTCTCCAAAAAGTATTCAAAGACATCTTCTAACCACCATGGCTCATTTCCATTGTAGCTATGTTGCAATTCCAAGATTCTTTAAATTCCAATAAGGTTATTTTTGCCTTTGTAGCAAGAATACACTAATCCATCAGTAGACAAGTTGTTTATATTTTATGTCATGAAAGATGAGTATAACCTCAAATTTTATTTTATCCTCAACATTTACCTCCCCTTTTAGGCTAATGAATTCAGTCTCTTTTGCTCAAATCTAATCGTCGCCCTCTTCAAATACCAGCTGTCTCATTCTCTTACTGGGCAACATTACACTAAAATTTTTTTTTTTTATTTCCAAACACGTTTTGAACTGGGCACTTTATAACCAAGAAGAAATGTCCTAATTTGGGCCTATGTTTTATAACCAAACATAATTGCTATTCCATCAAACCAATGACTCCTATTGTTAATTGCTAGCTCATGCCCTATTAAGTTGTGCAATGGAAATATTAATGGCTTCCAAAATGTCTTTCTTCAATAAAATTAATGTCACATGGAAGATATCACTTTCGGTTGAATCCCTGGACATCTGCATCCATTATCGTGTAAGATTCCAGCTACACTGATGTCTACCTTCCCAATTGGGAATAAAATCTGAATAAGTAGAGTGCACTTTGCAACAACTGTGGCATGTTATACTCTCAAAAGTATTTTTGCGATGCAAGTAATTTATAAATCTGCTTTAATTAACCAGAAATGCATGTGCCTCCCCCCCCCCCCCCCCCCCCCCCCCTCCAGACATTTATTCCTAAAATACATTTTTTTACAGTGAGATAAGCAAGCCCTTATTGGATCTCATCATGAAGTAGATTGTTTGGCCTAAGGTCTCCAAATCTGGGGTGGAGTAGAGTAACGAAATGCAAGGCTGAACTACAGACAAGGAAGACATTATGGACTCCACCCTTCATAGGTCATCTGCTGCCAGCCCTGCCTTGTTCTAACCTTTTCTTACCTCCAGTTCCCTCCCCTCTACTTTCAGTCTGAAGAAGGTTCCCAACCAGAAATGTTACCAATCCCTTTTCTCCAGAGATGCTGCCTGACCTGCTGTGTTACTCCAGAACTTTGTGTCTATCTTGTATTTATTTTGGATCTATCTTGTAAATCCAAAGGGTTTCTACAGCTATATTAAGTAAATCCAAAGGGTTTCTACAGCTATATTAATAGCAAAAGGATAATGAGGGATAAAATTGGACCATTAGAGAGATAGAATGGACAGCTATCTGCAGAGCCAAAAGAGATGGGGGAGATATTGAACAATTTCTTTTCTTCGGTATTCACCAAGGAGAAGGATATTGAACTATGTGAAGTAAGGAAAAAAAGTAGAGTAGCTATGGAAACTATGAGATTCAAAGAGGAGGAAGTACTGACACTTTTGAAAAATATAAAAGTGGATAAATCTCCAGGTCCTGATAGGATATTCCCTAGGACATTGAGGGAAGTTAGTGTAGAAATAGTAGGAGCTATGACAGAAATATTTCAAATGTCATTAGAAATGGGAATAGTGCCGGAGGATTGGCGTACTGCGCATGTTGTTCCATTGTTTAAAAAGGGTTCAAAGAATAAACCTAGCAATTATAGACCTGTTAGTTTGACGTCAGTGGTGGGTAAATTAATGGAAAGGATACTTAGAGATAATATATATAAGCATCTGGATAAACAGGGTCTGATCATGGATTTGTGCCTGGAAGGTCATGTTTGACAAACCTTCTTGAATTTTTTGAAGCGGTTACTAGGGAAATTGATGAGAGTAAAGCAGTGGATGTTGTCTATATGGATTTCAGTAAGGTCTTTGACAAAGTTCCCCATGGAAGGTTGGTTAAGAAGGTTCAATCTTTGGGTGTTAATGGTGGAGTAGCAAGATGGATTCAACAGTGGCTGAATGGGAGATGTCAGAGAGTAATGGTGGATGGCTGTTTGTCAGGTTGGAAGCCGGTGACCAGTGGGGTGCCTCAGGGATCTGTGTTGAGTCCACTGTTGTTTGTCATGTACATCAATGATCTGGATGATGGGGTGGAAAATTGGATAAGTAAGTATGCAGATGATACTAAGATAGGTGGTGTTGTGGATAATGAAGTAGATTTTCAAAGTCTACAGAGAGATTTGGGCCATATGGAAAAGTGGGCTGAAAGATGGCAGATGGAGTTTAATGCTGATAAGTGTGAAATGCTACATCTTGGCAGGACAAATCAAAATAGGACATACATGGTAAATGGTAGGGAACTGAGGAATGTTGTGGAACAGAGAGATCTAGGAATAACTGTGCATAGTTCCCTGAAGGTGGAATGGCATGTAGATGGGGTGGTAAAGAAAGCCTTTGGTGTTCTGGCCTTTATAAATCAGAGCATTGAATATAGGAGTAGGGAAGTAATGTTAAAATTGTACAAGGCATTGGTGAGACCAATTCTGGAGTATGGTGTACAATTTTGGTCGCCTAATTATAGGAAGGATGTCAACAAAATAGAGAGAGTACAGAGGAGATTTACTAGAATGTTGCCTGGGATCCAGCAACTATGTTACAGAGAAAGGTTGAACAAGTTAGGTCTTTATTCTTTGGAGCGCAGAAGGTTAAGGGGGGACTTGATTGAGGTCTTTAAAATGATGAAAGGGATAGATAGAGTTGACGTGGATAAGCTTTTCCCATTAAGGGTAGGGAAGATTCAAACAAGAGGGCATGACATGCGAATTAAGGGACAGAAGTTTAGGGGTAACGTGAGGGGGAACTTCTTTACTCAGAGGGTGGTGGCTGTGTGGAATGAGCTTCCAGCAGAAGTGGTGGAGGCAGGATCAATTTTAACATTTAAAAGTAAAGTGGATAGATATATGGACAGGAAGGGAATGGAGGGGTATGGTCTGAGTGCAGGTAGATGGGACTAGGGGAAAACAAATGGTCGGCACGGACTAGAAGGGCCGAGAGGGCCTGTTTCCGTGCTGTAATTGTTATATGGTTATATGGGTATAACCATATAACAATTTTCTGTACTTATTGACCACAGCCCTTTATAATAATTGAAGCACTTTAATGTAGTCAATTGCAATACAGTAACAACATCAGCAAACTTGCATAAAGCATTATTCCACGCTTATGTATTACCTAACCAGCTAATCTGTTTCTTGAAGTGCATTTTGAAGGACAATTATAAGCCAGGAGAGCAGAGATATCTCGCCTGTTTGAGGTGTACTTTACAGTAACCAAGCAACCTTCCAACCAGCAGATAGACACAAAGTGCTGGAGTAACCCAGCATGTCAGGCAGCATCTCTGGAGAAAAAGGATGGGTGGCGTTTAGGGTCTGGACCCTCCTTCAGACCAGCTTCCAACTAGCACTTCTGTGGGAGGAAACTGGAGCAACCAGGAAACCCACACTTTTATAGGGAGGATGCAGAATCCAGATCACTGGAGTCGCGAGGCAACAGCATTACCTACACTTCACTGCATGTTTAGTAACTATATCCAAGATCTAGTTCTTCTCAAGTAAGTCTATAATTTACATGAGCTACAAGTTCAGCCTGCTTTACTGTGGGCAAATTTACTTTGGGCAAATTTCTGCCAAGAACAGGATAGGCACACTCTGGTTTGTAAATATTTTCGCCTAATTCTAGCATTCTCCATTGCCCATGTAATAATAAACATCTATCATGTTTTGAAGAGCCATGTAGCCATGCACCAGATTTAAGGTTGTCAAAATTCACTTGGATTTTCCTGTCATTTGACTGGGCCTGTTGTGCACTAATTAAGAGGGATTCACTGTTAGAAATAGTCAATAACTTCATTATCATTGCTGGAACAGAAAGAATTGGGCTCACCTGTACACAAATCCTTGAAAGTGACAGAGCATATAGAGTGATTAGTAATGCAGATGTGCTTTGGGGATTCATAACTGGAAAGTGGTGTGTGTGAGTTGTGCTTTAAACATTGTAGTATTGTCTCCAATTTAGTTACCTAACATTCAGAAAAATGTGAAGATCCTAAAGAAGATATAGAAAAGATTTCACCAATTTGGCAAAACTGGGATTGTTCTCCCTAAAGTGAAGGTGGCTGAGAGGATATTTAATAAAATGTATATGATTGATTGACACTGCATGAAAACAGGTCCTCCGCCCCAACAGTGCAACCTGGAACTGATCAGGTCACTAACCTAAAGTATTGATTCTGTTTTCCTCTCTTCCTGCCTGATTTGAGTCATTCCGCAATCTTCTGTTTTTATTTTGGATGTTTTGACTGTTGTTGAAATAAGACAGTGTTGCAGCTGGTAGTGTCGCTGCTTGCAACGTCAGAGACCCAGGTTTGATCCTGACCTTGGGTGCTGGCTGGGTAGAGTTTGCAAGTTCTCGCGATTGCATGGGTTTCCCAAAGATGTGTGGGTATGCATGTTAATTGGCCTCTATGAAGTTGCCGCTGGAGTGTAGGGAATGGTTAATCAATTGTGATAACATAAAACTAGTATGAACGGATGATCGATGGCCAGCGGGGACTTGGTTGGCCGAAGGGCATGTTTCCATGCTGTATCTCTAAACTAAACATTAAATGTTCATCCTTCAAGCCATCTTTGTACATTTCCTCTGTAATTAGGTATTTTGTTATACAAATTGCCTGTAAAATTTCCTATTAAAATAACATCCCATTTGTAATTTCACCCTTGAAGTCACTTAAGAACGGAATTTGACTGGGTCTGATTCACCTGGTTGACAATTGAATTTATTCTCAATATATTAAGGAAGTGCTTCCGTCAAGGAGAGTAACTCCAATGTCTTATCAAACCGAATAAGATGCAACTAAAATAGAAACTCGTTTTTATTTCTTTAAAGCCATTTCTTTAACAATTAGGTTAAGTAAACATTGTTTGCAGCGAATAGCAACCACACTTGAAAGGGTATTTTGTTTGAATGTCAAATGTAGTGGCTTGAATCCAGGCAAGGACAGAAAGCTAACTTCTACCTTACTGGCTAAGCTTTTACTCATTTAACAGACACCAAGTAGCATGCAGATTTTTATTTCTGTGTTGGCTCTCCTGACCTTATGACCACGTTAAGGGCGCTATGTAAATGCAGTCTGCTATATAAATGTAGGGTGATGGTCGTGGAAACGTGGTGGGAGGGAAGGCATTTGCCAAATACGATGCAAATGAATGTATACATCGCTGCTGAGAATTTTTGGAAGAACCTTTGCACAGTTCTTGTTTTGTATTATATATTTTTATTATGAATAAAGTTTATTTTGATTTTTAAACATTCCCTTCGCACTGAACAGATTGAAGTTTTAAATCCTATTTCAGAGCCCCAGTAACTGCATGCATTTATTTATTTATTTCGATTACTGCTTAAAATTGAAATTAATCGCTCCTCACATTTTTTTCATTTCAATTTATTTCCAGCTTTAGGATTATATATATATTTTTTAAAACATTTAAACCAAAGAACTTTGTTTTTAATGATAGCTTTGAACGCGTATTTACTGATCTTCAGTGTGCCAAGTGGGCACGTGTATAATTCACAGGCTATTTTGGGGAAAGTCTCTACTACCATATATAATTTGCATTGGGATGAACACGCCTCTTTTTGTTTATGAAAACCTTAAGCGCTGGAGGCATTCAGCTGAACTTTTGTCTCTTTCTTTTGATTGATGTAGTTCTTTATTTTGGGTCAATATTCAAATTCAGACTGGGACATTCACAGGGAGAGGAAGCTTCTGTACACAAAGTGTTAAAGAAGGAACTGCAGATGCTGGAGAATCGAGGGTACACAAAAAGCTGGAGAAACTCAGCGGGTGCAGCAGCATCTAAGGAGCGAAGGAGATAGGCGACGTTTCGGGTCGAGACTTATCTCCTTCGCTCCTTAGATGCTGCTGCACCCGCTGAGTTTCACCAGTTTTTTGTGTACCCAGGCTTCTGTACACCTTTGTTTTGCCTCTCCTTTACACCCACAGGCAGAGGCTGCTGCTGCTGCTGCCGCCGGGAATAGTTTCTGTCCAGGAATTACACGAGCGGTGGCCAATGTATCTCTCTGTTGGTCCACGCCCTTAACACGTCGCTGCCACCCTCTCTTACCTCCCTGGGAAGCCAGGTTTGCAGCGATATTCCGCTTTATGCCTCTCCCCCGTAACGTATAACATCTGAATGATGATCCGAGTGACACCACCGAACCAACAACGTTGCAATTAATCGGCATCGGTCCAATTTGTTCGTGGGTTGGGGAAGGGCGGTGCGAGCAGGCTTACACCCTAGAAAAGTTGGCAGAGGGGAGGGAGGGAGGAATAGAGAGGGAGGGAGGAGAGGAGGAGAGGAAGCAGACACACCTTCGCGAGAACCTGGGTAAACATAAGCTGACGCTGCCTGGTAACGTTCAGCTGATCAAGCGCCGCTCGCCATGTGCTCGTCGGTCTAATGCTGGACTTTTCTGGCGACTTGTAACGCAGGGAGGCGGCCGGAGACTGCAGTTGGGCGCTTCGACCGGGGGGAAAAACTGAAGGTGCATGTGCACTAGGAGGGAAGTGAGAGCGTGGTGGCAGCCTTTGGAGCCGAGGGTAGGTACAGTCGAAGTGAAGTTAGCAGCGGGCTGCAGCCGCCGACCCTTTGGCCCGGTGTCAGTGGAACGATAAGCAGTTGCCCCCGCCCTCTCCACTCTCAATGTCCCATTCAGTTTCACGGACTGCCCTTGCAACCAGAGCGAAAACGGTAAAATAATACGCCTTTCAAAAGCCTCCCCTAAAATGTCCTGTGACGACTTGTAAAATTGCCGCTTGTTAGAGCATAGAATTACCACTTATACAGCATAGGAACGGGCCCTTCGGCCCACAATGTATGTGCTGAACACGATGGCGTTAAACTGGTCCTGTGCCTGCACATGACCCACATCACTCCGTCCCCTAGAAATTCATATTCCCGAAGAAAGGTCCCGACCCGAAATGTCACCTATCCATGAGACAGACACAAAGTGCTGGGGAAACTCAGCGGGCCAAGCAGCGTCTCTGGAGAAAAAAGGACGGGGTGGCGTTTCGGGTCGGAACCGTCCTTGAGACTGAAAGCGATGTTCCCTCCAGGGATGCTGCCCGACCCGCTGAGTTACCCCAGCGTTGTGTGTCTGGCTTTGGTGACCCAGCATCTGCAGTTCCATATTTCTGCTTATCTAAAAGTTTTTTTAAACGCCTTTAATGCAACTGCCTTCGCCGTTCAGGCACCCACGTCCTCTGTGTTTAAAACAAAACTTGATCTTTGATATTTCCACCCTGGGGGTAAAAAAAAGGTTCTGACTGTCTACCCCATCTATGCCCCTGATAATTGTGTATACTTCTATCAGGTCGCCCCTCAACCTCCAACGCTTCAGGGGGGAAAACAACCCAAGTTTGTCCAAATTCTTAAACTGCTGCGAAATCCAGGCAGCATTCTGGTTATTTTGAAGATTGAAAGTGAACGTTTATATCTAATACAAACGCATCAGTATGCCGCTGCCAGGCAGACGTTGGAAAGGGATCAGAGCACCCTGCCCTCTTTTTATCCCTCAGGTTGTTTGACAGTTTGTAATTCCTCGCATGCTTATATAAATACGTGTATTGTGTCTGTGTGTGCGCGCAGGCTTGCTTCTTTGATGGGACCTGTGGGCTGAGACGCGAGTGGAGGTGCTGGGATAGGTGGTGAGCGGAGGGCATGCGGAGTGCAGGCACAACCGAGAGAGACTTGAACGCTTCGCCTTCGCTCAGATCCTTGCAGAAAGAAGCCAGTCAGAAGAAGGGTCCCGACCCGAAGCGTCACCTATTCCTCTTCTCCAGAGATGCGGCCCGACCCGCGGAGTTACTCCAGCATTTTGTGTCTAGCTTCCGAGAAGCCACGGAAGGCAGGCACCCAGGTGCCCGCAGGGCTTTGCACAGAGCTTCCAATAAGGCGAAAGGCGAGCCTAGAGTGGTGGTGGAACCGCTGCCTCGTTGTTGGGTTGGGTGCCTCAAACACACACACACGGCCCTCGTTCTGCTTGCTAAGGACCTGTCTCTGCAAGTTTGCATGTTGTGCCTAGCTAAGCAACGCGCCTCGTTTCCTTCTGCGGTTTCAACCAAGTCCCCTTGAACCGCAACTTAAACCCACATCTGCTAAAATAAAAAGAGGCTTGCATTTGACACGCAAGTTTTCAAGGCGCTCGGCAGGACCACTGTTTAAGTTTGGCAGTGGGAGCTTCCGATTGCCCAAAACCTGGGTCAAAGAGGTAACTTTTGAAGGCGCGGCATGGATCGAGGGAGGACAGGGAGGAGGACCCAGCGCATTGAAGCAAGGCGAGGAGGAGGTCCATGTGTTTCAGAAACTTTCGGACTTCGGGGAGTTGCAGCGACGACAAAGAGGGACGAAATTACTAAGGGTTTACAACTAAGGATCGTGAAGTCGGAGTCCCGCTGGTCTGAGTGCCCGTGTGAGTCAGCAGGTAAAGAAGCGACGAATGAACGGGATTTGGCCCAAATGGAGACACAAGGAACTGCAGAAGCTGGAATCTTGAGCAAAGCACAAAGTGCCGGAGGAACTGGGCGAGTCGGGCAGCATCTGAGGAGGGACATGGGTAGATGGCGTGTAGGGTCTGGACTCTTGACTGACCGAGCTCCTCCAGCACTTAGTTTTGGTTTCAGGTTGTGGCCCAAGTTAGGATCAGTATAACGGAGAAATGGGTGAAGTGAACGTTATTTTATTTCCTGGCTTTTATATAACGTGCCGGAGGGTTTTACGGGTGGAGAATGGATGCTAGACACCGAACGGGAGAGGAACCAGGGGAAGTGACACGGTCCAAGAGGCGTCTTTGGAGATGGCTTGTGAAAGTGGGAGAAAGGAGGAGAGTTTTTGGAGTACTCGTTGAAGGATCTATAACTGCTGGTAAACCTGTAGTTGACGAAGCAACTTGTAATCCAGAAACAGTGAGATTTCGCCTTGGATCTGAAAATGGTGTAATATGTGATGCTGTGTCGTCATCTAGGAATTGGGCTAAAGTAATTAAATGGTTTCACTTGAGAAACATAATCCAGTTTATAGAGACTGAAGAAGGGCCCCGACCTGAAACCTTCATGTCCAGAGATGCTGCTAGCCCCATTGAGGTACTCCAGCACTTTATGGATTTTTTAGTAAACCAGCACCTGCAGTTCCTTATTTCTGGCCAAAGGTACGCTGTGATGTGTACTTGGTAAACTCATCTCATCTCCCCCAACCATCTGGTCCCTTGCTGGGAATGGCATGGGAGTAATAGTCCAAGCAATAAGGGCAATACCAAAGGGTATTGATGGTTCCAACAATGAGTAATACCAAAAGGTATTGACCACATTGATGATTTATTGTTAATTTGTTGCGATTTAACCAACGGGAAATTATTTGGGTTATAAATCAATAAATTGCAGATAATGTCTATGGATTGGCTTATAATTGGCTACACCAGTGGTGTGAATGTGGATGAGGCTGCTGAGATGATGGTACCTTTAGTGGATTCCTGATTAGTAAGGGTGTCGGGGGTTATGGGGAGAAGGCAGGAGAGTGGGGTTGAAAGGGAAAGACAGATCAGCCATGATTGAATGGTGGAGTGGACTCGATGGGCTGAATGGTCTAATTCTGCTCCTAGAACTCATGAACATGATATTTCTGAAGGGAATTAACTTCAAGATGGACACAAAATGCTGGAGTAACTCAGCAGATCAGGCAGCCTCCATGGAGAAAAGAATTAGGTGACTCTGAAGAAGGGTTTTAACCCAAAATGTCACATGTTCCTTTTCTCCAGAGATGCTGTCTGAGCTGCTGAGTTACACCAGCATTTTGTGTCTATCTTTGGTGTAAACCAGCATCTGCAGTTCCTTTCTCATCATGACCTAGCCCAATTCTTACCTTCCATGGCCCTGCATCATATATCGCTTAATTCTCAGTATCAAACCTGTCATCTCAATATTTCATGGTTACAAGTTGCCAAGGTAATTTTTTTCAGTGTTTCTTTTAATTTCTTCCCCCTTCTTTCTGGTCTCTTGTTGACCCTACGAGCGGCCTTTGCATGTCACTGAGATTATTCGGCAAATGGCAGCGGACTCTTCGGCTCCGAGTCGCAGCAGAGCCTTGCCTCGCCTCACTGTCTCCCAGTGTGTGCTTGACCCCTTACAACCCGTCTAGCAGAAGCAAAGAGTGCAACCTAAAAATGGGAACATTATTCTACCTCACTAGCCCTCAATTACAGTACTCAAGCCAGCCATATGTACAATAACAACTTTTAAATGACACTTGGACAGGTACATGGAAAGGTGAGGTTTACAGAGATGTGGTCCAAATGTGGGCAATGGGACGAGCTTAGATGGGGCATCTTGAACGGGTTGGGCCTAACGGGCCTGTCCCACTTAGGCGATTTTTCAGGCGACTGGAACGGCGACTGTCAGAGTGGAACACACACACACACACACACACACACACACACACACACACACACACACACACACACAGCGCAAGTGAAGGGAGCGCTGTCTCACGATGCAAAGCCAATGTGATACGGACACACATCGCGATGAACAGGAAGGTTGGCGCTGTAAAAAAGACGGTGAAATCACAGTGTACGGGAAGGGTCACGTTAAGTCCTTTAAAAGAGAGGGGGGGGGGAGGAAAAGGAGTGGAGAAAACTTTTAAGAAGCCAGAGATACACGGCTGTGAAGCTCGGCAGACATTAACATTACCGGTCGGTTATCCTTGGTTCTGAAAACTACTGCTTATGTTTTTTCCCCCAATGAGCCAATGAAATTCACCGGCCAGCACCGTTACAACATACGAGAACCTTCGACCTCCTGGCGACCCACCTACAGCACGGGAATTCTCGCTACTCTCCATGGCGGCTTCATTTTAGTCGCCGCTAATTTTTCTACATGTTGAAAAATTAGCGGTGACCATAATGAGGCCGCAACTAGTTCCCAGAATGCGGGAACTCCTCACGCCCATGAAGGTAACTCCCCGGCAACCTCCTGAGAACATGTGGTGACCTCATAGTCGCCTAAAAAGTCACATAAGTGGGACAGGCCCATAAGGGCCTGTTTCCATGCTCAAGAGTCATGAGAGTTTATTGTCATGTGTCCCTGATAGGACAATGAAATTCAGCACAACAGACATAGTAGGCATGAATACAGAACAGATCAGTGTCCCTGTACCTTCTACCTGAAGGTAGCGGGGAGATGAGTGTGTGGCCAGGATGGTGTGGGTCCTTGATGCTTGCCAGCCTTTTTGAGGTAGCGACTGCGATAGATCCCCTCGATGGAAGGGAGGTCAAAGCCGATGATGGACTGGGCAGTATTTACTACTTTTTGTAGTCTTTTCCTCTCCTGGGCGCTCAAGTTGCCGAACCAAGCCACGATGCAACCGGTCAGCATGCTCTCTACTGTGCACCTGTAGAAGTTAGAGAGAGTCCTCCTTGACAGACCGATTCTCCGTAATCTTCTCAGGAAGTAGAGGCGCTGATGTGCTTTCTTTATAAATGCATCAGAGATCTCGGACCAGGAAAGATCTTCAGAGATGTGCACGCCCAGGAATTTGAAGCTCTTGACCCTTTCCACCATCGACCCGATGATATAAACGGGACTGTGGGTCCCCATCCCACCCCTTCCAAAGTCCACAATCAGTTCCTTGGTTTTGCTGGTGTTGAGGGCCAGGTTATTGTGCTGGCACCATTTGGTCAGTCGGCCGATCTCTCTTCTATACTCTGACTCATCCCCATCAGTGATACGTCCCACAACAGTGGTGTCGTCAGCGAACTTGATGATGGAGTTCGCACTATGACCGGCTACGCAGTCATGGGTATAGAGTGAGTACAGCAGGGGGCTGAGCACATAGCCTTGAGATGCTCCCGTGCTGATTGTTATCGAGGCTGACACATTTCCAAACAGTCTGCGGTCTGTGAATGAGGAAGTCGAGGATCCAATTGCCGAGGGATGCGCAGAGACCCAGTTCTGCGAGTTTGGTAACCAGCTTGGAGGGATGCCGAGCTGTAATCAATGAATAACAGCCTGACATATGAGTTTTTGTTGTCCAAGTGGTCCAGAGCGGAGTGGAGAGCCAGCGAGATCGCGTCCACCGTTGATCTGTTGCGGCGGTAAGCGAACTGCAGTGGGTCCAGGTTTTTGTCGAGGTAGGAGTTGATTTGCGTCATGATCAACCTCTCAAAACATTTCATCACCTGCGACGTTACTGCCACCGGTCGACAGTCGTTGAGGCACATCACCTTGCTCTTCTTGGGCACCGGTATAATTGATGCCCTTTTAAAGCACATGGGAACCTCAGACCTCAGAAGTGAGAGGTTGCAAATGTCCGTAAAAACTCCAGCCAGTTGGTCTGCACAGGTTTTTAGAACACGACCTGGTATACCATCAGGTCCAGGCGGATTTCGAGGGTTCACCCCTCTGAAGGATTTTCTGACATCGGCCTCTGTGACTGTGACTGAAACACCATCACGGCGAATGGGGGCTCGAGAAGGCACATCAGTGTTCTCCCTATCAAAGCGTGCGTAAAACGCATTGAGCTCGTCAGGGATGATGCATGACTCTATGACCCTAATGCTTATTCGCATTGTCCTTATTACAGGCATGTTCTCCCCTGGTTTAGTTTTAGTTTAGAGATACAGTATGTAAACAGGCTCTTCGGCTCACCGAGTGCACGTCGACCATTGATCACCCGTTCAATAAGGGTCGTTGGGAAGAAAGTGCGACTTATAGTCCACATCTGCCCTGTCACAAAGCTCATTAGAAAATTGAAATTTTACTGATGATTTCTGATTGTTGTAATTCAAAACGGATATTAAAATGATCAAAACCAGTACCTCTTTTACCAAAAATTTAATCATTCTTGTGAGGCCCTGTGAAAATCAGGAGGTGAGTTCCACCATGGCAGCTAAAGAATTTAAATTCAACCAGTTAAGTAAATCTTTTGTCCAAGAAAAAAAAACCAATCTGAGTGGTGGTAACCATGGCACTATCGGATTGTCATTAAAAATCCTTCTAGTTCACTAACAGCTTTCAGGAAAAGGAATATACTGTCTTTACTTGGTCTGACCTTTCTGTGACTTCAAGACAACCACTGATATTGAATCTCAACTTGCCTCTTCAATTCTTGGAAATTAAGGATGGTCAAATATGTTGCCATTTCAATGACCTCTACAATAAATACAAAAAAAATGCAATTAATTCACTTGTGATTACATGAAGTGACTGCAATTTCAATATCGGGAGCTCCTAGTTGTAAATATAGTTAGTCAATGTGAACTTAGAAAATAGACATATATAAAACCCACTGGATAAGAAAGTGGCTAACCTTTTAAGTTGAATATGATTTTGGAGTCATTATTTTGTTTTGTGGATTTACTTTACTCTGTTGTTTCTGCATGACATCAGAATGCCAAATAGGTTGGCCGATTTCCAAATAGATTTGAAGACACAAGCAGACAAAATGTGTTGGAAGGAACTGCAGATGCTGGTTTACACCAAAGATAGACACAAAATGCTGGAATAACTCAATGGGTCAGGCAGCATCTACGGAGAAAAGGACGGGGTGATGCTTCGGGTCAAGATCACTCAACCCGAAACGTCAGCTATTCCTTTTCTCCAGAGGAACTGCAGATGCTCGTTTACAAAAAAAAAGTGCTGGGGTAACTCAGTTGGACAGGAGGGAGGGAATGGTCAGGCAACGTTTTGGGTCAGAACCTTTCTTCAAACTGTTTGTAATAGGGGGAAGAGAGCTGGAAAAGAAGTGGGGCAGGACAAAGCCTGGAGAGTAATAGGTGGATACAGGTGATGGGATCGGGGTTCGATTGGCAGATGGGTGGGCAATGGCTAGAGATGAAAAGGAGATAAAAGTGTGTGAGAAGGAGAAAAGAGAAGGGAAATGTGTGCAAGGGGTTGAGGGGAAAGGGGGAGGGGGTGGGATAATGGGGGACATGGGTGCTCATCTGACTGGTGCACAGGGAAGGGGGGAGGAGGGGAAAGGGGACATTCCCCAAAGTTGGAAAATTCAATGTTCATACAGTTGGGTTGTAATCTGCCCATGAGGTGCAAATAAAAATGTTACATTCTTGGAACAGTCATCGTATTCAGCTTAAGGTTAATGCACAGTCTTTCATCAGGATAAAGCCAAATGCTGCACTTGACATGTGCGTTTTTGATGCAAAAAATGAAGTTAAAGACCGCAGGAAAACGTTCTAATGATGGACACAAAATGCTAGAGTAACTCAGTGGGTCAGGCAGTTAGGGGGGGGGGGGAGAGGAACTTTTATTACATTATTATTATTTTATTACAGGAAAATGTTCCATGATATGAATCATTCTGATAAGCATAGAGAATCATTCTAGGTAATCATTTTGAAGGGGGCCACAAAATGCTAAATATTGCACCAAAGTTACTTCATTACTTTACATTCACATAACATGGAGTTAAATTGTCAGGGGACATCCCTGTGAATGGGTGGTAATAAGCGTGAGAGAAAATCACATTCATCTACAGCACAGAGCAACACATCATACTTCAGTATATAGACACAAAAAGCTGGAGCAACTCAGCGGGTCAGACAGCAACTCTGGAGAAAAGAAATAGGTGACATTTTGGTTCCCCTATTTCAGGGGAAAGGGAAACGAGAGATATAGATGGTGATGTTGTGAGATCTCAAACAAATGAATGAAAGATATGCAGAAAAGTAACAATGATAAAGGAAACAGGCCATTGTTAGCTGTGTGTTAGGTGAGAATGAGTACAGACAATGACACTCAACAGGGTCTGAAGAAGGGTCTCGACGCGAAACGTCGCCTATTTCCTTCGCTCCATCGATGCTGCCTCACTCCAGCATTTTTGTCCTCCTTCGATGTTCCAGCATCAGCAGTTCCTTCTTAAACATGGCACTCAACAAGATGACTTTGAAGCTGGTGTGACGGGTGGGGGAGGGATGCAGAGAGAGGGATTGCAGGGGTTACTTGAAGTTAGAGAAATCAAAATCATACCACTGGGTTGTAAGCTGCCCAAGTGAAAAATGAGATGCTGTTCCTCCAATTTGCGTTTGGCCTCACTCTGACGAGGCCCAGGACAGCCTTCCCGCTCATGGTGCAGTATGATCTACAGTGGAAATACTAATCAGATTGGGCAGCATCTATGGAAAGAGAAATAGAGTTAATGTTTCAGGTCGATGAGTTTTCATTAATTCTAATGAAAGGTCATTGACCTAAACTGTAAACTCTCTTTCCCTTTCCACAGATGCGGTCTGAATCAGATCTATTTACCAATTTCACTGACAGTTCTACTTGATTAGTATGGTCAGGGGTTATGAGGAGAAGGCAGGAGAGTGGGGTTGAGAGGGAAAGATAGACCAGTCATGATTGAATGGTGGAGTAGACCTGATAGGCCGAATGGCCTAATTTTGCTCCTATAACTGTAATAACCTGTTAATCTTCCAGTATCTTTTCCAAGATCATATCCATGTTGTAGAAGTGAATGAATGCAGTTGCTCATGTGTGATCCAGTGCCAAGGAATGCAAAATATAGAATTTTAATTGTCCAAAAGGCCATTTGGCCCAACAAGCCCATGTTGGCTCCTTATAGACCATGCCTTCAGTCCCATTCACTGACATTTTTCCTAATGCCTATCTGTTTTCTTTTTGAATGTCACAATTGACACCATTTCCACCGTCCCACACTCCCAATCCTTTCCATTCAGTATAGTCCTGACCACAACCAATTTCTGCATAACCAAATATTTTCTTCACATCCCCCTGTAAAATCTATGCCTATCATCCTTGAACAATCTGTTATTAAAAGCACCACAGTAATATGAAAGTACGACACGTTTAATTTTTAGTTTAGTTAAGTTTATTTTAGTGATACAGTGCGAAACAGGTCCTTCAGCCCACCGAATCCTCACTGACCAGAGATTACCTGTACACTAGCTGTACAGGGACAATTTACAAAAGCCAATTAACCTAGAAACCTGCATGTCTTTAGAATGTGGGAGGAAACCGGAGCACCCGGTGGAAACTCACATGGTCACAGGGAAAATGTACAATCTCTGTACAGACAGCACCCGTAGTCAGGATTGAACCCGGGTCTCTGGTGTTGTAAGGCCGTAACTCAACCACTGCGCCACTGTGCCGCTCTAATTGTAGTGCAATACTGTCAGAAATAAAAGTAAATTAAAATCCATAAAAAAATACCCAGGCATTTTGCTTTAATTTCAGTGTGAGTTTCAGGGTTAAAACCATCCAATCGTAATGTTTTTGGAGATTTGCCTCAACAACGCTCCAGAAATGTCACACTCGAGGTTCCTGTCCCTCGAGTGTGACAGTTCAATTTGACAATTTGACCCAAAATATCAACTCTGTTTCTCCCTCCATAGATACTGCCCGGCCTGCTGAAAATTTCTGTTCTCATTTCAGATCTCAGTGTGGGCAGTATTTTGCTTTTTTAGACGAAAGCACGTTTGCTACCCCCTCATTTTGTGTTATTTCCAGTGACACTGTCAACTGAATCAGAAGGGCCAGTGTCAGCCCTATTAAACTACAGTAAGGAGTGGGTTGGAGTAGGAGCTTTTCTAGGTTCTAAGTTCATTTCAATCCCACCCTTAGTTACTTGGATGTGAGGGAATAAATTGTACATCTTTGTGTCTTACGCAGCTGTAATATTTCATTCCAGAACACAGCTGTTGATGGCGTGCAGTGACAGATTGCTAAATTATTGAGCTCTTTCACAATCTACTGCAGGATAAGTAAGGACTCAAAAGCTCAGAAACTCTGAGGTAAAGGTTGTTCAAACAAATAATTAATTACTAGCAACGTTTAATCATTAAATTACTGGGAACTCTAACACCAGGCCCAGTAAGACAACTTATCCCTCATAGTGGTGAACATTTCTTCTGTAGGATAATTTCAAGATTTTTTTTGCCGTTATAAAATCATAAACAAAAAAAAATAATTAAAAATAGGGAACTTCTTAAAGTGTTGGAGTGACTCAGTGGGTCAGGCAGCATGTCTGGAGAAAAGGAATAGGTGACTTTTCGGGTCGACACCCTATTTGTAATTTCTGTTTGCTTCATATTGTTGCCAGTAACTAGGATTACTCAGCCAAGTAACCACTCGGGCAGTAGAGTAGACAGTGATAAAGAGGAAGATTGTATGGTGCAAAGGTGTTGGAATGGCACAGAAGGGAGTGGAGCGTGCAGATTGGGTTTCCTGATACCTTCATCAGCAGGTGATATGTTAGATCTCCATTGGATACCAGAGTAGAAAGCTGAAGCAATGTTAACAACTGAAAAAGCATCAATAGAAGATCGTCCAAAAGCAAGTAATGGCATTGTCTGTTGTAAGGCACATGTAGGTGGTGCCCGTAGTGGTGTTTATACCTCCAGCGAGGATGGACTACATTGGTTTCGAAACATAGAAAAATAGGTGCAGGAATAGGCCGTTCGGCCCTTCAAGCCAGCACCGTCATTCAATATGATCATGGCTGGTCATCTAAAAGTTTGCTTTTTGTTTTAATCTAATAAACTCTTGCAAATATATTACAGCAAGGTTACTACCTCAGAATCTCTTCCACAAAAATGTAAGTGTTCAACATTTAATGCTTACAGTGTTTACCAGATAATTAACTGGGAATAGCTGCTTGAAACATGAAAGCAGCTTTGAACATGTCACGTGCCCTACCCTTGTCCAAATAAAGGGAGAGTCTGGTTAGCATGTCCAGACAGAGGAAGTCGGTTCTGTCTCAGGGAATGAATAAGATTGTATGTAATCCTTGACATGCCAGTGAGTGTTGCCTGGAGTTGAACAATCCTGATCCAACTATTGTTAGCCATCGAGAATGTATTTAAAAAATGTGTAGCTAAGCAAATATCATGCACTTTAGCAGAATTGAAAATTCATTTCTTCTTTTGCTTTTCCCCGAATATTCTCTCTTCCTCTGGGATTACTGACTCATTCATGATTTGTTTACATTTTCATTCATGTACACAAATGCCTAACCCTCTGGTACATTGTTCAAGAGCTCATTCTTCATCTTTAAATGTACACGGTTGAGTGAGTGAGTGAGTATTGGCAAGCCTTTAGAATGCAATGGGGCCCAGAATGAGTCTGATCCAACTTTTATTGAAACACACACACACACGCACGCACGCACGAATGGACTGCAGATGCTGGTTCACACCGAAGATAGAGACAAAATGCTGGAGTATGTCCGTGGGTCAGGCAGACAGCAGTCTGATGAAGGGTCTCGATCTGAAAGGTCACCTATTCCTTTTCTCCAGAGATGCTGCCTGACCCGCTGATTTACTCCAGCATTTTGTGTCTCTCTTCCTTCACACACACACATCAGCCTTCCATCGGGGAGTAGTAATGAGAGAGGTTGCTAGCTGTCTCAGACATAAAGTGCTGGAGTAACTCAACGGATCGGGCAGCATTTCTGGAGGAACAAGATAGGTGACGTTTCGGATCTGAACCCTTCTTCAGACTGTAGGTAGAGGGGGTTGGGGGAGGGGAATAAACAGGAGGTGAGAAAAGGCCCAAACAAATCTGGCAACAGATGACCTCAGGAAAGATGGAGCTCATAATGGCCCATTGTTGTTTGGCGAAGGTGTGCTCTCAAGAGTTATAAGATGTGAATGGTGGAACTGGTAGAACGACTAGGGTGGGGGGGAGTAGAGAGGAGAGGAAATGAGGGAATTACTTGAAATGAGAGAAATCAACGTTCATACCACTGGGTTGCAAGCTGCACAAGCGAAATACGAGGTGCTGTTCCTCCAATTTGCATGTGGCCTCACTCTGACAGTGGAGGAGGCTCTGAACAGAGAGGTCAGTATGGAGTTAAAATGTTTGGCAACAAGGAGATTGCGTAGGCTAAGGCGGACAGAGCATAGGTTATCAACTAAACGATCACCGGCTTCCCCTGCCTGAGTGCACTCTGGTGAACCATAATTACTCCCAAAGCAAAGACCAACTATATAGATTGAACTACGGAGGCTTTGTATAAATAAATACTGTAGTCAATGCAATTAAATATAGAGGATCTGCTCTCAAGGTGAGGCTTTCCATCATAGGACATTTGGGATGTACTCTTTCGTCAGAAAACATTGTTTCCCCATCCCTCTCTGCAATTGTGGATGGAGCCATCACCAATGTGTTTGCCTCATTTCCAACTCTCGCTCTCCTCTCTCTTCCCCCCCCCCCCCCCCCCCCCCCCCCCCCCCCTCCCCCCCCCCCAAGACAGAACAGTGACAGGGTCCTCCTAGACAGAGTCATTGAGCAGAAAACCGGCCCTTCAGCCAAACTTGTCCATGGCAACCAAGTTGGCATTCTGGACTAGTCCTATATCCCTCTTTTGGCCCACATCCCGCTAAAACATTCCTGTCCATATATTAGTTTTTGGTTTTGGTTTAGAGATACAGCATGGAAACAGGCCCTTTGGCCCGCCGGGTCACCAATGATCACCCGTGCACTAGTTCTATCCCACACACTAGGGACACTTTACAGAAGCCAATTAACCTACAAACCTGCGCGTCTTTGGAATGTGGGAGGAAACTGGAGCATCAGAGAAAACCCTCGCTGCCACGGGGAGAATGTAAAAAACACGTTCAGACAGCACCCGTAGTCAGGATCGAACCCGGGTCTCCGGCGCAGTAAGGCAGCAACTCTAGCACTGCACCTCTGCGTCTCCCCTGTTCAAATGTCCCTGCTTTTTACCCCACTAGCCACCTCAATCAACATATTCTCTGACACCAGCTTCAATGTGATCTTACCATCAGCCACATCTTCCCCTCCTCATCCCTTCTGCCTTCTGTAGAGAGCAGTCTGTCTGTGACTCCTTGGTTTGTTCATCCCTCCCTGCCTGGCCATCCCCTCCTACGGTTGCAGGAGAAAATGCCCGGAGGAGATGCAACACGTGTCCCAACAGCTCCCCCTTCACATCAGTTCATGGATCCCAACAGTCCTCTCGGCTAAGACACAGGTTACATGTACCTCCTCCAACTTCGTCAATTGTATTCAATGCTCTTGATGTGACCTCCAATACATTGGTGAGACCAAGCATAGATTAGGTGATTGCTTTGCCAAACACTTGCATTCGACTCACCAGGGACCACTGGAGCTTTCAGTTTCAAACAGTTTTATTAGTTAATGCATTCATTCATTCATTCATTCCCTTTCTATCCCAATAGTGACTTGTGTATCCTTGGTCTCCTCCGTTGCCTGGGCAAGGCCACATCCAACTGCGCTTCGACAACCCAATGGCACGAACACTGAATTCTCCAATTTCAGGTAAAGCTCATGTCTCCTCATCTCCCTTTCCACTCCCGTTCCCTATCACCCAGTTCGCCACCATCTTCTCCAATACAATACAATAATACTTTATTGTTTTACAACATACAAGAATTTCTTTTGCCAAGTAAGTCATACAATAAAAAGCAACGGAACACACAAAATACATTTTAACATAAACATCCACCACATTGACTCCTCCACATTCCTCACTGTGATGGAAGGTGAAAAAAAGGTTCAATCTCTTCCTTTCTTTGGCCTCGTGCCCTCCGTTGACGGAACGATATTGACTCCCGTAGCCAGCGGCGTTTGGGTCCTCCGCATTGAGGCGATCATCTCCTGCATCGGGGGGCGGGGAATCTCAGCTTCCCTGCACCGGGCGATCTGACCCCGGATCGGGGCTTCTGCGTTGTTGGAGCTGCCGACATCCACGGTCTCCATCCCCTCATTGCCCACCCCTCCCCATCACCCATCCCCCATTTCCTCTCCCCCTCCATTCTTTTCTACCCACCCACCCTTCTGGTTCTACATTTCATTCCTCAATTTCCATGGATGCTGACCCATTAGGTTGCTCGAGTAGTTTGTTGTGTGTGACTAGTGGGGGGGGGGGGGGGGGGGAGGGAGGAGAGGGTTGCAAGGACTACCATTACTTGTTAAAAAAAACAACATTAATGAAACAAAGTAACAGTGAAACAGAGTAGTAAACTCTCTCTGTGTTTAAATGTGTAACTTTGTCATGACTTATGTCTGTTTAGACTAGTAGGGTTGTAAAAATCGCAGCGCAAGTATATTTTCCCTTATTAGGTCACACCGACACCGACTTTATTATTGGATTTGGCCAGCACAGCATTGGAACCGATTTCTCATCCCAAGTATTTTTCCTGAAAACATTGGATTGAAACCTTCAGCGCTGTCAACCATATTCCTGCTTAAACATTCCACACGGCTACACTTCAATCATTCTAGAGTGTAAAGCTATTTAAAGCGTTGGTACAATAGAAGGATCGGGTTCACATATAGAATCACCACGAGGAACACTAATTCCCATTGATGAAGCAGTCAGCATGATATAACACTGAATTCTGAAGGGTGACACGGTGGCGCAGCGGTAGAGCACGCCAGTAGGCCCGGGTTCAATCCTGACTACAGGTGCTGTCTGTACGCCGTTTGCATGTTCTCCCCTTGACCGCGTGGGTTTTCTCCGAGACCTTTGATTTCCTCCCACATTCATAGAAACATAAAAACATAGAAAATAGGTGCAGGAGGAGGCCATTCCGCCCTTCGAGCCAGCATTGTGATCATGGCTGATCGTCCCCTATCAATAACCCGTGCCTGCCTTCTCCCCATAACCTTTGACCCCACTAGCCCCTAGAGCTCTAACTATCTCTTAAATCCATCCAGTGACTTGGCCTCCTCTGCCCTCTGCGGCAGGGAATTCCATAAATGTTTTTCTTTTTTTTTCTTTTCCCAAAGACGTACAGGTTTGTAGGTCAATTGGCTTGGTATAAGTGTAAGTTGTCCCTAGTATGTGTAGGATAGTGTTAATGTGTGGAGATCGCTGGTCGGTGCAGACTCGGTGGGCCGAAGGGCCTGTTTCTGCCCTGTATCTCTAAACTAAACTAAACTATTAGGATCCTACAGCAGGAGGGACAAAATTAATAGATTTCAGATTCAACATTGATTCTCTATCAAATGGGACTAGCTAAGATGGGGCATCTTTGTCAATATGGCCAGGTTAGATTGAAGGGCCTGTTTCTGTGCAGTACTTGGTAAAAATGCTGTAGCATTAAGCCCCACATCAGTAACATAGTGCAGTGGTTAAGTAGGGGTTGATGAATGGAGAGAGAGGTTGAGCAGTCTGACCAATGCTCATTGGAACTTGGAAAAGTGAGGTGAACTTATTTAAACATAAACAGTTCAGAGGTGGGGATTAGCAGGATGGATGCCACGAGCATCTTCTGATCATCAGGGTATCTCGAACCAGGAGGGTATAATTTCAGAATTATTATAAATCCAAAGACGTGCAGGTTTGTAGGTTAATTGGTTAATTCTGTAAATTATCCCTGTGTGTAGGATAGAACTAGTGTGAACAGGTGATCGCTGGTTGGCAGGGACGCAGTGGACCGAAGGGCCTGTTTCCACACTGTATCTCTAAATTAAATTGGGTATGCACAGTGGCACAGCAGTGGGACTGCTGCCTTACAGCGCAAGATATCCGGGTTAAATCCTGACCACAGGTGGTGTCTGGATGGAGTTTGCACGTTCCCCCTGTGACCTTGTGGGTTTCCTCTGGGTGCTCCAGTTTCCTCCTGCATTCCAAAGATGTGCAGTAATGCATGTTAATTGGCTTCTGTAAATTGTCCCTTGTGTGTAGGATGGAACTAGCGATTGCTGACGCAGACTCGGTGGGCCAAAGGTCCTGTTTCCACTCTGTATCTATAAACTACACTAAACTAACAAAGCTAAACTAAACCGAACTAAACCAAGAATATGTGGTCATCTATTTAAGCTAATGATGAAATGTAATGTCTCTCTCAGAAGGTGATAATTCTTTGGTATACAGTATCCCAGGGAGCTTGTAAGGCAAAGCCATTGGACAGGTACTTGGGATGGGAGTGGAATGTAGGGGCATAACTCTAATGCAGGCAACTCTAAAGGGTGGCACAGTGGCGCAGCTAGTAGTTCTGCTGCCTCACAACGCCAGAGACCCCTGTTCGATCTGCAGCTGGTGTGCTATCTGTGTAGAGTGTGCACATTCTCCCTGTGACCACATGGGTTTCCTCCGGGTGCTCCGGTTTCCTCCCTCAGATGTGAGGGTGTGCAGGTCAATTGGCCTCGTGTGTAGGGAGTGGATGAGAAAAGTAGGATAACATAGAACTAGTGTGAACGGAGGATTGATGGTCGACATGGACATGGTGGGCTGAAGGGCCTGTTTCCATGCTGTACCTCTAAAACTAAAATCTAAGTGGGATCAGTGATCATGCAGGCATCACAGTTGGCATGGATGACATGGGCTGAAGGGAAAGGAAAACATTTAATAGGAACTCAAGGGGCAACTACTTTACCTGGAGGGTGGTGGGTGTATGGAATGAGATGCCAGAGGAAGTAGTTGTGGCAGGTACAATATCAACATTTAAAAGACATTTGGACAAGTACATAGATAGGAAAGGTTTAGAGGGATATTGAAGAAACACAGGAAAATGGAACTTGCTTACATGGGGCAATTTGGTCAGCACGGACACGTTGGGCCAAAGGGTCTTTTTGCCTGCTGTGTGACTCTACGACAGGACACAGATTACAAATCAAATTCAAATGTTTAACTGCAGATGCTGGAACAATTGGAGGTAGACATAAAATGCTGGAGAAACTCAGCGGGTGAGGCAGCATCTATGGAGGGAAGGAATTGGCGACGTTTCGGGTCGAGACCCAATTCAAATGCTTGGTGGGAGGAAAATGGGAAGAAGAACTTCCAGTCTGATTCTTATCTAAACTCACCGCCTGTGAGGCCGGTGGAAACAAATAATCAGGGTTTCTTCCAAAAGATAAGCAGGTGGACGCTTGACTGAAGTAATTTATAGAGACAATGGAAATGGAGAAACAACAGACATTGAGATTAATGGAGATCTCACTGCACCAGATCTAACCTGTGAGCAGAATATAGTCAGGAAATCAAAGGCAAATATCTGTCAGCAAGTTCAGAGCACTCCAGCATGTACTAATGTTTTAATCGCCACCTTTAGCAGGCATTTCCTAGTCTCTCTCCCACCGTTTCCTGGTTCAATGTGCTCCTGAAAACCTGCCCCTGCTGCCAATTCTATGGCTGCCTGTCCCAATACCTTGTGTAGGAAGGAACTGCAGATGCTGGTTTACACCGCAGATAGACGCAAAATGCTGGAGTAACTCAGCGGGTCAGGTAGCATCTCTGGAGAAAAGGAATAGGTGATGTTTCGGGTCAGGACCCTTCTTCAGACTGAAAGATGTTTTGGGTCGAGACCCTTCCACAGCTTGAGGAGCATCCTCCCCTCCAAGACCACCTCCCATGAAACCAACTCCGTCCCCAGGACAGAGCTAGTTTCCATGGTGTATCTCTAAATCTAACTCTAAAATGACATCCTCTCTGTTAGGTGATTCTATACTAATGTTACTATACTAACAATTAGCATTTTGCAATGATGGTTGGTGCAAATCATTTTACGTATTTCACCCAACCTGCTTCTCATGTTCTCACTTTGACTGGACAGAAGTCTCTGCTATAGACAGAATGGTTTGTAGGTGATGAATAGATATTTTGCTGTTGGAAGGAACTGCATATTGCTGGTTTACACTAACGTTAGACACAAAAAGCTCGAGTAACTCTGCGGGTTAGGCAACAGCTCCGAGCAAAGAAATTGTGTGATGTTTCAGGTCGGGATCCTTCATAGTCAGTGGAGAGCCCGAGAGATATGAAAAAGTACATGGAACAAATAAATGAAAGATATGCAAACAGACAGATCAAAGCCAGCAACGATGATTGCAAGGGATTGGTTAATTATAAGCTCCTTGTTCCCACACCTAATTCTGTTCATATCATGAGAATTTAATTTGAGTGACGCCACAGAATGGATCTTGCAAAACAAGAGAAGAGGTTAATAGAATCTCCTTGATACCAAAAGAGCAAGAGTTCTTCAATTGGAAAGATCAAAGTAAAGATGTTGTTTGTTTCAAAGTTAAACACAAAATGCTGGAGAAACTCAGCGAGTGAGGCAGCATTTATGGAGCGAAGCAAATAGGCACCATTTCTCGACCCAAAACGTTTCCTATTTCCTTCGCTCCATAAATGCTGCCGCACCCGCTGAGTTTCTCCAGCATTTTTGTCAACCTTCAATTTTCCAGCATCTGCAGTTCCTTCTTAAACACAAAATGCTGGAGTAACTCAGCGGGTCTAGAGAAAAGGAATAGGTGATGTTTTAAGTCGAGACCCTTCTTTAGACTGAGAGTCAGAGGGAAGGGAAACTGGAGGTATGAAAAGGTTCAGAACAAATCGGAGCCGGCTCCGATGACCAAGGAATGGTAGAGCCCACAATGGTCCATTGTTGCATGTGGAAGAGGTGATAGCGAAGGGATATATGGATGAGAAGAGGATGATAAGGAAGGAAGAGGTTTAAACCAAAGATAGACACAAAATGCTGGAGTAACTCAGCATCCCTGGATAGAAGAAATGGGTGCCGTTTCGGGTCGAGACACTTCAGACGACGAGAGTTTTTTTTTCATGTACGGTTTGGCAGATTTCTCACCGTAGCCTGTTGCTAATTTACATGAAGCGCCCTGCAGAAAAAAAATGATACAAAAAAACCACAGGAATTGAACAGCTGTTGGCAAACATTGAATTCTACACCTCGATACTTCTCAGATTCAATTAGGAATATCCTCTACGTGTTAATTTTGACTGATTCATAACCCACAGAGAGATAGGTTCTGGGCTGTGCTTGGGTGAAATACTGTACATGTGAGAAGCAGCTGTTCACAACCCGACTCACTGGAGTCTTGTATCAGCCAGAATTCTACTTATGTTTCATAAAGGTGGGTTGCATTTCATGTACTATGTTCACATTTCAACGACAAACTGCGAAATCGACTTTGACCGGTTGTTATCTAATGGACACAAATGTTAAGGCAATATGGAAGGGTCTCGCCCCTCTCTTTAAATTAAAAGTTTGATGCAGGTTCT
The DNA here is from genome assembly GCA_035221665.1 of Okamejei kenojei. Taxonomy (NCBI): domain Eukaryota; kingdom Metazoa; phylum Chordata; class Chondrichthyes; order Rajiformes; family Rajidae; genus Okamejei; species Okamejei kenojei. The sequence continues at coordinate 36,100,145 of CM069147.1, read as the reverse complement.
ATCACAACATTTAAGAAACATTTCGACGGGTACATGGATAGGACAGGTTTAGAGGGATCTGGGCCAAATGCAGGCAGGTAGGGCTAGTGTAGGTGGGGCACGTTGGTCGGCATGCTCAAGTTGGGCCAAAGGGCCTGTTTCCACACTTTATGACTCTGAGGTTGTGACTCGGTAGTTAGTTGTAATCCTTTCATCACTATCCTGAATAGAACCAATTTTAATTAGACCCAGCAAGGGTTTCCATGCATAACAAATTGTCTTTCTAAAACAGGCAATCAATGCTGGCTTGCTGACCAGGACCTGGAACACACCCTGGCGTAAACAGTCCTGGACATCAACATTTTGCTTCACTTCTGGCACATTACCGAAGGATGAAACCATGGGTCTGGGACAGTCCTGCTTGGGTGGTAAGATTACACCTCGTCTCCAACCTTTACAATAACAGCTGCTTATCTGTTTCTGCAAAGCTCATTTCTCTTGTCTGGGACCAATAAGGTGATATCTCAGTCACACTAATTTGACTCTTGCTCTGATTCTGAGTTTGCTATTTTTCTTGCCTCATTCCTATTCCCTATATTTTCCATTTGACTGAAGCTTTATTTTAATGTTGTAGGTGGAGAATTAGGTCATTCTGCCCATCGAGACTACTCCGTCATTCATTCATGGCTGATCAATCTTTCCTTCTCAACCCCATTCCACTGCCTTTTCCCAACAACCCTTGACACCCTTACTAATCTAGAATCTGTCTATCTCTGCCTTAAAAATACCCACTAACTTGGCCTCCACCCCCGAATGTAGCAATGAATTCCACAGATTCACCACCCTCTGACTAAAGAAATTCCTCCTCATCTCCTTTCTAAAGGTACGACCTTTTATTCTGAGGCTACGCCCTCTGGCTCTAGACTCTCCCACTACTGGACACATCCTCTCTGCATCCACACTATCCAGGCCTTTCACTATTTGGTAAGTTTCAAAGAGGTCTCCCCCTCATCCTTCTAAACTCCAGCGAGTACAGGCCCAGTGCAGTCAAACGTTCATCATATGTTAACCCAAACATCCCTGGGATCATTCAATCTTTTAGAATGCAAGATTAATATTCAAGCATATTTTCCTCCCCGATACCTGAACCTTGATATCCCCACAGAGGTCCAATATCCTTGTTGTGTTAAGATTAGGTCTAAGAGAGGAGAAGCATCTTCTGTACCAATATGTTCAATGGTAATTTATGGTCACATGTGTAGTAGAGGGCCAAAGGTTTCCAAAGGGCCTTTCAATAAGACCATGAATGATATTTTGCTTTCCTACACTAACTCCACACATTTTGATTTCTGTAATATCGAAAAGTCTGTCTATCCATCTTGAATATGCTCAGCAGCTTAGACACAGAACTCCAAAGGTTTAGAAATGTCTTCTCATCTCTGTCCTGGACGGCCTTCTCTTATTCTGAGACAGTAAATGTTGGCTCTGAACATCCCAGCCATGCTCCGTAAAAATGCACTTTGTTTCAGTGAGATCACCCCTCATTCTTCAAAGCACAAGAGATACTGGCCCAACTTGCTTCATCTCGCCACGTGACAAGTCCAGCAGACTAAGAAACGCTCTGAACATTTACGGCACTCCCTTTGTCGCACGCGTATCCGTGGACCAAATAAGTTCACGATATTCTCAATGCCACCCCCACAGGGCCCAACATAATTGGAACAAAATGTCCCTGTTTCTTGTGCTAAAAGCCTCTTCCATTAAAGGGAAGCCGACCAAATGCCTTTCTAATTGTTTGTTGCACAGAGAAAGCAGAGAACTATGCAACCATTAACATGAGATTAGTCTTATTCAACATTCAAAGTGCACTTAGAAAATAACAAAACTATTAAATTTATATTAAATTTCAATGATTCATGTACGTCATATCTTTCTGAATGTGAATATTCCATAAGACATACAAGCAGAATTAAGCCATAAGGCCCAGAGAGTCTAATCTGCCGTATATCATGGCTTATCAATTTTTCCCTCCATCCCATTCTCCTGCCTTATTTCTGTAACCTTTGACACCCTTACTGATCAAGAACCTATCAATCTCCGCTTCAAAAATGCCAATGTCTTGGCATCCACCAACGTCTGTGGCATTGAATTCCATAGATTCACCACTCTCTGGCTAAATAAATTCCACCTCCTCCCCTTTCTGAAGGTAGTCCATTCATTCTGAGGCTGCTGCCCTCTGGCTCTAGACACGCCCACTACTGGAAGCATCCTTTCCACGTCTCTCACCATTTTATAAAAACTTCCGCTTCATATTTCTTCTTACGAAAGTGGCTAAACTCAGATTTTATTTTTCATTGTACAAAGCCTTCCCTTTCTCGCCATTCCAGTTAACCTGTTTATTTCTCCAGAAACCACCGCATCCTCCTTACAACCCACACTGCCACCCGAGTTTGTTTATTATTGTTGGTCCCCTCATCCACATCATTGCTGTAGATTGTTGGCATCTAGAGTTCCTACACTGATCCCGGTGATATCCCATTGATCACAGCTTCCCAACCCAAAAGTGATCAGTTTATTTCCAATCTCGGCTCTTTTGCCTATTAGCCACACCTCCACCCATGCCAGTATCATACCCCAAGTCCTATATTTTATCACCCTTTGTAATGCCTGAATGATGATTCAGATATGCCTTATCCGATTGTTCTCCCTCATATCTTTGGCTACTTGCAACATCTGAAAACCGATATGTCAAATGTGATTTTCTTTCGTAAATCTAATTTGCCTCCGTCCAATCTTCGTGTTGTTTTCAAAGTGCTCAGTTACAATTTGCATAAGAAACCATGTTGAATAAAACTGATCTCAGGCTAATGGTTGCATAGTTCTCTGCTTTCTCTCCCCCTTTCCTCATTAAATAACGGGATAATGTTTATTTTGCAAGTAAAGCTTACCGAAGGGTTTTTGGAAATGTAACACGTCTATTTCTTTGATCTAAATCTAACATCTCTTACTAATCATGGCTGGACTATTTTATCGTGAAGCACACATATTACTTGTAAACTATCTATTAATTAGAGTCATACAGCATGGAAGCAGGCCCTTCGGCCCAACTAGGCTAACCTGAACAAGATCTAATCTTGTCCCATTTGCACTTGTTTAGCTTTTATCCCTCTAAACCTTTTCCATGCTAGTATCTGTCCAAATGCCTGTTAAATGCTCTTATAGTGCCTGCCACAACTACCCCACCTGGCAACTCATTCCATATACTCGCCATCCATTGAGTGAAAAAGTTGCCCTTCAGATTGTATTAAATCTTGCCCCTCTCACTTTAAACATATTCCCTCTTGATTTTTGAGTCCCCTACTCTGGATAAAAAACTTCTGTGCATTCACCTGATGTATTCCCCTCTGTATCTTATAGCTCTATAAAATCACCCCTCAGTCTCCTGCACTCTAAAGAATAAAGTCCTAGCCTGCCCAACCTCTCTCTACAGCTCAGCTCCTCAAGTCCTGGCAACATCTTCACAAATTCTTTAAACCTTAGCTGCTACTTATGTACTGTCACATGTTTTATTGTATTTTTCCAGTCCACCATAGCTAACTGATGCCTCATGTCTATATAATTGCGTTATTGAGATTTAAGACAATGGTTTCAGCTTGAGGTAAATCACTTCCAAAACTTCCATCAAATTCTATCATATTATAATTATTGGTCTCTTAAGTCTCTTTAACTTAAGATCAACAATCTACCCTTTCTTTATTCACAATATTAGATCCAAAACAGCCTGTTCCCTTGTTGGTTCTGCAGCATTTAATATTAGATTGAGTAAACCATCTCTTAAACGTTGTGTTCCACACTGTTGGTGCTAATTTGATGTGGCTGATGCAGATGTCAAGTCTACCATGATTATTACATGATACTTTTGACATACACCCCTTTAGTTTCCTGATTTAGGAACCTATAGCCAACAGTATGCAAGGAGGTTTGTACGTCTTGCCGGATGGGAGAAGGGAGAAGGGAGAAGAGGGAGTGACCAGGGGTGAGACAGGTGGCCTTGCCAAGGCAACGCAAAGTGCCTCAGCAAGACCACCAGCATAATCAAGGACCAGTCTCACCCTGGTCACACCCTCTTCTCCTCTCTCCCATTAGGCAAGAGGTAGAGAAGTTTGAAAAAGCATACCTCCAGATTCATTGACAGTTTCTTCCCAGGCAACTGAACCATCCTCTAACTAGAGACCAGTTCTGACCTCCCATGTACCTTATTAGAGACCTTTGAACCATCATTAATTGGACTTTGCAGGACTTTATCTTTACTAATTGATATACCCTTTATAGACACAAAAAGCAGAAGTAACTAAGCAGATCAGGCAGCATCTCTGGAGAAAATAGAATAAACTGAACCAAACAGGAAACTAAACAAAATAATATTTTCTGCTCTTTGCTGTTTCTTAGATCCACCTAAATAGAATCTTCTAGATATGTTGAGCTAAGAACCTTCCCTTCCACTGCCTTTATCCCAGTCTTTGTCCTTGGCTCCCATCAGTGTAGCTGTTTCTCTGTTGCTCTACTGGACTGCTTGCTCGGTCCCTGGAGTGATGTGACCATCACGCTAACCAGCTTAAGGCCGGGATATCTCCCTGCTGCATCGGTGCTGGGTTAAACGTGTCCTAAGCACAGTTGACCTCCATCTCTGACTGAGAGAGATCACCTCCTGCATGAAAGATATATTTTCATTTTTTATTTAAGTTAGTTTCAATGATTATAGTTAATTTTCAGTGCATGGATGTGCGTTTTTAGTTTTGCAAATATGTTTAGTTTAGTTTAGAGACACAGCGCAGAAACAGGCCCTTTGGCCCACCGTGTCCATGCCTGTTGAGCTCTGCTATTGGAATAACTTCAATCACGAACAGTGATTAAGATCCAAATACTTTATTAACATTACAGCACTGGTAACTTCATCTTAACGCATAAATCAAGATGGAGGAAGAAAGGGAAGAGAAGCTTTCTGTTAAACTAGTGGGTGGTGCTAATAAGTAAGACTCATAACATGAGTGACACTGATCTACATCCTCCCTCTTAAAGAATTAAATGTCAGTACAAAACCCTTGACTAAATAAGGCATGCATAGCAATTGATAACAAGCTGGAGGAAAGTCAAACATAGCCCGGGTACTTCACGATGGGCTTGCAAACACGACCAGCACGTGTGCGATAAAAAACATCTCCGTTTTTCTCCACCAGCAAGAGAGTTGGTGGCTTGACTGGTGGCGGAGATTGACACAACATTCCCGGTGATGAAACAGGGGACTTTGGCACAGGCAGAGGAGGCGTCGCCATTGGCAGAGCCGCTCCAGAAGTGGGTTGTTGTGCTGGTGCAGGTGGATCGATGCCGCTGGACGTGGACGGAAGTATACTTGTACGGTCTGGATAATACGGAGGTGGAGCCGGCTCATTCACAGACAGGATAGGTTGCCTGTTACACCTGTAGGTGCCGCCATCGGCACTGACCAGATATGAGGGTGGCTCAGAGGCAGTTCTAGAAATTACACCAATACCTCATGGCCTTTGTCACTTTGCAAACGAACCACCTGCCCCTTGGTTAATGGTGGCAGCGGCCTACTTGTTTTGTCATACCGCTGTTTTTGAATGTCACGCTTTTGGTGCAGCGTGGACTGTACTTCTGATGGTGGAACCACCTGCAGGATCAATGCCTGATCTGCCACAGGCACCGTGGCTCAGGTCTGCCTTGGCTATAAACATTGAGCAGGTGAACCCAAGATGGGGTCACGGGAGATGTTGCGTAGGTTGAGCAGCCCCATGTACACGTCGGAATTAGCTCTGCGGGATCATTCCATGAGCTGTTTAGCACTCCTGACAGCCCGCTCAGCCAGTCCATTCGACTGTGTATATTTCAGGACTGCTGGTGATGTGGCGAAAACCCCAGCGTGCAGCAAAGTGAAGTGTTGGCTGGTAAACTGACTGCCGTTATCAGATAACAGTATGCAAGGAGCTCCGTGATCTGCAAAATGGCGAGCAAGCTTGAAAACTACCCCGCGGGAAGTGGGGCTACTAAGAAAATAGATGTCAAACCATCCGGAATACGAATCGACAAGCAGCAGGTACTGCTTGCCATGCCATTCAAAAATGTCAGTTGCCACTGTAGACCACGGGAGGGCAGGAGCCGGATGTGAGAGAAGTGGTTGCTTTTGTTGATGAAGAGCCAAGCTGTTACACACCGCACAGGATGTCACATTCTCGCTGATCTATTCAGCCACACCAGGCCAGTAAAACATGTTTTTTGCTCGTAGGACGGTGGCTTCAGTGCCAGAGTGCCCTGCATGGACAGCGTTAAAATGCTTGCTGTGCAGTGAAGCAGGGACCACAGCCTTATGGCCTTTTATGATAATGCCATCCTGCAGTACCAGCTCATCGCGGACGGCAAAGAAATGCTGAACTGGCAGCGGTACATTGTAGTGTTTGTCTGGCCAGCCACGCTCAATGACGGAGTAGAGCGACTGCAAGGTGCTGCCAGCAGCAGTGTGGGCAACCAAATCCTCCACACAGGACGAGGGAAGAAAGGACACAGTCATTAAGATAAAGTCATCATCCGGTGAGGACGGAACCTCACAGGTCTATCGGGGTGCACGGGAGCGGTGTCAGCCAGGTGCATATCCTTACCACCTTTGTAGGTCTGAACAATGTCAGATTTTTGAAGTTGCAGCAGCATCCGCTGCAAACGTACTGGAGAATGCTGAATCGGTTTGTTAAAGATGCTGACCAGAGGTTGATGGTCAGTTTCAATCGTGACCGTATGTCCAAAGATAAAGTCGTTAAATTTCTTACAGGCGAAAACAACCGCTAGCAACGCTTTTTCAATTTGGTCGTAGCGTTGTTCTGTGTCAGTCATAGTGCGCCAGGCATAGGCAACAGGCTTATTGCCGCTACCGTCATTTAGAAGACATGCTGCGCCAAGTCCGTGTTGTGAAGTGTCACAAGTCAGTGTGACCGGTCGTTTAGGATCGAAAGTAGGAGCACAAGACATCTGCGGCTTAAGAGTGTCGAATACCCTCTGCTATTGCTCGTGCCAGGCCCCAGGCAATGTCTTTTTGTGTAAGTTGGCGCAACGAGGCTAATATTCCACTGAAGTCCGGAATAAATGTACTCAAGTAGTTCACCATGCCGAGGAATCTCTGCAGACCGAGCACGTCTGTGGGTGTTGGGAGCTCATTGATGGCACTGGTTTTCACCGGATCAGTTTTTAGGCCGTCCTTAGTGAACACGGCCTATGTATTTCATTTCACTTATCCTGAATTTTTGCATTTTTGAGGGTTTAGCTTGAGGTTGATGTCCTTTGTCGGATTAGCATCGTGTTCTTCGATAGTTCGTACAGCAACGAGGACGTCATCCACTGCATGGAGCTTGGGTAACCTGCAAACAATTGCTCCGTACTCATTGAAATACTTCACTAGCAGAGCTTATGCCAAAAGGCATGCGAAGAAATCTGTATAGCCCGAACGGTGTGCTGAAGGTAGTCAACTTAGAGGAGTTGCGTTCCAGCGAAACTGCCAGCATCTAGTACTGAGAATACAGTTGCTTCAACCAGCTGTGCTGCAATTTCATCCACAGTACACATGGGAAAGTGAGGTCATTTAATGGCTGTGTTAAGTCCTTCGGATTGATACAAAATCCGTATTTTGTCTTATATTCTGGTCTCCGACTGGAGGCGTGGGTTTCGTCTCCCACTTCTGACACCACGTTGAGCTCTGCTATTGGAATAAACTTCAATCACGCACAGTGATTAAGATCCAAGGTCTTTATTAACATTACAGCATTGGTAACTTGATCTTGACACATAACTCAAGACTGAGGAAGAAAGGGAGGAGAAGCTTTCTGTTAAACTAGTGGGCGGAGCTACAAAGTATGACTCATAACATGAGTGACACTGACCTACAGTGCCGCACTTTGATCCCCTTACACTAACACTATCCTACACGCTTGAGACAATTTTACAATATTTACCAAAGCCAATGAATGGAATTGGATTCAGAATTTTTGTTATTTAAACTATATTTTCATTATTTTGCACTTTTTGTGTGTTGAATGTTTGTGGACACCAAAGACCCTTGCATTCAATTGTCTGATCACACTCGTGGGGTGGGGTGGGGTGGGGTGGGGTGGGGGGTTGTGAGCCTAAGGGGGCAGAGCCTGGAGACAGGGTTTCAGTGCTTGTTGGAGCCTTTGTGTGAGTGCAGCTGAGACAGGCCCCACTGCACGGAGTTGCTGCAAAGGTGGTGGGAGAAAGCTCCCTGTTGGGTGACCATGCCAGAGGTCACTCAAGCAAGGAGCAGCCTAGCGCAGGGTTAGAGACCCAATCATTCTGGGCCACAAAGATATCTGTAAAAAGATTTGGGCCATAAAAGATATCTGTCCCATTAGCTGCACAATGGCACAGCAGTAGAACTGCTCCCTCCTAGACACCTGGGTTTGATCCTGACTACCGGTGCTGTCTGTACAGGGTTTGTACGTAATGCCAGTGACTGTGTGAGTTTTCTCCGGGTTCTCTGGTTTCCTCCCACAAAGATGTGCAGGTTTATAGGTTAATTGGCTTTGGTAAAATTGTAAATTATTCTTAGTGTGTAGGATAGTGCTCATAGGATACTGATCGCTGGTCAGCGCAGACTCAGTGGGCTAAAGGGCCTGTTCCTCGCTCTATCTCCAAAGTCTAAAGTAAAGTCTTCTATCATCCATTCTAAAATATCCCTGTGACACTGTGATAGAAGACAGGCTAAATATTCCCCCTATGGGCCTGTTGCCAGGCTGTATCTCTAAAGTCCAAAGTTAATGAAACTGTCATCCTGAAGGCGACTTGTCCCCTGTCTTTTGTTCATCTCAACATGTGGAAAACAAATAAATAATACTCAAGTAATGAAAATCAATTCCTGTTTGAGATACTTTGACCATGTTTCACGTTGTTCCTTCATCTTTTCTCTGACCACTGTGAATGCCTTAATTGTCTTCATGTATAGTATTTTCTTTGAACGGATAGCACAGAAACAAAAGCTGTACCTCGGCAGATGTGACGATAATAAACTAAACTAAACCATGATGAACTGATTAAGAATAGGATCTTTTCCAATGCTGTTGAGGCCAATGAGGTTTGAAAGTTATTTGGGCTCTAAATCACCTTAGTGTATAGAGAGTGGATATAAAAGTAGGTTAACAGAACCAGTGTGAACAGGTGATCAATGCTTGGCATTGTTGGGCCAAAGGGCCTGTTTCCATCCTGTATCTTTTTTAATAAATTAGAATGTGGCTCAAAAATGTCACTCGACAGCATCGGAAAAGCTTACCGATCTTTCATGGTTGACATACCTGAAACAGTAGCAATGTTACAAAATTTTGAGATTTTAAAAATCAAGTCTGCAATTTATACCATCAGATAAAGCATAAAAATAATTTTAATTTGACACCTAATTCACTTTCATATCTTCAGTATTAAAAATATTATGGCCATTTTCATATTCGGAAATTAGCATCTTGTTCCTTATTGCTTTTCCATTGACTTAACTCAAAAGCTATGATCGAGGACAGTCAAAAGCCCATAACTTTCTTAAAAATTAAGAGAACTGAATGAAATTTTCAGTTAATATAGATTGAAGCATTCTGAAACAAATATGAAACAATCTTACCTCGATGACCTGAAATTAAAGCATATAATTAGTTAGTTACCCAATTGTAGCTAATTACAAAATTCAATTACTAGATCTAAACATCTATCCATTTCTTAAGAAAATATTAACATTTTTTTTAAAGCATAAGTGTCCAAATAACATTCACACAAGAATTCACAATATAACATGATGTTTAAATCTCATTGTTATGAATTTATAGGCCAAATTGAAGGAATTTAGTGTTTAATGCCCGTAAATTAATGGCCATTTAAATCAACGCGAGTGGGATTTTCTGGAATGCGACGTATTGAAACGTTGCGGTTGCGGTGAATTTAAACCCAATATCGGCAGGAAAAACACTGCCGGTTCATATGGGGAATAAATCACCGTTTCGCAACATGAAATATTGATTAAAGTCACCTAAACAAGCAGGTTTATATGAAAAAATAAACAGCTTTCACTTACCTGTCCCCTACGTAAAATCGGTCCCCGTTGTCGGCGTTCACGGCATTAGGAGCTATTTTTTATTTTACTGCAGAGCTGAAATAGTCGGGCGATTTAAAAAAAAAAAAAAATTAACTTACCGGCAGTCGGAACGAATCTCCAGAAATAGCTCACACTCCGAGAAAATATAATTCTAGTGGCAAGGGAAAAACCGCATTTTTAAACCCCCCCCCCCCCCCCTTAAAGGCGCCAAAGTCGCGCACCTGGCAGTGGCAGATCTTTAACATATCTAGAAACACGAACTGATTTCTGTCTGAAGAAGGGTCTCGACCCAAAACATGACCCATTCCTTCTCCAGAGATGCTGCCTGTCCCGCTGAGTTACTTCAGCTTTTTGTGCCTATTCACATGTGTCTGACCCATAACTCCCACTGAGTTACTCCAGTATTTTGTGTCTTATCTTTGGTTTAAACCAGCATCTGCAGTTCCTTCCTACGCTACTGATTTATGTTGCTTGGGGGTGAGATGCATATTCTGGCACAGCTATCCGTACCGATGAGTCAGTTATATTGGTGGTGTTTTTCCTCCCTCTCCAGGTTGCAGATTATGTTTACAAGGCGAATGTGCCGACGGCAACCGTTCAACGGAGAGTCGCCTCCAAGTCCCTGATATCATCATAACACCTCCGACACCCATCGTTCTCTCAACAGCCGGGACGTTGAGGCAAGCTGACAGGGACTCTCTGCTAGACGACACACTCCCCAGCAGATGTTAGCTACGAGAAAAAAAAAACCCTATTTATGTAAAAAGCCCAAGCACTGGGATGACATCAAGAATGCTTCTTGTGTGTAGAAACGTTAAGAACAGATTGCAGTCACCGACTGCCTCGATTCACTTTGTGATTGAATGATAGACTGTACACAGATTCATCCATTGATCCGCAATGTTCTTTGGCTTTTCAAAATGAATGGCAAGAGGCAATACCGAACCTGGATTGAAAATGTAAGCGTGTACAAAAGATGCAGACTGCCTGTCGAATGTGTGCCTTGCACTCTTTCACTTCCTCTTGGTGGCTCTCGCCATCTCTTCGCCTCACAACCCATCTGTCCAAGTGCAGCACCTTCAGACGTTATTATCTGCACGCTACAAGTGCAAATTGTTGTTACCATTATTTAGCAGCTTCCCTTTCTCGAGTACGGCAACAAACTAAAGAGCAACTGCACATCAATTGTATACCAAACCGCGCGTTCACACCTAGACTGCTTTGAAGCACTGCTTGCCTTGAACTTGTGAGAAAACCAAAGATGATTTCCATAATGCAATAGGATTATCAACATGCAAAGATCACTGCAAAGGAGCGGCAGATGGGGTGCCATTTCATTCTGATACTGTTGATGCCTAAAGGAATTTTTTAATGGGGTGTCAGACAGATGGAAGTTTTTAATTCACATTGACAGGCAACAGATGGTAAAAGGTGCCATCCACAAGCGTCTGATTTTAAAGATGTCTTTTTTTTTAAAATGCCAACAACCAAACGGAAAGCAGTGTCTTCTAATCCAACCTGCCGCTTCACTCCATCAGAAAGTGAACTCCAATCACATTTGTTTCAGTCAAATAAGACGCTACACTTTTTTTAGCTAAACTGCAGTGAATGTGAAGATCTGTTCTCACTCAGTTTGAATTAGAGGCTCTATTTAAACAGAAGGACGGAGCTGTATTAAATGCCATCGCTGGGTTTGCAAATCTGGCTTTTATATATCTTGTTTTTTTTATTAAATCGGGAAACAATGCACTTTTTTATGTTACTAATGGGTTTTTATAGCTACGGTGCGTCGGTGCGTGTAGTCATTAAGAAGTCTGTTCAAATTCATCCTTGCAGAGTGCCCTAGATGCTCATTGTACCAACTTGTGTGGCGCAAAGCCACACTGGCAGAAAAGGTCCTCCAATACCTCAATAAGATTATCAACTTGCAAAGCAAGGCCAAATGGAGTGCCATTTCATTCTGACACTGTTGATTCCTAAAGGGCATCTGTGATCTCTTTGGAGATAAGAATTGATAGCAATGCCTTTCACTAGGAAAAGGGTGGAAATCACCTGAAGGTACCTATTGGTGTCCCCTGACTCAAGTTAGCGAGTGGCTGTTGGAGGAAGATAGGTCCTGCTTCAGCTGATGTCCAATATGATCAAGTTATCTAATACAAGGCATGGTATAGATTCCCAAGGACAGCCTGTATCTGTTTAGGTATGGAGATGTTGAACAACATTGCATATGGCACAATAGATTTGCATCTTGTTCTTATTGAGTGCAAACTTTGCAGACATCAGAAAAGGACAGAAGATGTAACTGCTTTTTATCAGCTGAGTGAGGTGTAACATTAGCAATTCAAAAACGCAATATTCAAGTGGGCTCACCATGCATTTCATGTACAGTGTGGTAGTTACTGCTTCTCAATCTGCAGTTGTAGTATATCCCCACGTGTGTCAGGCCCCAGGCTGATATGCTCACTGAACACGGTGGTGCAGCGGCAGAGTTGCTGCTTTACAACAACAGATTCCCGGGTTTGATCGTGACAATGGGTGCTGTCTGTACGGAGATCATGTGTTCTCCCTGTGACCGAGCAGGTTTTCTCCAGGTGCTCCGGTTTCCTCCCACACTCCAAAGGCGTACAAGTTTGCAGGTTAATTAGCTTCGGTAAAATTGTAAACTGTCCCTAGTGTGTAGGATAGTGCGAGTGTATGGGCCCGGACTCGGTGGGCTGAATGGCCTGTTTCCGCACTCTATCTCTAAACTCTAAAGTAAACTGCAGTAAAATGTCATGGCTGAACTGATCAATTAGATTTGCCCACTGTTGGGATACTGAAAAAAAACACGCATCAAATCATTTCACAAACTGATCCCTTTAGTGGGTCAGTATCATGCAATATTGAGTTGGGGCAGCAAAGTGGTGCAGCTGGTAGAACTGGTACCTTACAGCACCAGAGACCCCGGCTAGATCCTGACCTTGGATGCTGTCTGTGTGGAGTTTGCACATTCTCCCTGTGCCCTTTCCTCCGGGTGCTCCCGATTCCTGCCACATCCCAAAGACTTGTAGGTTTGGTGGTTCATTGGCCTTTGTAAATTTCCCCAAATGTGTAGAGAATGGATGAGAAAGTGGAATAACATTGAGCTCGTGTGAACGGGTGATGGACGGTCGGCATTGACTCGGTGGGTCGATGGACCTGTTTCTGTGCTGTATCATTCGATCAATCAACCAAAGTGATCCCATTCCTTTCATTTGAACCAATGATGCAAAAGTCACACCTGGTGGCAATTCTTTTGGCCAAGAGAAAGAGGACATTAGCAACATTCTGAACTAGACTATCCATTGATCTCAGGAGGAAATGCGGGCGGACAGATTGGACTTAATGATGATACCTTCCACCATTAAATCAACAGTTTAGACTCCCATACAAAGCACAGTCTATCATATACGGCATCTTTGAGTAGATAGTCTACAATGGAACAAATACAGCCAGCACTTTCAGGAGAGCTGGACACAAAATGTATTTAAAAGAAGTTCATGATCCAGTGCCATGATTGCAACATGAAATGTTATCGTTTTTTATGGCTCCACATTAAAAATTATATTTGTAAACTATATAATTAAATGCGTACATTTTTCAATATTGCTTGTAAGCTTTTCATTTCCTGACTGTGGGTCTGTCACTGTAATGCGTTTGTAGACAGATTTAACAAATGTTATTTTAATATGAGGGTTTAAGGTTGATCTATATGTACTCTCTGCAGAGTTTGATTGCATGATTTCAGCTGGGGAAGAAGTAAAATGTTGGTCTCAGTATATAGAATGGGTGGGAGTAATCAGCAAATGTTCACATTTCTACCCCACAGATAACTCTCCTGCAGAGCATCAATGGGTGGACTTCAAGATGCAGGAGATATAATTCATGCTCTCCATATTCGAACTTCCCACTAACATTCATCACCCAGCTACTCAACTAATGCGCGAGACTGCTAGTGCGAGGAATCACAATCTTCAGAAGGGCACTCAAAGAGGAAAGGCAAAGCATGATAACAAAACTTCCACGAATGTTTAGTTTAGTTTATTGTTTAATGGCACTTGTACTGAGTTACAGTGAAAAGCTTTTGTTGGGTACTTACCAGCCAGCGGAAAGACAATACATGATTACAATCGAGCCGTTCACAGTGTGCAGAAAACATGACAAGGGAGTAATATAAGAAATGTTGCTGTAGGAGGGAGCAGAGATTTAAAAGTGTGGAGCAATTGTAATATGTACTTGTAGATCTGCTGTTGTGGCTAGCGAGCAAATAGATAGATAGATAGATAATCTTCATTGTCATTATAACATGTGAACATGTACAACAAAATTAAAATGCCAACCAGTCAGTGCACCATTCACACATTTCTAGAAGCTAACGATACGTAAGCGTACACACACCACCATAAAATAAGTATAAACACACAACCATACATTCTTCTGTCGATTTCACAATCCATTTGGTATGTAGCGCACCTGTGCTCATTTGGTGGCTACGTTAAGTGTAGTTATTGCTGTGGGATAAAAACTGTTTTTTAGTCTGTTTGTCCTTGTCCTCATTGATCTGTACCGTCTGCCTGATGGCAACAGTTCAAACAGGGAGTGGCCGGGGTGGGAAATGTCCTTTATAATGTTCTGGGATTTCTGAGACAGTGGGAACTGTGTAGGTCCTCCAAAGTGAGGAGAGGGCAGCCGACAATCTTCTGGGCGTTGTCAATAGCCCTCTGGAGCGCTTTCCTCTGGGCCGCTGTGCAGCTGGTGTACCACACGCATACACAGTATGTTAGGATGCTCCCTATGGAGCACCGATAAAAGGACAGCAGGAGTCTCTTGGTGATGTTGTTCTTCCTGAGCACCCTCAGGAAGTGCAGTCTCTGCTGGACCATTTTCAGCAGCGCAGAGGTGTTCACGCTCCATGTCAGGTCCTCCTCAATGTGGATTCCCAGGAAGCGGAAATCTGCCACCCTCTCCACACAGTCCCCTCTGATGATTAGTGGTGTAATGTCTGTTTTCTTCTTCCTGTAGTCTATTATGAGCTCCTTTGTCTTCGAGGTATTGGGGAGCAGGTTATTCTCTCCACACCACACTGTTAGCTGCTCCACCAGATCCCTGTAAGCGTACTCATCCCCCCCAGAGATGAGCCCCACCACCGTGGTGTCACACGCGAATTTGACAATGGTGTTACTGTGGTGGGCGGGGGTGCAGTCATATGTGTAGATGGTGTAAAGCAGGGGGCTCAGCACTGAGGCTGAGGGCCGTGGATGTGTGATGTCGCCTGGGTTGGGCACCATCGTGGAATTGTGCAAACAAGAAATAGTGGAAACAAGAACTGATATTAAGATAGACACAAAGTGCTGGAGTAACTGAGCCGGTCAGGCGACATCTCTCGAGAAAAAGGATGGATAATGTTTCAGATTGGGACCCTTCTACAGATACTGAATGAAATTTGCTCTCACAAGAATTAAGGGGAATAAGTAATTAAATGAATACAATATTTTTTCCCCCCGACTTGTGTTTCTTGTTGCTGACACAAGTGATGCAGTTGTGCATTACCTGAAATTACACTAAGGACATGTTTCTAGGAACACAATCCCTCCTGCAAAGCATGGTGAACAGTGAAGGTGGTCATCTAAGGTTACAGCAGGATGGGGATTAACTGGGAGAGTGGGCAAGGTAATGGCAGATGGAATTTAATTTGAACAAACGCAAAGTGATGCATTTTGACAAATTAAAACAGCGCAGACTAAAGCCCCTGTCCCACTGTGCGAGGTAATTCAAGAGTTCACCCGAGTTTTACAAAAACCGCGGTAAGTACGCAGAATGTACTTACCGGGAACGTCGGAGCTCGGGACGTCTCTTAGCGGCTCGTAACGTTAACGGCAGGTACCCGTGAAACGCGGTAAACTCGTGAAGATTTTCCAACATTGTGAAAAATTTCCACGATAGCCCTGAGTACCCACGAACGGCAATTCTCCGAGTTCGAATCAGGGGAAATTCGGGAGAACTCTTGAATTACCTCGTACAGTGGGACAGGGGCTTTACGCAGTGAATATCAAGCCCTGAGAAACATTATTGAAGCGAGATCTGGTGGTACAAGTACATTCACATTCCCTGAAAGTGACAGTTAGTGAAGAAGGCATTTGGCTTGCTTGCCTTCATCATTCATTTCATGGGGTACAAAAATTGGGATGTCATATTACATCTGTAAAAGATGTTGGTAAGACCATGATTGGAATCGTGTGTGCGGTTTCAGTCACCGTACGACAGGAAGAATGTGTTTAAGCTGGAGAGGAGGTAAAAAAGATTCACATGAATGGTGACGGGGTTGTCCTATAACTAGCTTGAGTTATAAGGGGAGACTGGATGGGCTGAGGCTGTTTTCCCTGGAGTGAAAGAGGCTGAGGGGTGACCTTATCGAAGTTTATAAAATCATGAGGGGCATAGACAGGTAGTTAGTCCTAGTCCTTTCCCAGGATAGGGGAGTCTAAAACAATAGACCAGAAGTTTAAGGCGAGAATGATATATTGAAAGGGGATCTGAAGGGCAGGTTTGTCACACGGAGCTTAACATAGAAAGTAGGGACAGGAGTAGGCGATTCAGCCCTTCGAGCCAACACCGCCATTCAATATGATCATGGTTGACCATCCAGAATCAGTACCCTGTTCCTGCTTTTTCCCCCATATCCCTTGATTCCATTAGCTCAGTATGTTTGTATGAAACAAAGTGGTGGAAGTGGATACATTTGCGATGTTAAAAAGACATTTGGACACATGCATGCATTGGAAAGGTTAAGAAGGATATGGTCAAACTTAGGCAGATGGGACTAGGTCAGATAGGCGCCTTGCTTGCATGGATAAGTGTTTCCTTGTTGTGTAACTCAATGGCTCATCTCTGCCAAACCATTTTCAGGTCTTGAGATAACTCAGTGTGAATTTCCCAAGATATTGCTTTAGCTTTGCTGGAAGTACAGCAGGAATTCTGTGCTTACACATGATAAGGCTTTACCTGACATTGCCAATGGAGTAACCTTGGTGCAGCATGGAATGGAAATTCATAACACACGGTAGGCAAAAATGAACTCAGAGAGTCACGGACAAGCTCTAGATAGATTAGTTTAATTTAGTTTATTGACACTGTATCGAGGTATAGTGAAAAGTTTTTGATGCGTGCTAACCAGTCTCTGAAGAAAATGGATAGGTGACGTTTTGGGTCAGGACCCTTCTTCAGTCTGGTTGTTGAGGGGAGGAAGAAAAGTGAGTTTAGTTTATTGTTGCATGTACCGAGGAACAGTGAAACGCTTTTGTTGCGTGCTAACCCGTCAGCGGAGAGAGATACATGATAAAAGGAATAATGTTTAGTGCGAGATACAGCCCAATAAACTCTGATTAGAGATAGTCCAAGGATCTTCAGTGAGGTAGGTAGCACCACTCTCTATATGTTGAACATCAGATCAGTTATGTTCACAATGGTCTTACCTAAGATGGTATTGAAGTCAACCTTTGGCATTCCTTGGATCCATTTTCTGTGCCATTTTAATATAAAAGGGTATAACTAATTTTCTACATATAACGATCCTGGCATTTCATTTAATGTTTGCCCCCCTTGTGTAGCAAAACATCTGTGAGCCTTGCAGTTAACCATAACAATCTATGGTTTTGTTAACGATAGCTTAGATAAAATATAATTCTGTAATGACACACAGATTGATTTATTCTCTTTGATATCCATAACAAAATTGCAAACACAAGCCGGGCCGTTGTTTTGGTATCAACAGTGGAGGAAATCATTTCCTGTAATATCTTAAAGGAACACCAAATAATTTATGTAGGAGTTGAAGGGTAAGGTTATGTTGTTGGATTTGCACGTAAAAGTGGAGAGAGAAACAGTGTAAACTTTTCAGATCAATGATCTTTTATCAGAACTCTCTCTCTCCACAGATGCTGGCTGACCTGCTGAGTACCTTAAGCCTTTTTTTCTGTTTTTATTTCTGATCCCCTACACTTGCAGTTTTTTTACTACTTGGGATCAGTGCATGTCGGTAAGGAAATTGCAGTCTAACAGGATGAATAATCTTAAACATCGGTGTCCTGTACGAAAAATAAGTAATGCATCCTCCTACAGAGTTTTGAAGCAAGCAACCGCTGATGCTAGTTTACAAAACGGGACACAAAATTCTGGAGTAACTCAGCGGGCCAGGCAGCATATCCGGAGAACATGGATAGGCGACATTTCGAGACCTGAGGAAATTTTCCAGTATCAATTTCTATATGCACATTAATGATAGAAATTTCTCATGTAAATATGTCACACTGTATTAACATCCTCCAACGAGGGGAGGGACGTTGGTTCGCTGGAATTGCTCCAGTACATTGAGCACGTGGACCGACCGGACTTTGGAAATGGCGCCAAAACATGGTGGCGCCTGGATGTGTAATACATGCAAAGAGAATTTCACCGTGCAGTTGCATATGTGACAAATAAAGCACAATTGCCACCGTTGGTGCTGTTATAATAATTATTTAACATGCCCTCTTATCTCATCCAGGATTGCACAGAAACGTTTACTTTGCAATTAACTCCACTTCTCTGTTTCCCAAGTTGCTGTCAGTTTTGCTATGTAACTGTAACCAAGACCGACCTTGTAACATCATCATTGTTGAAAACATTAGCGACGCAGTGGTGCTGGTTTCCAACGGGCACGGTGACGGACGCACCACACATCTCCGTCCTCCATGCAGCTGGCAAGCTCCTCTTTTGTCTCCACACACGCGCCTTCCATCAACGTCTTCAGCATCATCTTGACATGTCGTCCCAGGTCGCGTCTTCCATGAGTGGGTTCCCACAGCACAACCTTGTTTGCTGGCATTTCTGGGTGGCGGTGGCAGCGACCAGCGAGCCTCATCCTTCTCCACCTGGATCTTCTCGGTCAGAGGTGGATTTGCCCCAGAGAGCAGGGCGTTGGTGATGCGGTCCCTCCAACTGACATTTGGAACCTTGGAGCCACATGGAATAACATTCAGAAGTGTGAGAATCTAAACCCACACATAGTTCACACAAGTATTTTCTTGCCAGCGTTCCATGCTATTAACAGAGCATGGTTAACTATTCTTTAATTTTGATCCAGGGAGATCATCGGTTGAAAACTTGCTGTGATTTATTTTCAATGCTACAGTAACTCAATGGATTCTTAATAAAGACCTATCTTGTTCAACCTTTCTCTGTAACTTAGTTGCTGAAACCCAGGCAACATTCTAGTAAATCTCCTGTGTACTCTCTCTATTTTGTTGACATCTTTCCTATAATTTGGCGACCAAAAGTGTACACCGTACGCCAATTCTGGAGTATGGAGTACAATTTTGGTGGTCAAATTATAGAAAAATAGGGAAGATTCAAGCAAGAGGACATGATTTGAGAATTAAGGGACAAAAGTTTAGGGGTAACAAGAGGGGGATCTTCTTTACTCAGAGAGTGGTAGCTGTGTGGAATGAGCTTCCAGTGGAAATGGTGGCGGCAGGTTCGATTTTATCATTTAAAAATAAATTGGATAGGTATATGGACGGGAAAGGAATGGAGGGTTATGGTCTGAGTGCAGGTAGATGGGACTAGATGAGAGTAAGTGTTAGGCACGGACTAGAAGGGCTGAGATGGCCTGTTTCCGTGCTGTAATTGTTATATGGTTATATATGGTTAATAGTCATGTGTAATGAGAAACGTTGAAATGGCTACTCTGCATTCTATCCACCAAATCATACATGTGAGTGCAATAGAACCTCTACTGGGACAACATCTGGGGGATCTTATAGAAACATATAAAATTATAAAAGGACTGGACAAGCTAGATGCAGGAAAAATGTTCCCAATGTTGGGTGAGTCCAGAACCAGGGACTTAGAATAAAGGGGAGGTCATTTAAGACTGAGGTGAGAAAAAGCGTTTTTACCCAGAGAGTTGTGAATTTATGGAATTCCCTGCCACAGAGGGCAGTGGAGGCCAAGTCACTGGATGGATTTCAGAGAGAGTTAGATAGAGCTCTAGGGGCTAGTGGAGTCAAGGAATATGGGGAGAAGGCAGGCACGGGTTATTGATAGGGGATGATCAGCCATGATCCCAATGAATGGCGGTGCTGGCTCGAAGGGCCGAATGGCCTCCTCCTGCACCTATTTTCTATGTTTCTATGTAGCATGCAGATAGTTGCCACGTCCAGCACCACTTTGCAAATTCCAAGTCTCTGAAATGTTCAATCTAGGCATAAAGAGACATGCGATTCTTTGGAAGAAGATTTGCAAGAAAAGAAACCTAACTATACGTTTGTAAATGGCACCAGGCAAATCAGAAAAAAAACTTCAATAATTGCAGTGTTGTTTTTAGTTTAGGTCATCCTGTTATAGGGAACGTGGTTCAGCTGTAAAGAATGCAGAGAAGATTTACTAGGATGTTGCCAGGACTTGAGGACCTGAGCATAGTCTAGGACTTTATTTTTTGAGGAGCAGAAGGATGAGGTGCGATCTTATAGAGGTGTATAAGATCATGAGGGAATAGATAGTGTAGATGCACAGAGCTTTTTACCCAGGGTAGGGAAATCAAGTACCAGAGGACATGGACTTAAGGTGAGAAGGGACAGATTTAATAGAAACCTGAGGGGCTACTTTTTCACACAGAAGGTGGTGGGTATTTAGAGGAGGTAGTTAGCAGATACTATAACACCATTCAAAAGATATTTTCCCAGTTTCTTGGATCGGAAAGATGTAAAGTGATACAGTGCAAACACAAGCAGGTGGGACTAGTGTAAAAGGTGGCCTGCATGGGCAAGTTGGGCCAAATGGCCTGTTTCCATGATGTATGACTATGACTAATTCTAAGACAGGGCATTCACCTTCTTGGGGCATCAGTAGGGCAAAACTTGGCAACACAAGAAACTGCAGATATGCAATATTCCACATCCCAAAAATATATGCAGGCTTGTAGATTAATTGGTCTCTCTAAATTTCTCCTCGTGTATAGGAATTGAATGCAACAGTGGGATAAAATACAACTAGTGTGAGTGGAATCGGTGAGTAGCAGGACCTGTTTCCATGCTTTATCTTTCAATCAATCACATTATTTGAATGGTGACCGAATTAGGAAAAGGGGAGATGCAACGAGACCTGGGTGTCATGGTACACCAGTCATTGAAAGTAGGCATGCAGGTGCAGCAGGCTGTGAAGAAATCGAATGGTATGTTGGCATTCATAGCAAAAGGATTTGAGTACAAGAGCAGGGAGGCTCTACTGCAGTTGTACAGGGTCTTGGTGAGGCCACACCTGGAGTATTGCATATAGTTTTGGTCTCCTAATCTGGGGAAAGACATTCTTGGCATAGAGGGAGTACAAAGAAGGTTCACCAGACTGATTCCTGGGATGGCAGGACTTCCATATGAAGAAAGACTGGATAGACCCGGCTTGTACTCGCTGGAATTTAGAAGATTGAGGGGGGATCTCATAGAGACTTACAAAATTCTTAAGGGGTTGGACAGGCTAGATGCAGGAAGATTGTTCCCGATGTTGGGGAAGTCCAGGACAAGGGGTCACAGTTTAAGGATAACGGGGAAGTCTT
Organism: Okamejei kenojei; assembly: GCA_035221665.1. Classification (NCBI taxonomy): domain Eukaryota; kingdom Metazoa; phylum Chordata; class Chondrichthyes; order Rajiformes; family Rajidae; genus Okamejei; species Okamejei kenojei. The sequence goes on along the minus strand of CM069147.1, from coordinate 36,078,408 downwards.
TTAGGACCGAGATGAGAAAATAATTTTTCACACATGCGTGGTGAATCTGTGGAATTCTCTGCCACAGAAGGTAGTTGAGGCCAGTTCGTTGGCTATATTTAAGAGGGAGTTGGATGTGGCCCTTGTGGCTAAAGGGATCAGGGGGTATGGAGAGAAGGCAGGTACAGGATACTGAGTTGGATGATCAGCCATGATCATATTGAATGGCTGTGCAGGCTCGAAGGGCCGAATGGCCTACTCCTGCACCTAATTTCTATGTTTCTATGTTTCTATTATCTTTTAATTTTACCTTCCAGATCATTGTTCTGCTCTTGGGTGTCCTTGGAGCTCAGAATGAATTATGATATTGTATCTGGGTAGGTCTCCTGAATGATCAGCTCAAGAGGAAATGGAGTTTCATAAATTAATTAATGTGCAGCAAAATAATATAAATTATTTATTACCAGAAATTTCAATTATCCTTCCACTAGGCAGGCTGAAATTCGATGGCTAACAGTAAAGAGGAAGTATTTAGATGGATTTCTAGAGATGATTTATCCTTGGTTAAGATTAGTACCACAGGAGTATCTTTATTGGATTCTGTATTCAGTAGCGAGTCTGAAATGGCATCTGATTTCGATGGACAAGAACACCTGGAAAATAGTGATAAACTGGAACTGCAAGTCTGAAGAAGGGTTTCGGCCCGAAACGTTGCCTATTTCCTTCGCTCCATAGATGCTGCTGCACCCGCTGAGTTTCTCCAGCATTTTTGTGCACCTTGGAACTGCAGATGCTGGTTTATACTTTCGAAAGACACAAAGTGCTGGAGTAACTCAGCAGGTCAGACAGTATCTCTGGAGAACATGGATAGGTGACGTTTTGGGTCGTTGTCCTGCTCTTTCTTACTTCTGCTACTCCCCTCTACAACTAGTTTGAATAAGGGTCTCAATCCGAAACGCCACCTATCTATGTTCTCCAGAGAAGTTGCCTAAACCGCTGAGTTACTCCAGCATTTTGTCTCTATCTATGAAAAATAATGATTTAAAAAAAAAAAAAAAATTAATTTATTAGAAGTACGTTACATTTTGATGGTACCTTTTTACAGGTTCCCAGAATTATTAAAACATTCTTTGTTCAGCTTCCTTTTTTTTTGGAAAGAAATGAGAAAGAGAGAAGTAGTGAAGAGTAAAGGGAAGTCTAGTGAGTGTAGTGTAAAGAAAAGAAATAAGTGAGAAAGTGAAGCAGAAAGGAGATTCTCCCTCGCCACAAGTCGATGCTTTTTTATATTCTTAATCATTTTTCGCCCAACCCAGAATTTTTAATTTTACGATACAATTGCACCACATGAATCCACAAGGTCAAAAAATGGAGACCAACTCGTTAAGAATTGGTCTTTTATTTCTATTAGGAGGAGTCTCATTTCTTCCGAATGGGCAATTTCCAACATATTACCAATCCACATTTTGAGTGTTGGTATAGTAGCCTTTTTCCAAAATTTAAGTATGAGTTTTTTTGTTGTTATTAAACATAATTAAAAAATGAAATTTGGGATATATTTAATTTGTTTCCATCTCCTATTACTCCAAAGATAATAATTTCCATGCTAGGTTCCATTTTTATCTTAAATAAACTAGTGAATATATCAAATATATCACACCAAAATCCTTGAAGTTTTGTGCAAGAAACGAATGAATGTGTGATATTGGCATTTTGAGAAAGACATTTATCACAGATGGGAGAAATATTTGAATAAAATTTATTCAACCTAACTTTTGAATAATATAATCTGTGTAATATTTTAAATCGAATTAAATTATGTCTAGCGTTAATCGAACATTTATGTATATATATCAAATACCTCTCCCATGTTTCTTTAGAATTTTTTGTCATTAATTCTTTTTCCCAGTCTTCTCCAATTGCCTCTGCAATTCTCTATTAAAAATACTATTATATAAGTATGATATTATTTTTTGTGAGTCCACCTTAATATTCATTGCTTCTTCCAGTGGGTCTATCATTATGCTCTGTAGTCTTGGTATATATTTTTTTATAAAGTCACATATCTGTAAATATTTAAAGTATTGGTTATTATTCAGATTCAATTTTGATTTCAATTGTTGAAATGATAATACATTTCCCATTTCATACATGTCACCCACCTTTTTAATTCCCAATCTTTCCCATTGTCTATATGTTTTATCCATAAAAGATGGTTTAAATACCGGATTATTCACTATTGGTGTTAGTGATGATAGGTTTCTTCATTTTAAAGTTAATTTTATTTGTTTCCAAATTCGAATTATATTGTGTATAATTGGATTCTTCTTATATAATATATTATTCAATTTTATCAGGGAGAAGAGGATCACTCCTAAATCGTAAGGAAAACAATCCTCTTTCTCCATTCTTATCTATTCCATCTGTTGAGAAGGACAGTCCAACCAATAAATGATATTCTTAATATGCACTGCCCAATAATAATATAAAAAATTAGGCAGTGCAAGTCCCCCTACATCTTTAGGTTTACACAAATGATTTCTTTTAATTCTATGTGCTTTGTAGTCCCATATAAAATTAGTAATATTAGAGTCTAGTTTAAAAAATATATATTTTAGTATATATATATTGGTATGGATTGAAATAAATATATTATTTGTGGTAGCACTATCATTTTTATAGCATTTATTCTGCCAATTAATGATAGTGGGAGCGTTTTCCAAAATTTAATCAGAGCGTTCAATTTATTTAACAAAGGACTAAAATTAGCATTAAATAATGATTTATATCTTCTAGTAACTTGAATACCTAAATATTTAAATTTTTCCGTTGCAATTTTAAATGGAAATTTTAATAGATGATTCGCTTTCTGGGGCTGAAATGACATAATTTCACTTTTATTCCAATTTATTCTATATCCAGAAAAAGAGCCAAATTCCTCTATTACGTTTAGTAAATTCGGGATACTCGTTTCTGAATTTCTAATATATAAAAGTATATCATCCGCATATAATGAAATTTTGTTATTAGAGTCCTTAGTATTATATCCTTGAATATTCGGATGTGTTCTTATCCTTTCAGCCGGAGGCTCTATCATAAGGGCAAATAGCAGGGGTGATAAAACACATCCCTGCCTATTGCCCCGTGATAATCGGAATTTTGGAGACAACATATTATTAGTTAATATTCTTGCCATTGGTTTATCATATAATAATTTTACCCATCTAATAAAATTATCTCCCTTATTAAATTTTTGGAGTACTATGTATAAATACTGCCACACTACCTGATCAAATGCTTTCTCTGCATCCAAAGATATGACTGGCTTTGACCAACATCAGTTCGCCTACAAGTCTAAAAGATCCACAGACGACGCCATCTCCATTGCCCTCCACTCCGCTCTCACCCATATTGAAAGTCCCAACACATACATCAGGATGCTATTTGTTGACTTTAGTTCAGCATTCAACTCCATCAGTCCCAGCCGGCTGATCAACAAACTACAGACACTGCAACTTGGAACCTCCCTCTGTCTGTGGATAAAAGACTTCCTGACTAACAGACCCCAGTATGTCAGAATGGGCACCACCACGTCCTCCACCATTGTCCTCAACACCGGTGTCCCCCAGGGTTGTGTTCTGAGTCCTGTCTTGTACACACTGTACACCCACGACTGCGTTGCCACCCATGGCTCCAACACCCTCATCAAATTTGCAGATGATACAACCATTGTTGGACTGATTAACAAAGAGGATGAGGCACCATACAGGGAGGAGTCCGAGCACTGACGGCCTGGTGCAGCGACAACCACCTCAACCTTAACACCAAGAAGACAAAAGAAGTCATCATTGACTTCCGGAGGACAAGGACTACACTACATTCAGGCCTGAACATCAACGGGGAAGAGGTGGAGCGGGTCAAAAACTTCAAATTTCTCGGACTGCACATCTCAGAGGACCTGGGCTGGACTGTGAACACCACCCACATTATTAAAAAGGCCCAGCAGCGTCTGTTCTTCCTGAGAACGCTGAAGAGAAACAGACTCCCTCCACCTCTGCTGGAAAACTTTTACCATTGCACAATAGAGAGTGTCCTGACCTACGGATGCACGGTGTGGTATGCCAGCTGCACCGCATCTGAGAAGAAACAACTGCAGCGGGTCATCAAGACTGCTCAGTGGATCATCGGCTCCCCACTTCCACGCTTGGAGGAGATCTACTCAAGCCGTCTCCTCCATCGGGCCAAAAAGATCCAGGATGACCCCACCCACCCAGGGCACTCTCTATTCTCCATCCTCCCCTCTGGCAGACTCAGAGTCATGAGAGCACGTACCAACAGACTGAAGAACAGTTTCTTCCCCATGGCTGTGAAGAGTCTGCTACAGTAAACTATGACACCCCCCCCCCCCCCCCCCACACACACACACACACACACACTCACACACACACATACATACACACACACACACTACCACCTTCCAGCCAACGGACAATAATTTCTGCACTTAAAAACACAATCTTTTTCATTCATTTACCTAACTGTATTTGCACTTTACTGTTTTTACTGTACTTTTTATTTATTTATTTATTTTTATCTCTTTTTACGATTTATGCTTGGTGCTGCTACAGAAGGAGATGCTGCCAAACGAAATTTCGTTGTATATTGTACAATGACAATAAAGGATTCTATTCTATTCTATTCTATTCTATATATCTGATAAGTCTTCCTTTTCCCCTTTATGTGAATACATTATATTAAAAAGTCATCTCAAATTGTTAAATGATTGTCTTTTAGGTATAAACCCCGTTTGGTCCTGGTTTATCAATCTATTAATATATTTACTCAATCTTCTTGCTAAAATCTTTGCTAAATTTTTTTGATCTGTGTTTAAAAGTGATATAGTTCTATACGAGCCCGGATCTTCTAGATCTTTATTTTTTTTTGGTATAAGCGTAATTGTAGATTCTGCTAAAGTTTCTGGTAATTTATTTTCGGTAAAAGCATAACTATATAATTTAATTAATCGTGGGACCATTAACTTCTGAAATCTTTTATAGAATTCATTATTAAAACCATCAGGCCCTGGTGTCTTCCCATTTTTCAGTTCTTTTATTGTTTCTCTTATTTCTTCACTTGTAATCTGAGCTCCTAATTCCTCTTGTTCTAAGATATCCAATTTTGGCAAATTACAATTATCTAAAAATTAATAATTTTATTGTCTTCAGTGTTAGTTTTAGATGTATATAAATTTTGATAAAATTGAGCGAACCTTTTGTTAATGTCCTTAGGTAAAGTTAATAGTTCCCCGTTCTCTGATTTAATTTTAATAATTGTTTTTTTTTTCCTTTTCTTGCTTCTTCAATTGTCGTGCTAGAAGTTTATGTGGTTTATCCCCAAATTCAAACTGTACTTGTTTTGTGATCTGAAATAATCTTATTACTCTTGCTGATAATATTCAATTAAGTTTAAATTTCAATAATGTGATCTTATTATGTTTATCTATATTTGGGTCTTATGCGTTACCTAATTCTAATAATTTAATTTCCTTTTCTAACGTCCATTGTTCTGTCCTGTTTTTTTTTATTTAGAAATCTTTGATACGAAATTATAACTCCATGGATGAATGCCTTAAAATATTCCCATAATAGAGATGGTGAAATACCTGGTGTCTCGTTTGTTTCAAAAAAAAATTTTCATTTGTTGTTTTAAATACTCGTAACCTTGTGAGTCATTAGCTATTTGTGTGTTAAATCTCCAAAAGGATTTTATACCTGGCATTCCTATGAAAAATAATGATGATGTGTTGAAGACAAACTAATAAGATGCTGTTTTAAAAAAAGTGAATAATGATATAATACCTAATCTTCATGGGTCAGTTAAACGTTATTTGGTCAACCTCACAATGTTACGCATTTTATTATGTTAATAATTGATTTCTACTTTCTGCACTGGAGTATGAAATGGTCATATCAATTTGCTCAGATGGCTTCAGAAGAATAAATTACAGAATTATAACATTGTTAAGGCAAAGAGGAAGAGGCCATTCAGTCCATTGAGTTTGTTTGCTCTTTGTAGCACAATCACATCCCATTGACCCACTCTTTATCCGCAGTTCTAAAAAAAAAATTGCCAAGTAGCCATTCCCCTTTTAAGACCTCAATTGATTGTACTTCCTCTTGGTATTTAAGAGGATTTTAGATAGGTACTGTACATTGAAGAATAAGGAATAGAGGGATGTGTTTCATGCGCAGGCAGATGTTGTCAAGCTGGAAAAAGTGCAGAGAAGATTTACAAGGATTTTGCCATGACTCGAGGGCCTGAGCTATAAGGAGAGGTTGAGCAAGTGAAGACTCTATTCTTTGGAGCGCAGGAGGATGAGGGGTGATTTTGTAGAGGTGTACAAAATCATGAGAGGAATAGATTGGGTAGATGCATGGAGTCTTGGCCAGAGTAGGGGAATCAAGAACCAGAGTATATAGTTTTAAAGTGAGGGGGGGGGGGGGGGAAGATTTAATAAGAACCTGAAGGGTAACTTTTTTGCAAAAACAGTGGTTGGTGCATGCAACGAGCTGCTGGATGAAGTAGTTGAGGCAGGGACTATCGCAAGGTTTCAGAAATATTTGGACAGGTACATGGATAGGATAGGTTTAGACAGATATGGGGCAAACACAGGCAAGTGGGTCAAGTGTAGATGGGACATGTTGGTCAGTATGGGCAGGTTGGGCTGAAGGGCCTGTTTCCATGCCATATGACTCTATAACTGTTTGTAAAAGATCCACTACAACATACATGGTGAAACATGTCTTTATTCCATTCAGAAATACAGAGCATTTAAACTGCACAGCCGTACTCTCCAAGCTCTGCATGGCTTCTGCCAGCTGGCTGTCCTCGTTAGTGTAGTACCGTAATACCATGTAATGGGTGCCATGCATACATGTGTAGTGGAGATGATAAATAGCATGGATTAATAAGGGTTAATCTACAATGACTATCAGATTAGATCAGTTTACCTTGACATTGTATTCAGCACCAGCATGTGGGCCCAAGGAACCATTCCCGTGCTGAGCTTATGTTCGATGTTCTATGTTCTATACACTCCACTGTAAATTACAGGTCAAGATCAGTGTGTATATAAAAAGTTGTTTTCCCTCTGTATTTTCCACACATAACATTGAATCTGTGTACCTGAGTCCTCGAATGGATCATCTCGAATGGACATTGTCATCTTCCCTCAGTTTATCTAAATCTATCATGATCTTGTGCATCTCTACCCAATTGTCATCTAATTCTTGAAATGTACAAATTATAGATGCTGGAAACTCAAAAGAAAATCAGAAAGTGTTAGAAATATTTAAGAGGCAAGAGGCACCCGTGAGGGAGAAACCGAGTTAACATGTCAGATCAATGATCTGGGTGCCACAGCGGTGCAGGGTGGCACAGTCACGCATGGCAGCATGGTGGCGCAGTGGTGGCGTTGCTGCCTTAAAGCGCAAGAGACCCGGGTTCAATTCTTACTATGGGTGCTGTCTGTACAGAGTTTATATGTTCACCCCGGGACCATGTGGGTTTTCTCCGGACGCTCCGGTTTCCTCACACACTCCAAAGAGTCTGTAGGTTAATGGCTTTGGTAAATTGTAAATTGTGCCTAGTGAGTAGGATAGTGCTAGTGTACACGGTGATCGCTGTTCGACATGGACTCGATGGGCTGACTGGCCTGTTTCCTCGCTGTATCTCTAAAATCAAGGTCCAAAGACCCTTAATCAGAACTTGTACATTGAGAAAACAGATGTTTGTGAATAGACAAAATTCTAGGCAAATTACTTTGAAGGCATAGCGCCTTCACCGGAATAAATGAACAAACACAGACGTATCCCCTGGGCAGAGGATTCTAAAACTAGAGTGCCTCCCCCACCCCCACACCGGTCCCCTTTTGTTCTCCCACCGTCCCTCACGGCGGCCCCCCCATGCCGGGTCCACCATTGTCTCCCCAAACATTCCACCACCACCGAGGCTCCTGCTGCTGCCGAGGCTCCTGCTGCTGCTGAGGCCCCACCACCTCCGAGGCTCCCGTTGCTGTCAAGGCTCACGCTGCCACCGAGTCTCCCATCGCCGCCGCTGCTGAGGCTCCTTCGACCAAGGCCGGCCTCGCCGCCCGGATTTTCCACAGTCCCCTGGGAGGCCCGTGGGGCGAGTATGGCCTGCCGAGCCCGTTCTGGGCGTCGACGCTGCAGTTGTTCGGCAGATGGATCGGGCCTGCGCGGCTCCCCGGGACATTCCCGCCGATCATAGGTCGTATTTTAGATTTTTTTAAAGAATTAAACATTGAGGTAGAGATAGGGTAGACAGTGACATAGATGGGTGTGACAGTGACATAGATGGGTGTGACAGGGGCATAGATGGCACAGAGGGGTTGGAGATTGCAACCTTCACGTGGTCCGCCCTGTCTCAACCAATGCAATCAACCTGACGTGCACAATCAAATAAGATCAATTAGAACAAGTTGTCCTACAACTTTAGGCTGTGCACGCCATATGCAAGAAGAAGATGAAGATGGCACAGACAGTGACATAAATGGGATGGACAATCAGAACCTTTTTCCCAGGATGGAAATATCAAATAATGGAGGGCATAGCTTTAAGGTGAGAGGGGCAAAGTTTAAAGTGCATAGTCGTTCAGGGAAAGTTTATTTTTACACGGAGTATGTGAATCCTATCCATGTTCTCTGGAGATGCTGTGTGAGTTACTCCAGCACTGTAAATCAGCATTTGTATTTCCTTATTTCTACTTTCTTCAAAGTTGCCGTTCCTTTAAGAGTTGAGCAAGTTACTGCTTGGTGGGCGTGGCAAATGGTCGAGGAGGCGGGGCGGAACTGTGTTGAGTGACGGCGCTGCTGATCCGGGCCTGTGTGTTTGCGCGGGAAAGTGTGTTGCAAGTTTCAGAGTTCCATCCGCATCTGTGTCGGTGTCTCCGCGTTCTATCCGTGTGTCTCCGCGTTCTATCCGTGTGTCTCCGCGTTCTATGCGTGTGTCTCCGGGTTCCAGCGCGGACAGCGATGGACCCCTCGGAGGTGGAGTTTCTTGCGGAAAAACAGACTGTCACAATCATACCCAACTTTAGCCTGGATAAAATCTATTTAATTACCGTGAGTCTTTTGCAGCGGGGCCTGCTTTATTTTAATACTTGTGCTGAAACACTGTAGATGTGACGACAATTGGCTCCTCTAACTGTCTGTACTTGGTGATAAATCTCCAGCACTTTCGACTGCTATATTTGTATATTTATTCCAGAACTAAAAGAACAGGCCTTTATTTCGTGTAAACTTAATCTGCAACAATCCCCAACAATAATTATCCGCACCCGTCCAAAATAAAAATAAAACTGATTACAAACACCGGAAACGTCACCTATTCCTTTTCTCCAGAGATGCTACCTGACCCGCTGAGTTACTCCAGCATTTTGTGTCTCCTATCTTCCGGTTCCTTCCTACACATAATCTTCACTGTTGGAGCAGAATTTGGAGATTTGCCTGTGTTTCAAAGCATATGAGAAATTGTTTGAATCTGAATGTTATTTACATTAAGTCTCGATTCATCAAGTATCAATCAAATTTGGTTTAAATAGTACAGATGTCGGAGGTCATGGGCATAAGGCAGGAGAATGAGGTTCAGAGTGAGAGATAGATCAGCCATGAGTGAATGGCGGAGTAGACTTGATGGGCCGAATGGCCTAATTCTACTATGGCCCAATTCTGCTCCGATAACTTATGATCTTATGTAGACACACAAAATGTTGGACTAACTCAGCGGGACTGGCTGCATCTCTGGAGAGATGGAATAGGTGACGTTTCGGGTCGACCTGTGATGTTGCTGTGATCTTAACAGCTCTAGATTACAAATGTTGGTTGTTTTAACTGTAACTGACCAAGTCTTCTCACGCATAACTTGCAAAAGTTTTCATTCCCCTTGAACTTTTCCACATTTTGTCATGTTACAACCACAAACGTAAATGTATTTTATTGGGATTTTATGTGATAGACCAACACAAAGTGGTGCATAATTGTGAAGTGGAAGGAAAATGATACATGGTTTCCAAATTTTATTACAAATAAAAAACTGAAAAGTATTCAGCCCCCCTGAGTCAATATTTTGTAGAACCACCTTTCACTGCAATTACAGCTGCAAGTGTTTTGGAGTAAGTCTCTACCAGCTTTGCACATCTAGAGACAGAAATGTTTTGCCCATTATTCTTTGCAAAATCGTTCAGGCTCAGGATTTGTGGAGTGCACGACTAATAGTTGTCCTGTGGACAGATTCTCCCACCTGAGCTGTGGATCTCTGCAGCTCCTCCAGAGTTACCATGGGCCTCTTGGCTGCTTCTCTGATCAATGCTCTCCTTGCCCGGCCTGTCACTTTAGGTGGACAGCCATGTCTTGGTAGGTTTGCAGTTGTGCCATACTCTTTCCATTTTCGGATGATGGATTGAACAGTGCTCCGTGAGATGTTCAAAGCTTGGGATATTTTTTTATAACCTAACCCTGCTTTAAACTTCTCCACAACTTTATCCCTGACCTGTCTGGTGTGTTCCTTGGGCTTCATGATGCTGTTTGTTCACTAATGTTCTCTAACAAACCTCTGAGGCCTTCACAGAACAGCTGTATTTATACTGAGATTAGATTACACACAAGTGGACTCTACTAATTAGGTGACTTCTGAAGGCAATTGGTTGCACTGGATTTTATTTAGGGGTATCAGAGTAAAGGGGGCTGAATACTTTTGCACGCCACGCTTTTCAGTTTTTTATTTGTAAAAAAAATTGAAAACCATGTATCATTTCCCTTCCACTTCACAATTATGCGCCACTTTGTGTTGGTCTATCACATAAAATCCCAATCAAATACATTTACTTTTGTGGCTGTAACGTGACAAAATGTGGAAAAGTTCAAGGGGTATGAAAACTCTTGCAAGCCACTGTGTATATCCTCTGTTTTGTCATATTGGATTTGAATTGAAAATTCACTGTTCTTTTTGAATAGGTTTCAATCTCCTATTTCCAAATTCAAATATTTCTCTGACATTTACTGAATTCCTGACTAAGTTTCTGATGCATTATCTTTTTACAATGTAAAAGACACTTAGAGCAATCCGTTCAATCCAATCTTCCATTTTTTAGTGTTATAGATACAGGCTCTTCGGCTCACCGAGCCCGTGCCGGCCAGCGATCACTAGCTGTACACTAGCTGTACACCGGCTGTACACTAGCACGATCATACACAGCAGGGACAGTTTACAATTGTTACCGAAGCCAATTAACCTACAAACCTGGACACGTGAGAGGAAACCGAAGCACCTAGAAAAAATCCACAATCACGGAGCGAACATATACATAGAAACATAGAAAATAGGTGCAGGAGGAGGCCATTCAGCCCTTCGAGCCAGCACCGCCATTCATTGTGATCGTGGCTGATCGTCCCCAATCAATAACCTGTGCCTGCCTTCTCCCCATATCCCTTGATTCCACTAGCCCCTAGAGCTCCATCTAAACTGTGCAAACAGCACCCGTAGTCGGGATGGAACCCGGGTCTCTGGCGGGCGCTGTAGGGCAGCAACTCTACCGCAGCACCACTGTGCCACCCATATTTATTTCCCTGTAACTTGGTCTCTTCCATCTGCTCATCAAATCCCACTTTCCCCTACTGTCCACCTATACTAACAGTGCTTTACAGTCACCATGCTGGCAACATCTTTAGGATCACCTGAAACAGTCACAGTGAGAATTTGCAAGATCCTTAGGTCAGAGTTGAATATGTATCATTGAGGTATTATTAAAAGGTTCAATAAACTAAGGGCACATCTTGAATTGTCTCATTGGTCATGTGTCAATTTTATTTCCTTGTCGTTTAGTGAAAGTAATTGAAGAAAGATTGGATTTTAATATTGTTTTGCATTTGGCCATTGCAATATCCTAAAGTGTTTCATGCATAATTAAACCTGTTATTTTCAAGAGTATGAATCGCAGCAGCCAATTATACTGCATGGGTTTGCATGCATCAAATGACTAGTTTAGTTTGGAGATACAGCGAGGAAATGGGCCCTTTGGCCCACCGAGCCCTTGCCGATCATCGATCACTCGTTCCCGTTAGTTCAATGTTATCCCACGTTCACATCTGTTCCCACACGATAGGGCCAATTTATAAAGGCCAATTAAGCTACAAAGCTGCATGTCCTAGGGATGTGGGAGGAAGCTGGAGCACCCAGAGGAAACCCACACGGTCACAGAGAGAACATGCAGACTTCATACAGGCAGCACCCGAGGTTGGCATCGAACCCAGGTCTTTGGTGCCGTGAGGCAGTGTCTTTACCAGCTACGCCACCTCAGTGCCTCCTCTACTGCTACCTTTGGTGGTATTTGATTTGTTTATCAACTTGCATTGCTTTCAAACTAATGTTTGTCAATGTGTGCTCTTTGATTATCTTATCCAGGGCGATTTGGGACCTTTCAATCCCGGGCTTCCTGTCGATGTGCCTGTGTGGCTTGCTATTAATCTAAAGCAGAGACAAAAATGCAGAATCATTGCACCAGAATGGATGGATGTGGGTGAGTGAGTGGCGTACACATTTAAAGGGGATTTTGTTGCTATCAAACTCCCCTTCCCATCCTCCTCCATGGCCAGAGTGAGGCCACATGAGAACTGGAGGAATAGGACCTCTTATGCTTGGTAGCTTAGAACCCAACCATATGAGGGTTGAGATCTACAATTTTAGGTAATTTACAATCCTCCCCCCCACTCAATTCTCCCCCCCCCCCCACCCCAATCCCCGTACCCCATCTGAACCCATTTTCACAAACATTCCTTCCTCTGGCTTCACAAATCGCAATCCTTCTATCCTTATCTCACACCTTTACACTTTTCATCTTTGGGCTTTTCCATCCTTCTGCCTATCCAACCCCCCCCCCCCCCCCCCACCTGTATCCACCTATCACTTGCCAGACTCTGTCCTGCCCTGCCTCTCTCCCAGCTTTCTTCCCCTGCCTACCACAACAAGTCTGAAGATTTCTGACCCTAAACGTCGCCTCTCCATGTTCTCCAGAGATGCTGCCACTGAGTTACTCCAGCACTTTGTGTCTTGTCTGTAAACCAGCATCTGCGCATCTGCAGTTCCTTGTTTCTACTAAGGACTCCCCCGCTCCTAAAAATATTCCACAAGATCTTTTACCACCCAGGAAGATACGGATGCCCCGCTTTAACATCTCATCTGAAAGAGGTTGCACCTCTGTGGTCCTGCACTAGAGTGTAGACCCAGTTATTATGCCGGAGTCTCTGGAACAACCTACTGAGAGGAGACCTAAGGGAACGAGCAAACAGGCTTCCGTCTGTAACGTATGTAACTTTGAATCAGATCATTGCAGATAGAATATTGAGTGAATATTTTGGTTTCCTTCAGAAAAACTTGAGCAAATCAAGGAACAGGAGCGTAAAGAGGAAACTTTTACCCCAATGCCCAATCCTCACTACATGGAACTGACTAAGTTGCTGTTGAATCAGTAAGTAACATGCACAGTGCGCCAGTGTAACTAACGCTCCTTGATTTTTTAAGTTTGCTTTTGTTTCTCTTCTAAAGTTATTAATGTTCTGCTGTCCTCTGCTTCTTATACCTGACACCCTCACACTAAGTGTCCTAACTGAGGGTGGTGCAGCGGTACAGTTGCTGCCATATAGTGCCAGAGACCCAGGTTTGATCCTGACTACGGGTGCTGTCAGTACCCAGTCTGTGTGTTCTCCCCATGACCGCGTGGGTTTTCTCCGGGAGCTCGGGTTTCCTCCCACACTCTAAAGACGTGCAGGTTTGTAATTTAATTGGCTTCTCTCAGTTGTCCCTAGTGTGTAGGGCAGAGCTAGTGTTCGGGTGATCGCTGGTCACCGTGGACTCAGTGGGCTGAATGATCTGTTTCCACGCTGTATCTCTAAAACAAAACTAGAGTTCACAACCTGGGTTTTATTAAGAAATAAGGACACAAAGTGCTAGAGTGAGTCAGCGGGGCAGGCAGCATCTCTGGGGAACATGGATAGGTGACATTTCGGGTCGGGACTTCTTCAGACCGATTGGCGACTGGAAAGTGATAGGTGTATACGGTTGCGGAGTTTTGTTTGGTTGGCAGATGGTTGGCAAATGGTTGGACAGAGGCCATAGTCATAAAGTGGGAGACAAGGATAGAAGAGGCCTATTCCCTGCCACACCTTGTCCTGCTCCTCCTCTCCCAGCTTTCCTGTCCCTCTTCTCTACAATCGGTCTGAAGAAAAGTCCCGACTCCAAATGCCGCTTATCCATGTTCTCCAGGGATGCCGCCTGACCCGCTCAGTTACTCCAGCACTTTGTGTCTATCTTCACAAGAGGCGATCATGTAAGTTGAAGCACTTTGCTTTTTGTCTCCTCACCATTTAGTGGGAATGAACGGGCAATCTGCGAGTGTGAGTTCATGTGAGTGTGTGCGGCCCCGGGTGATCATTTACTTTCGTCGACATAATTGAAATGAGGGATGAAGGCCCAACATGGGAGGACGTTCTTCAGGCATTCCTCGCTTTCCCTTCATCAACCAGAACATAATTGCCGATAATCTAACTTGCTCTTCAGGGTCCCCTTGAACCACCCTTGAAGTCTGCATTTCGGGCAACTTTCTTAACAAACATCTTACTTCCATCTGTGTAATGCCCTTGACAACGCCAGAAACTCCCAAAGCTCATTACAGCCAGCAAAGTAACAATTGAAATTGAGTCCTGTGTGTTGCAAGTTGCAGCAAATTAGTTCGCACTAAGATTCCTCGGAGAAAAGAGAGAAATGACCAGATCATGTTTTTAATGCCTTTGCTTAAAAGGTGATGATTAGCCAGGACGTCAGGGAGAACTGCACTCTTTTTCCCAGATATAATGTTGTGTCATTAACTGCTGGATGTTGCAAGATCATGGACACCACAGGCCCTCTGGTTCAGAGAGTGACCTGAAGCTTCACTGTGCTGATGGTGGAAGTCCCCCTCCTGAGAGATCAGTACCGGGCTTGCTGTTTCCACCAGTGTAGGACTGAGAGAGCGCCACCATGTTCAATGATTCATTGATACTTCATTGTCAGATGTATCCAGGTACAGTCAAATGCTTTGTTTTGCAAATAACTCGATAAAATCAAATATTAGATCTCCGGGCGGCAAGGTTGCTGCCTTGCAGCGCCAGAGACCTGGGTTCGATCCTGACTGTGGGTCATGGAGCCGTAGACTGACACAGTGTGGAAACAGGCCCTTCGGCCCGACTTGCCCACACCGGCCAACAATATCCCAGCTACACTAGTCCCATGCCTACATTTGGCCCATATCCATCCAAACCTGTCCTATCTGTGTACCTGCCTAACTTTCTTAAACGATGGGTTAGTCCCTGCCTCAACTATCTCCTCTGACATTTTGTTCCATACACCCACCACCCTTTGTGTGAAAAAGGTAACCGTCGGATTCCTACTAAATCTTTTCCCCTTCACCTTGAACCTATGTCCACTGGTCCGCGATTCCCCTACTCTGGGCAAGAGACTCGGCGCTGTCTGTACGGAGTTTGTACGTTCTCCCTGTGACCACATAGGTTATCTCTGGTATCTCCGGTTTCCTCCCACACTCCAAAGACATATGCAGGTTTGTAGGCTAATTGGCTTGGAATAATTGTAAATCGTCCCTAGTGTGTCAGTGTATGGAGATGCCAAGTGTCCCGGATTCGCCGTATTTTGTCCCGGCGAAATAACCTTATTACGGTGTTCCGGCAGCCAAACATGTTGTTACGGAGAAAAATAATCAAAACAATAAAAAAAAATACAACAAGCAAATGCGTTGTCCGCTCCCGGAGTAATTGGGCGGGATCGTTGCTGTTTAAAAGCCGCGATAATTGTCTTCAAGTTGCAACGCACAAATGTCCGTATGCCATTGCACACGGCCAAGGTGCAGCGCCGCGTATTTTTGGCTATTTGTGACTGAAAAATCATTGCGAGCAGACTCACATGCTTGAATGTGTAAAACCAAGGACTCGCATGGCGGCGCATATTGCTATGCACGCACGTGCACAATGCTCGCTGAATCCTTGTTTAGTGACAATGCACTCCGCTGGTGGCCTGGATTATACTGTGCATGATTACCAACTTCATCCTGATTTGCAACTTTTGAAAATGTCCAGAATTTATATGCAGCTTTTGAAAATGTCCAGCATTGATATGCAACTTTTGAAGATATCCAGCATTGTTTATTTGCAACTGTTGAAAATGCCCAGCACTGATTTACAACTTTTGAAAATGTCAAGCATTGATATGCAACTTTTGGAAATGTCCAGAACTGATATGCAACTTTTGAAGATGCCCAGCATTGGTTAGTTAATTTTGAAATGCCCAGCATTGATGATTGTTATGCAAGTATTGAAAATGCCCAGCATTGATTTGCTACTTTTGAAATTGTCCAGCATTGATATGCAACTTTTGAAAATGTCCAGCGTAGATATGCAACTTTTGGAAATGTCCAGAACTGATATGCAACTTTTGAAGATGCCCAGCATTGATTATTTACTTTTGAAATGCCCAACATTGATATGCAATTTCTGAAAATGTGCAGCATTGTGATATTCAACTTTTGAAAAGGTGCAGCAATGATTTGCAACTTAAAATGTCCAGCACTTTTTCAAGCATTTTGACTAGACGCAGTTTGAAATGAGTGACACTATGTCTGACACTTTTGTAACACCAGGTATGTGTCCTCTCTCATTCAGTGATTTGCAACTTTATAACTGAATTGTGTTTAAACACAGTTTTGTTATTGTTAGCTGTGCCTGAAGGCTAAAGCATTCAAGACTCATCAAAATATATATAAGTACATCTTTTAGGTGATACTGTGTATACTAAAGGATGTTTATGTGTGTTTAATGAGTTTGTATATAGTACTAGTTGAAAAAAGGAAGGTTGGATTCAACGCGCGTTGCAGATTTTGGGTCGTTGCCATGCATATTTCTGGTGCCGCAACATGTTACTGAGAGAAATGCATTTACCCCCATTTGTTACTGACAAATGGGTTGAATGTTACTGTGAACTAAATTTAGGGTTGGCATCTCTAGTGTGTTAGTGTATGGGGATCGGTGGTCAGCGCTGACTCTGGGCCAAAGTGCCTGTTTCTGCTCTGTATCTAAACTAAACTAAACAAATCTTACCTAGACAGTACCCAAGTGTCGCCACATGGTTACAATAGTTCACCGAACAATTCTAGACGGGAAACCTTTTTAAAAATTGCATAACGTTGTCTGTTTTACTTCACGGAAGGGCAGCTTCTAACCCTGAATATTGATTTCTCTTACTTCAAGTAACCCTTGAATTCCCTCTTTCTTTGTCCCTCCCGCACCCTAGTTCTTCCACGAGATTCACTGACCTGATTCATTTCACTGATTGTATGCATCCTTGTCACCTTCCCCACAACTAACAATGAACCATTCTACATTTCCATGTCATGGTCTGCTTTGATCTGTCATTTTCACACCTTGCCCTTCCATATCTCTTAGACTCCCTCTCCCCTGACTCAGTCTGAAGAAGGGTCTCGACCCGAAAAGTCATCCATTTCTTCTGTCCAGAGATGCTGCCTGACTATCTGAGTTCCTCCAGTTGTTTGTTTATTGCTCGAGATTCCAGCATCCCACACTGAATTTGTTGTCCCTCTCCAGCGCCTCGGACAACATTCCCAAAGCCGATGAAATCAGGACTTTAATCAAAGATACTTGGGATACCCGGATTGCAAAGCTTCGGTTGTCTGCAGATAACTTTGTGAGCCAACAAGAGGCCCACGCTAAGGTAGGAGGCTTTAAATCTAACCCTGTAGAAACACGGAACTGCTGATGCTGGCTTACACACCAAAGACCATGAGTGCTGGAGTAACTCAGCGGCTCAGGCAGCATCTCTGGAGATCATGGATGGGTGAGGTTTCAGGTCAGGTCAGTCTGATTGTCAGGGGGACGGGGGTAAGGTACAGTGAAAAACTTTTGTTGCGTGCTAACCAGTCAGCGGAAAGACAATATATGATTGCAATCGAGCCATTCACGGTGTACAGATACATTATAAAGGGAAAAAGGTGAATAATATTTAGTGCAAGATAAAGTCCAGTAAAGTCAGATCAAAGGTAGTCCAAGGGTTTCCAATGAGGTAGATACTAGCTCAGGACTGCTCACTAGTTGTTAGTAGGATGGTTTGGCTGCCTGATAACAGCTGGGAAGGAACTGTGCCCCTGAATCTGGAGGTGTGCGATTTCACACTTCTATACTTTTTGCCCGATGGGAGAGGGGTGAAGGAGTGGCCGGGGAGTGATGTCCTTGATTATGCTTCTGGCATTGCCGAGACAGCGTGAGGTATAAATAGCGTAAATGGAAGGGAGGTCGGTTTGTGTGTTGGTCTGGGCTGCGTCCACAATTCTCTTCAATTTCTTGCGATCTTGGATGGAGCTGTTCCCAAACCATGCTGTGATGCATCCGGATAAAATGCTTTCAACTGAGCATCTGTAGAAGTTGGTGAGACATTTTGTGGACCTGCTGAACCTCCTAAACTTTCTTAGGACGTTTTCTTGGCTATTGCTTCAATATGGGTGGTCCGGGACAAGTTGTTGGTGATATTTACCTTTCAACCATCTATACTTCTGCATCGACCGTGCAAACCGAGGTGTGCTTCGCTTCCTGAAGTTGATCACTACCTCCTTTGTGTTGCTGACATTGAAAGAAAGGTTATTGTCTCGAAACCAGGACACGAGGTACTCAATCTCCTTCCTGCACTCCGTCTCATCATTTTTTGATATCCGGCCCACTATGGTGGTGTCGTCTGCGAATTTGAACATTGAATTAGTTTTGTACGTGGCTGCACAGTCGAGGGTGTACAAGGAGTGAAGAAGGTGCTGAGAACGCATCCTTGTGGAGCATCAGTGTGGAGGATTACCATAGTAGAGGATGATTTGTCCACTATCCTCACTGATTGGGGTCTGTGGGTCAGGAAGTCGAGGATCCAGTTGTAGAGATGAGTGCTGACACCAAGTCCCGTGAGTTTGGTGATAAGTGTGGACGGGATGGGAAAGGCAGGAAAAGCCTGGCAGGTTGGTACAGCTGAGGAGGATTATTCGATGGGCAGATGGTTGGTCAAAGGTCTGAGATGCAAATACAGAAGCTGAGAGACAAAAGGATTGAAGAGTGTAGACTTCTAAACTTCAGAGATACAGCGCGGAAACAGGCTCTTTGGCCCACCGAGTCCGTGCCAAGCCGCGATCACCCCATGCACCAGCACTATCGTGCACGCTGGGGGCAATTTACAGAAGCCAATTAACCTACAGACCTGCATGGCTTTGGAGTGTCGGAGGAAACCGGAGCATCCGGTCACAGAGAACGTACAAACCCTACAGACAGCCTCCCTGGTCAGGATGGAACCCGGGTCTCTGGCGTTGTAAGGCAGCAACTCTACTCTGGGCCACTGTGGTGCCCCTCCAAGACGATGAGATGTTTTGCAAGGACCCAGGACAGTAGGGGGATGCTGTAAAGGTGAGATAAGGTCATTGTCTTAGGTGTAGAGAGAGTGCTTGCTCCAGGGATTGTGGGGGGGGGGCTGATAGAAAATGGCAGGAGAGCTGCTTAATGGTAGGTGAATCTGCTGCCTCCAAAGCCGGGTTTGGATTGAAACAATGAGTGGCACATGAACCTTGCGAGTGACTTAAATGAGCTCAGCCCCGGACTCCTTTCCCCTGGCCGGACAGCTTCTGCAGCTGTGTGTGTGGCAGCCTGCAGGGGGAGCCGGTGTGTTGGGCTTGACAAGGTTCTGCACAGAGACGGAGGGTGTCCTGTACAATTCGGAAGTTGTGTCGCTCCTGCCTCCAGTCTGTCTGAATCACTTCAGCCCGTTCAATTGTTGCATGTACAGACCAGGCAGGTGCGTGGACGGGTTCTATGGCAGCGCTGATTTGCTGGAGAGGTATTGATACTGATTTATTATTGTGTACCGAGATGCAGTGGAAAAGTTAGAGTGCTATCTAGCCAATTCAAATCCTATACGAATGCAATCGAGTCATGCACAGCAGCTTGCATCAACACTGGTGCAGTGGTAGCATTTGTGCATCGTGCTAACATCACAGCACCAGTGCCACAGGGGAACGGGATCTCATCTGCACTCTAAGGTGTATATTAAAAAAAACTCTTGCACCATCCGTTCCCTCAGCCAACATCGCTTTATAAAAATTAAACAAAAAGCTGTGCCTCGTGTCAATCCTCATTCCAGACAATTCAGCGCTCGGACCAGACGGGAGTTTGAAAATGGTGGTAAAACCTTGCAACTCCCGCACGCAGTCTCAGCGGACTGTTGTGTTGGAAGGAACTGCAGATGCCGGATTAAACCGAAGATATGCACAAAAAAGTTGGAGTAACTCAGCGGGTCAGACAGCATCTCCGGAGAAAAGGAATACGTGACATTTCGGGTCGAGAGCCTTCTTTTCTCCAGAGATGCTGCCTGACCTGCTGAGTTACTCCAGCCATTTGTGTCCATCTCAGCGGGCTATTTCTATGCTGTTTGTACTAGTTGGGGATTGCGCATTGTTTTGCCAATACTTCACTGAGCTGTATGGGGGGAAAGTAATTTTACTGTACATGTACGAAGAACCATTGAAGAACCAGTGCAAAGAGAAAAATACTGGAGTGCAGAATATAGTGTTACAGCATTAGTTACAGAGAAATTGCAAATTTGTGCCCTTTCCTTCGCTGTCACTTAGTTGCAAATGCCAGAGCTACTAATCTGACAGCGCTGTGGGACCATGTCCATGATCTGAACTATGGTAAAGAAGGCAACCCCACCATGTTGTGATCGCCACAAAAACATAATGTGTGAATTTTGTTACCCTCACTTTTATTGTATGTTTCATTTCTCCCTTTGCTCATTCGAAGGCCCCCATTTGTGTCTCTCTCTCTGTCTCTCTCTCTCTGTCTCTCTCTGTCTGTCTCACTCTCTGTCTGTCTCTGTCACTCTCTCTGTCTCTGTCTGTCTTTCTCTCTCTGTCTCTCTCTCTCTCTCTCTCTCTCTGTCTCTCTGTCTGTCTCCCTCTGTCTGTCTCTCTCGCTGCTTCAAGCACCCTGTCAGTGTGTAGCTGAGGAGCAGGGTTAAACCATGGCCCTGAGTGGGGTACCCTCTCACCACGGTTTATACGTGACCTGGTAGCATTGCCTCTGATGTAGTATCTCCGTCTGGGACGCTGGTCTCAGGGTCATCCGTGTGACGCACAGTTCCCAAACTGCACCATAGCGCACAGAGTGGTCCCTGGTGGGATTTCTGCATCATCCTAAGTGCCGCAGGAATGGCAAGTGTTATTTAAGGGCACGACAGATTCTTCCCAGCTGTTATCAGGCAACTGAATCATCCTACCTCAGCCAGAGAGCGGTCCTGAACTCATTGGAGACCTTTGGACTATCCTTGTTCGGACTTTGTTGGCTTTACCTTGCACTAAATGTCAGTCCCTTATCATGTATCTATGCACTGTGAATGGGTCGATTGTAATGTATTGTCTTTCCACTGACTGGATAGCACGCAACAAAAACTTTTCACTGTACCTCGGTACACGTGGTAATAAACTGAGCTAAGCTATGGTAAAGTAAACTCGCAGCCTGCTGTGAAAATGCAGGGATCTCGTCTCTATTGGGAAGCTGCTGTTTACCGATTCTGAGCATCAGTGTGTGTGGGCTGTGCTGGCGTCTGCAGTAAAATATCAGCACAGTTGGCATTTTAATATTCTGTGATGGTTATGTGGGAGGGTTTTTTTAATCGATGTTCACGCCTTCTCTCTCTCTGATTTCCCCCCCTCCCTGCCGCTAGCTGGACAACCTGACTCTAATGGAGATTAACACCATTGGGACTTTCCTCACGGAGTCACTGAACCAGATGCACAGACTCTGCACCAACCTGCAGCCCGGCGAGACGGCGCAGTCACAGGACGATTGAGCTGCCTTCATTTCAGGTGGTGACTGTCTGACAGCGAAAGGTTTGCGGAGTGGAAAGACAGGCGCTGGAACCACACACGGGCAATTGCTTCCCCTCCTGCATTCCATCCTCTGGCTTCACAATTCACAACTCTTCAACCCGTCTGTTTCACACTTGCTGCTGTAATCGCTGAGCTTTGTTCCAACCATATACCAATCAAACCCCCCCCCTCGCCTGTGTCCACTTATTACCTGCCACGCTTTGTCCTGCCCCTCCTCTCTCTCAGCTTTCTAACCACTTCCTCCCCCTCCTACAATCATTCTGAAGAAGGGTCCCGACCCGAAGCATTGCCTATCCATGTTCTTTAAAGACGCTACTTGACCTGCTGAGTTACTCCAGCATTGTGTGTCCTTTCAGGCAATTGCTTCTGATGTTTAATGGGCCACTCTCTACAACTTCATCTAACTCCATCAGTATTTCCTCCACCTCCCGTTATATACCATTTGCCTCAATTACTCATGTAATTGTGAGTTTGGCCATGTGTGTGTGCACGTGTGAAGAATTCCTGAATTCCCTGCTTTATTTATTAGGGTTGATGTCCTATAGTTCAGCTATCTTCTCCCCCACCCCCACCCGCTCTTATATTTACACCCACCCTTGTCAAGACCCTGAATGTTTTCCATTTGGTTCCGCCTCAGTATTAATTTTTCTGTGAAGATCTGTAAGTTAATCATTCAGACTTCATGAAGCCAGCCTGCAAGCAATCAAAAGTATCAATAGTCTTGTGGTCAGATGCCCTGGCTACTCCTGGCAGGGGCAAGCCCTTTGTAGGTGCCACCCGCAGTGTCCAGATCTGTGACCAGAGACACGGTGCCAGTCGATGGAAGCCCAGCTCCAGCAGCAGAGAGTGGCCTAGGAGGAGGGGATTGTAGCAGACTCACCCCTTGAGACCTTGCTGAAGATCAGGCACACTGATCAAATGATGGATCTCTTGCAGTCATGAAGGGCCCTTAAACAAATAAGCTGTTAACACTGGACAGCACGGTGGCACAGTGGTAGAGTAGAGTTGCTGCCTTACAGCGCCAGAGACCCGGGTTCAATCTTGATACGGGTGCAGTCTGTACCAAGTTTGTACATTCTCCCTGTGACCTGCGTACGTTTGCTCCGGGTGCTGCGGTCTCCTCCCACAGGTTAATTGGCTTTGGTATAATTGTAAATGTGGGATTGCTGGTCGGTGCGGACCCGGTGGGCCGAAGGACCCGTTTCCGTGCTGTATCTCGAAACTAAATGAAATGTAGTTGACAAGAGCACATCGAGTTTGTGCCGACCAGCATTCACCCCGTACTATCCTGCACGCTATTGACAATTTACAATCTGTAACCAGAAGCCAATTAGCCTACAAGCCTGTACGTCTTTAGGATGTGGAAGGAAACCAGAGCACCCGGAGTAAACACACGTGGTCATGGGGAGAACGTACAAACTCCGCACAGACAGCACCCATAATGAAGGCCGAACTGGGGTCTGGCGCAGTAAGGCAGCAGCTCTACCACTGCGCCAACGTGCTGCCCAATACTTAAACTAAACTGAAAGCTGGAAATATTCAGCAGGCCAGGCCGTATCCGTGGTGAGGGTGAACCAGAGTTGCTAATTGTCCTTTCGTCAATGGTATCCTGATCCTGATTTCCCCCTGGAATACTGAAAGAGAGATAACATGTAACCGCTCTGGATGTGAAATGGAAGACAGGCCAGCGACACATTCCAGCCTCCTGTTTTCTTTTTTACTTGCATTGCATCAGGGATTATGCCTCTAAATTAATTCATTGACTGTAAAGTGCTTTGAGACGTTCTAAGGATGTGAAATATTATGAAATCTAACTGTTTGCACTTCCCAGTGTTGAGCATTAAACATTTTAATGGCTTTCAAATTCTCCTCTGAATCTTGTGCCTTCTTACCTACATTTTTAATTAAGTCTTTTAAACCCCATCCACTGGATCCTTTGTTCCTAATAAACTCCAATAATAGTTGTCGTTTTTTGTGAGCAAGTTTATTTCAATGAAAGGAAAATCTTGTAGCATAATGTGTAAATTACACCCTGGAATATATTGAAAGATGAATAATCTCAAGGAGCAGGTAGCAGTCGACGACAGCAGTGCCACTGGTTCATTGCAGGTAGGGGGCGGAGATTGATTGTGAAATGGAGCCCGGAAACAGTCCCTTCGGCCCACCCAGTCCATGCCGACCCTCGATCACCCGCGGAAGAAGGGCTCTGACCTGAGACGCATCCACTTGCACTAGTTCACACTAGTTCGATGTTATCCCACGTTCTTATCTACTCATCCACGCACCAGGTGCAACTTAAAGAGAGGCCAATTAACGTCGAAACCCTCACGTCTTTGGGATGTGGGAGGAAACCGGAGCACCCAGAGGAAACCCACGTGGTCACAGAGGGAACATGCAAACTCCACACCAAGAGGTCAGGATTGGACCCAGATCTCTAGAATGGCACCTCGCGACTCGGAATGAGGGATTGGCAACATGTCCTTTGGCTGATTCAAGCTCCATGATGCGGCCAGGGCAGGGCCCACTATGGCTGGGCAGCCCGGTGATGCAGCAGTGGAGCTATGCCAGAATATGGTATCTCACCCCCAAGTAACATAAATCAGTAGTGTAGGAAGGAACTGCAGATGCTGGTTTCAACCGAAGATAAGACACAAAATGCTGGAGAAACTCAGTGCGACAGGCAACATCTCTGGAGAGAAGGAATGGGTGACGTTTCGGGTCGAGACCCTTATTCAAACTCTACCCGAAACGTCACCAATTCCTTCTCTCCGGAGATGCTGCCTGTCCCGCTGAGTTAGTCCAATTTTGTGTCTAACTCCAATTTAAACCAGCATTTGCAGTTCCTTCCTGCACATTTTGTCAGATGTAAGAACCTGGATAAAGAGAAAGGGACAAGTTACGTGAGGATGATATACGAGTTCTCCCTGCCCGCAGAACGGTGGCGCGGATGTCCCATGAGAGGCAAGGCTGCGTACATTAAGGCTAATCTAAAGCTTTCTCTGAAGGAACTATAAAGTGGTTTATAAAGCTGCCGGTAGCTTCATCCATCCCTCTGTGGTGCCACTTACTGGCGATGCGGGTGGCTGACTCACTGCTACACTTTGTGATTCACTAAATACATCTCGATGGATCTGCGGAGGTCTGTGCCATTTAACTCATCGTGATACAACCAGGCACTAAACCCACTCACAGCTGAGTTTTAGAGATGCCACATGGAAACAGGGCTCTCCGAGTCCACGGCCACCATCAGTCGCTCGCCCGCACCAGTTCCTCCTTATCCCATTTGCTCGTCCACTCCCTACACACTGGGGGCGATTTACGGAGACCAATTAACCCACAAACCTGCACGTCTTTGGGATGTAGATGGAAACTGGAACTCCCAGAGGAAATTATAGTCGTGCAGGACAGAAACAGGCCCTTTGGCCCGACTTGCCCATGCTGACCATGATGACCCATCTACACCAGTACCATCTGTCCACGTTTAGCTCATATCCTTCTAAACCTTTCCTATCCATGTACCTGTCCAATTGTATTGTAAATGTTGTTTTTGTACCTGTCTCAACTACCTCCTCTGGCAGCTTATTCCATATACCTACCACCCTCTGTGTGAGTAAGTTGCTCCTCAGGTTCCTATTACATTTTTTTACCACTCACCTAGATTTTTGATTCACCTACTTTGGGTAAAATGCAGTGTATTCATCCGATCCATTCCCCTCATGCACCTTTGTAAGATCACCCCTCAGCCTCCTGCGCTCCAAGGAATAGTCCAACCTGCTCAGCCTCTCCCCATAGCTCGGGCCCTCAAGTGCTGGCAACATCCTAGTAAATCTTCCCTGTACCATCTCCAGCTCAGCGACATTCTAGGGTGACCAAAACCGAACACAATATTCAAAATGCGGCCTCACCTCACGGGGAGAACATGCAAACGCCACACAGACAGCACTGGAGGTCAGGATCAAGAGCGGGTGTGAGGCAGCCGCTCGACCAGCTGCACCAGTGTGGTGCAGTGTAGATCAGCAAACACATGCCCAGGCCCACGGTCTTCCTACTAGTCTGAAAATTTAGCTGCCGCACCACCTCCGTCCCCTCTTTAAAGCATTGACAGCAAGCAGCCGGGAGACTTGATTATTAGGGTTAGTTAACCACTGATGTCCTGCGGTAGTAAGTGGGTGAGAGTGCAACCCTGCGGAGTGCTGCATCACTGGAGGTGCATTTTTTAAAATCAGATTAGTGGGTAAGCATTTCAACAAAAAACAGTGAGGCCATCCCTGGTACCTGATCCACATGTGTCCCTCAGGCAATGTTTCTAAAAACAGATTAGTTGGTCACCGTTAACCTGCTGTTTGTGGAACCTTGGTGTGTACAAATTGGCTGCCATATTTGCCGATGTAAACAGTGTTTCCACCAGCAGTACGTCACTGGGTCTCGGTGACTTTGGGACGCTGCGACGTCTGATGTTAAAGGTGGTGTAGTGTATTTGGGTGCTTGGAACTGACTTAAAAGAACACTCAGTCTAAAATGTGTAACAATCCGAAGGACGACATCTTGCCACGTAGACACAACATAGAGATAGCCTGACCACCTCGCCGACTTGTACAGCTGATGTTTTAAACTACAGTCCCATGCTTAGAGGGATCTGCAGGCTCATGTCCAGCTCGCAAACAGCTGCGACACCACTCTGTATCTACTGTTTAAACTGTTAAACAATCCTGTGTGTTGCAAAACAGTCCTGCGGGTGAGTTCACAAACTCCATCCCATCCTCGTCGCCAATTGTAGTGTATTTGGGTGCTTGGAACTGACTCAAAAGATCACTCAGATACAGGAGTCAACTGCCAAGCTTCGCTATTCCAGGACGCCACCTTGAGTCTCCCCCGGCGCATGCGTCCCCTCGCACAAGACATAACATATGCTAATTATATCACATGCATCACAGGTGGTCTATGAATGCAGGTCGTCCGCCCGCTGGGAAGACTCCTTCCCTCTACCCTGTGCTGCTCACCCCTTCCCCCCCCTCTCTTCATCCACCCCAATTATACACCGTCAAGGATGTCAGAGGAGCCACGGAGATCTTTGTCAAGTTCTGTCTTCTCAACATCGTGCCACCCGGTGGGGCACAGCGGTAGAGTTGCTCTCTTACGGTGCCAGAGACCCGGGTCCTGACTACGAGTGCTGCCGGTTCCGGAGCCCGTACGTGCTCCCTGTGACCGCGTGGGGTTTTTTTTTTCGGGTGCCCCGGTTTCCTCGCACACTCCAAAGACATAGAGCTTTGTAGAGTAATTGCCTTCCGTAAATTGCCCCTAGTGTGTAGGATGTAAAACTAGAATAAGGTTCATAAGGTTCGTTTATTGTCACATACACCAATTGGTGCAGTGAAATTCACTGGCCAGGTCTGTCATACAATTAAAAAAAATAATGTAGAACTAGTATGGGTGATCATTGGTTGGGCCAGAGGGCCTGTTACCACCCTGTATCTCTAAATTAAACTGAAATAAACACTGATATTTGGAATTGCAAACTAATAACCCAAATGTGTAAACATGGTCACAGGTATTATATTTTCTGATCTTTTGTTCCACATTCAGTGTATACGTGACCAGGAGAATATGTTGGTACATTTCTGTGGAGCTTTTAAGATGTAGTTATTGTTTCTACATTGGAACATGGCTGCCATTTTATGCAAGGTCATCTCCCTCAGAGAGAAATCTGATCATTACTAAATAATGAAATGGGAAGAATTTAATTGAATTGGTTGAAAGATATATTATAGAGGTTTTGTAATCCACTTTGCAGCAATCCAAACAAAAAACTTCTCTCCCAGTATTTTTTTTCCCACTCCCCCTGCAATCAGTCTGAGGAAGGGTCCTGACCCGTAACGTCACCTACCCATTTTCTCCAGTGATGCTGCCTGACCCATTGGCTTACTCCAGCATTTTGTGTCTATTCTTGTTTAGTTTTGTTTGGTTATAGACATGTAATATGGGAAACAGGCCCTTCGACCCACTAAGTCTATGCTGGCCATCAATCAGCCTTTCACAATGTTATTCCTCCTTTTACACCCACTCACTCCACACTAGGGGCAATTTACAGAGGACAATTACCCTACGGACCCCACACATCTTGGTGGTGTGGGAGGAGACCGGAGCACTTGAAGCCAGCTAGTAGGGAGAACAGGCAATCTGCGCCCAGGAGAAACCTGCGCAGGGAGAACATACAAACTGCACGCAGACAGCACCCAAGGTCAAGATCAAACCCAGGTTTCTGGCGTTGTGAGGCAGTAGCTTAGCAGAAGGACTAAGATTTTTTTAGCACATGGCCTTTTGGTCCACTGTGGACATGCTGATCGAAAGTGGACAACTTTTTGGCCTTTCACGTAGCAGAGTTGATTGAATAGTATTTATTGTCCAGGGCAGTAAGAAGAACTATCCAGTTGTTGAAAGTAATGCTGATGTTGACATTTTGACAGGCCGTTCTCCGACCCTCTTAAGGCATCGTGGTCATTTCAAGGTTCTCGTGTGAAGTCTCTGGAACGTGATTAGACCCTCGACAGTCGGCCTGTCTCGCCCGCTGTGGAACCAGGAGCGGGAAGCCTCCGAGCCCGGCCCCGGGTCATCTTGAAGATCGGGAACCGGAGAGCAGGTGGAGGGAGTCTGCGGTGAACGCAGCACAAGGGACAGTAGGAAGAAGCGGGTGGTCTTACCTTCCGCGCCTTCAGGGTCAGCTGGCCCTGGAGATGGCCGGACAAGGAGAAGGACGATGGTTGGCGGGATGATCGGATGGAGGTGACGGCTGCAACGGGCCTTTGTGGCCAGCAGCAAATGGGGCTGTGAAATGGTGCCGAAGCCTGGCGACTCTGCATATAGATTCAGTAGCCTGTCTTCTATGCATTATGTGTAACCAAGGATTGCACTTGTATGTGGCAATAATCTCACTGAACTGTATGCAAAACAAATCTCACTGTACCTTGGTAAGAAAGTCAAGAGTGTGCTATTGTCATATGTCCCAGGCAGAACAATGACATTCTTATACACACACACATACACACACCAGCTTTTTTTTTCATTATATTTCTTCATATTTCATTTTTTTTCATATAAATATATATATATAATTTCAATTTCAATTTTGTTTTTCAATTTTAAAAACTTTATTGGCATGATAAAATACATCGTTATATTGCCAAAGTATAAAACATAACATACATATTGAAATGCATAAATATAAATACAAGTAGTGCATGGATGGATATGCCCCTGTATATATACACTCGCAATACACCTTTATTGATTGCTACATGTTCTTGCAGCTGTAAGCAGTACAACAGAATAGCAAGTTTAGCAATTCAATTTTAATTTCTTAGTATCAGTTAATGTCAATTTTCACACACACGCACACACACACACACACACACACACACACACACACACACACACACACACACACACACACACACACGCACAAACAAACAAAGAATAATAGTGCAAAAAGACAAATCCAAAGCCCCCAAGTCTGTCTAGTTCAGAGATTATTTGAGGTTGTAGTGTTTAATAGCCTGCTGGCTGTAGAGAAGAAGCTGTTCCTGAACTTATACGTTGCAGTTTTCAGGCTCCAATATCTTCATCCCGATGGCAGGGGTGAAGTGAGTGTGTGGCCATGGTGGTGTGGGTCTCCGATGATGCTGGCTCCATGTTTGAGGCAGCCACTCCTGTAAATCCCTTCGATGGTGGAGGGGTCAGTACCCATGATGGACTGGGCAGTGTTCGCCACGTGTTCATGAAGGAACCATTAAACCATTGCCGAGTGAAATTGTAAGTGCTCCCCTGCTGCGATCAATATTAAGGGAGTGAAGGGGACGGATTTACAACCTGTTCTTAAACAGTTAAGCAAACATTTTGCGATTACATCAGGGCATGATTGGATTCGATTAGTTCGACAGCAAGAAGTTCCAGACCTGTATAACAAGCACTTCCTCCTTCATTTGACTTTCATTAATAAATTGCATTAAAAATCTGGAGCTGGTGCTTTATCAGAGACAGTCTTGAGTTTAAGTTCCATTTAGCCCTGACTAAATAAGTGAAGTGTCGTTGTTAAAATCAGTCTCTAATTTATTTGAGATTAATGACAAATCCAATTTTCTGAAAGATTTAATTAATGAGGGGCATTTGGGAAGCATTTTGACAGGATTAACCTACACATTTAAACATGAAATGGTAACCTACAAGATTTTAAGGAAATATACTTCCCTGATGTCGTTTATTTAATTATTCATAAATTAAGTTTGACAAACAGCATTAGTTTTTAACAGAAATTAGATCACCAAATGCAATCTTTGCTGTCATTAATTAAATGGTGAATAGATCATACGATAAGCTCCTTGTAGTGAATAGAAGGCCATTCAGCCCACATGGGGTGGCAGAGATGCAATCTCGTGTGTTCCATGCCTCTCTATTTACCCACACTGCAACTCAATCTCTCTATCCCATGCCCATCAACTCCCCTTTTCATTCCTTCTGCCAATAATCTACCCTCAGGAGTAGTTTGTAAAAGTTTATTAAACTATCGGCACATCTTTAGGATGCGGGAGGAAACTCAAATGCTCAGAGTTGCAGGGAGAACTTGCATACTCCACACAGATGTCACCCGAGGTCA
This sequence comes from Okamejei kenojei, assembly GCA_035221665.1. NCBI lineage: Eukaryota > Metazoa > Chordata > Chondrichthyes > Rajiformes > Rajidae > Okamejei > Okamejei kenojei. The sequence goes on along the minus strand of CM069147.1, from coordinate 36,047,741 downwards.
GGATCGAACTCAGGACCTTGGGGCTTTGAGGCAGCGGCACTTCCTGCTGCTCCACCCTACCACCTGTTCTAAGGCTTGTTGTCAAGCTGGAAAGAGTGCAGAGAAGATTTACATGGATGCTCAAGGGCCTGAGTTATAGGGAGAGGTTGAGCAGGCTTGGACTCTGTTCCTTGGTGTGCAGGAGGATTAAGTGCCATCTATCTATCTATATCTACCTATCTATATACTTTAAAAACTGTGTGTGTGTGTGTGTGTGTGTGTGTGTGTGTGTGTGTGTTGTTTTACATGTGAAACGTATCTCCTCGAAAACCAGACGCAAAATCGCGGAGATTTTTACAATTTCGGTAGGGATTTCTCTTATGAGTTCAGAAATTCACTCCTTGGTCAATTATTTCCCCAGATTTTGAATAAAATTGATCACAAAACTCAATTTTTAAAATATAAACGCTGCTCACCAGCTGCTGACGTCACAATGCCCACATGCCCACCAATCCAGGCCCACCTGCGTCCTGGCCCCGCCCCCCCGCCGCTGTGGATTAAAGGTGCAGAAAGATCGAGATAGTTCTGCAGAACAAAGATACTACAGTTCCGTTCCGCTACAGCTTCTTTGTTCTACAGATCTCGGGGCAGCAACTCCTCACACGGTGAACCTCTCCTCATAAGTTCTGCGGCTCCATTCCGCTACCACGGAACTTTCTCCTCACAGCCGGTGCAGCTCGCAAAGCACGTCCCTCCCATCCCCTGCGCGCTCATTCTTAGAAGCGGTGCTTCTTTGCTGACAATGCTCGCTCCTGGGCGAACGTATCTTGCCTTAGCGGCTTTAAAGGCCTGTTGTCAGCTGGCAGATATCAACGAGGCCGCGTTACGTCAACATCCCCACCCCCCTCCCCCCCCGACGCGCGCTGGCATTTGGCTCTCTGACTCCTTCTCGAACGAGCAAGTTCTGCAGATCCGGAGGACAGGTGAGATCCTGGGGAGGTGAAGAGGGGGAGTGGGGGGATTGAGGGAGAGGAGGGAGTAGGGAGGGAGAGGGGGGCATGAGGGAGAGTGTGGGAATAGAGGGAGAGGAGTGGGGGAATAGATGGACTGCCCCCACCCCTCTCCCCCTCCCTCCCCACTCTTCTCCATCTCTCCCCCATACCCTCTCCCCCTCCCTCCACACTCTTTCCCTCTCTTCTTCCCCCATCTCCCTCCTGCCCTCCCTCCTCCCCTCCACCCCTCCCCTATCCCCTTCCCTTCACCCCATCCCCACCCTCCCCCCTTCCCCTCCCTTCCCCCCACCTCTCCCCCTCCCTTCCCCCCCTCCCCCCTTCCCTTCCCCCCCTCTCAGCCCCCCTCTCTCCCTCTCTTTCCCCTCCTCTCTCTCCTCCCATCTCTCTCACCCCTCCTCCCTCACCCACCCTCCCTCTCCTCCCCTCTACCCCCTCTCCCTCTGTCTCTTGCCCTTCTGTCTCTGCCCCTCTCTCACTTCCTCTCCCATTCTCTCTCTGCTCTCACTCTCTACCCCCCCCCCTCTCCCTCTTTAGACACGCCTGCGAGTTGGGGGCTATGCGTCAGTGGATAGGGCGGTTATGGGGTAAAAGGAGCAAATTAATAATATTAATATAATATCAAGGGGGGTAGTTAGTGTGTGTGATGCCGCAAAGTGGTATGAAACTGCACTTGAATTTGGTTGCTTTGCACCCTGCTTGAAGTGGTCGTAAACTGCACTTGAATTTGGTTGCTTTGCACCCTGCTTGAAATAGAATTTCAAGTAATAGCCATGAATCAACTGCCAGCCCACCAGCCGTGAGTGAGCGGCCAGCACATCAGGCTTGAGTGACTGAGCTGCCATTCCAAGAATCCATTTGACACACAATGTTCATATTAGCCCTCTGGAAACCAGTCCCTTCAGCCCACAACACCCATACTAGCTCTCCAGAAAGCCCCCCCCCCACTGGCCAGCAATATTGGTGTTGGTGCAGAGGTGGAATATTACGTTGGGGGACCAGCCCTCCCGTGTGAACATGGGACCCAACGAGTCCCACTTAGTCTAGTATTATATAAAACTATACAAAATCATGAGAGGAATAGTTCGGGTAAACACACAGAGTCTCTTGCTCAGAGTCAGGATTTCGAGAAAATCGAGAACCATAGGACAAAGGTTGAAGGTGAGGAGGTAAAGATGTAACAGGAACCTGAGGGTAACCTTTTTACACAAAGGGTGGTGGGACGAGCTGCCAGAGGAGGTAGTTGAGGCAAGTACAATCGCAACATTAAAAAAAAAACATTTAGACAGATACATGGATTGGATAGAGGAATATGTGTAAATGTATGCAGGTGGGACAAGTAGAGATGGGGCATGTTGGTCGGTGTAGGCAAGTTGGGCTGAAGGACCTATTTCCACGCTGTATGAATATGACTCCTAATCTGGGTTAAGATTATCATAGGCTCCAGACTGGCATGGTGGCATTGATTGTTGATCTACTGCCCTGGCATCCAGGTACATGGATTATCAATCCAGAAACGTGGGAATTTCATCATTTACCATTCATAGAAGAGAGTGGGCACGGCCTTTTTTTTACATAGAGAGTGCGGGTGCCTGGAACACACTGGTGGCATTCAAAAGATTTCACATTGTGATGGAGACTGCCTAGTATTTCTTAGATATTGTGAGAGTTTTGCAACATACAAGGAATTTAATTTGCCATCCAGTCATACCAATAAAAAGCAACAGAACACACAAAATACATTTTAACATGAACATCCACCACATTCCTCACTGATGGAAGGTGATAAAAAAAGGTCAATCTCTTCCCTTCTTTGTCTCCCACGGTCGGGGGCCTCGAGCCTTCCGTTGATGGGGCATTCTTGGCTCCCGTATCCGGCGGCGTTTGGGCCCTCGCTTCGGGCCGATCAAGCTCCTGCATCGTGGGGTGGGGGGGGCTGGGGATCTCAGCTCTCCCACACCGGCCGATCTGACCCCAGGTACATGTCTCTTACCTTAAAGCTATGCCCTCCAGTTTTAGTCATCCCTGCCTTATCAATGCCTTATCACACCACAAGCAGCTTACAATGGCTTGTTCTCTTTATCATCAATACTTTTTTGCATATCTTTCATTCATTGTTCTTTATCTCTCCACATCACCGTCTATATCTCTCGTTTCCCTGATCCCTGACCAGTCTGAAGAAGGGTCTCGACCCGAAACGTCGCCTATCTCCTTCGCTCCTTAGATGCTGCTGCACCCGCTGAGTTTCTCCAGCTTTTTGTGTAACCCCCCATTATCAATGCCTTTCATCAGTTTATATATTCAGTCTGGTGTCCGCTCAGCCACAGCGTACCCTGCCTATCCGGTCCCTCCTCATAACTGAACAAATTCATCCCAGGCAATCCCCTAGTGATCCAAAAAAAAGACACAAAGTGCTGGAGTAACTCAGCAGGTGATGTTGCACCTCTGGAGAACATGGATAGGCAACGTTTCGGGTCGGGACCCTTCTGCAGTCAGACCTGAAACATCACCGGAGATGCGCCTGACCCGCTGAGTTACTCCAGTACTTTGTGTCTTATTAGTTTAAACCAGCATCTGCGTCTAGGTTCAGGAGTAGCTTCTTCCCTGCAATCATCATGCTATTAAACACTACAACCTCCAAAGAGGCTCCAAACTAGATAGTCGTGGAGTCATAATTTTTTACTTTGCACTAGTATTGTCTATTTATTTGTCTATTTGCTTTTTTATTAATACTGGAACTTTTTGTTGTTGTTTATTATGAGTTTTCACAGAGTAATATGTTTGCATATCTGTTATGCTGCTGCAAGTAAGAATGTTATTGTTCTGTTTTGGGACATATAAAAATAAAACACTCCTGACTGACTCTTGGCTTCATTGTATCTCCATTAAACAGGAAGGTTAGCTGCACGACCGAGGGTGGACAGCAGAGGGAGCAGCTCTCCCCAAGCAACCTTACAGCATTCAGCATTACAATGAAGGGTGTGTGTTAATCCTCTGCTGCTGATTTTAAAAACTCATTTTTACTATGACTTTCAGTGTAGGGATCAAAGCTCATGCTGAAATCAAGGACAAGGAAAGACTTCAAACAAATTTAGAAAAAGTTAGTGAAGGGTGGGAGATTGCAGCCTTCACGTGGCCCGCCCTGTTTCGACGAATGCAATCAACCTGGTGTGCACAGTGAAATAAGATCAAATAGAACAAGTTAGGATGTGCACACCACACACAAGAAGAAGAAGACCACCCTTCGTGTAAAAAAGGAACCCTTCAGATTCCTATTAAATCTTTCCCCCCTCAACTTAAACCATTGCCTCTGGTTCTCGATTCCCCAACTCTGGACAAAGACTGTACACTATGCCTATTACTTATTAGAAACCTATCCAAGAATGGTCAGTTCTTGAGTGGCCAAGTCAATCACACGATCTGAACCCAATTGAGCATGCCTTTTATATGCTGAAGAGAAAGCTGAAGGGGGCTAGCCCCCAAAACAAGCATAAGCTAAAGATGGCTGCAATACAGGCCTGGCAGAGCATCACCAGAGAAGACACCCAGCGACTGGTGATGTCCATGAATCGCAGACTTAAAGCAGTCATTGCATACAAAGGATAGGCAACAAAATACTAAACATGACTATTTTCATTTACATGACATTGCTGTGACCCAAACATTATGGTGCCCTGAAATGAGGGGACTATGTATAATCACTGCTGTAATTTCCATAGGATGAAACCAAAATGTATAAAAATGGCCTTTATTAAAATCTGACAATGTACACTTTAACAACATATGTTTTTTTTCTATTACAAATATTAAATTTGTGGAGTACAGAGGCAAATAAATAAATGATGGGTCTTTTCCCCAAACATTATAGAGGGCACTGTATGTTCAATACGATCATAGCTGGTTTACTCCAAGTCTCAAATTCTCTACCGGGCCAGTTCTCCGTAGCCCTGACTTCCACGATCTTTCCAACATTTCTCCTTTTTAAACACCTTTCATGATCATGATCCAGGATAGAGAATTCCAGAGATCCACTTGCAAGAGGAAGTTAAATAACACCTCTTATCTTTTAACTCTAACTATATCCTCTTGATTGAGATTCTCCCACCAATTTTGCAACCTGTTTTGAAGAGCAAAGGCTTTAATCTCATTGACTTTACTTGTCTTCACAGAGTCCGCGCTGACCAGCGATCATCCCGTACACTAGCATTATCCTATTTCTAGGGACAATTTTCAATTTTACCGATGTCTGAAGAAGGGTCTTGACCCGAAACATCACCCATTCCTTCTATCCAGAGATGTTACCTATCCCGCTGAGTTACTCCAGCATTTTGTGTAGATCTTCGATGTAAACCAGCACCTGCAGTTCCTTCCTACACATTTAACCTACAAACATGTCCGTCTTTGGAGTGTGGGAGGAAGAAACGGAAACAAGGAGAACATACAAACTCCGTACAGACAGCGCCCTTAGTCAGGATTGTACCCGGGTCTCTGGTGCTGCAAGGCAGCAACTCTACCGCTGCGCCTCTGTGCCACACTATCCTGAGTGAAATATACTTCATGGAATATACATCATTAAAGCAGATTGATGGGATTTTGCTGCTGAGGGGACATTGGCTGCAACAGAGATTGTAATTAAAAACTGTTTTGCAAAAAATATAACATTCCTTTGTCTGAGCTTGCAAGCCACTATATAAAATGCAAGTCCTTTTATAAGGAGGGATAAGAAGTGATCAAAGTTTGGTCAAAGAGGTGGTTTTAGGGAGGTTTTGAGAGATAAGTGGAGAGGTTTAGGGGAGGATTTTCAGAGGTCAGAGAGTAACATTGTCAGGAATTAGGCTTGATGTGAATAGAAGTGTAATTCTGATGGCATTGTAAAGAGAAATAAAGCAAACACACATCTATGATATAAAGAGCCCGGGGCAGAGGCAACAGATCAAATGTTGCTGCAACAGGCCAGGCTGTTATAGCAATGAAAAGACATTTATTCAGAGGTATTTTATTCTTGTTTATTTTCAGGATTAGGGGTCATGGATAGGGGAGGCATTTATCTAGGGGACATCAGTTCTTCCCACACCAACGCTGTACAATATTGCAAGCAGGCATTGGGTCTCCATCCACATAACCGATGGAAAAGTATATCTGTGTCTGGTTCTTCATGCTAGTCTTTACACTGCATACAAGCCCCTTCCCGCCCCATCTAATCCAACAATCATAGAGTCATAGAGTGATACAGTGTGGAAACAGGCCCTTCGGCCCAACCTGCCCACACCGGCCAACATGTCCCAGCTACACTAGTCCCACCCGCCCGCCTTTGGTCCATATCCCTCCAAACCTCTCCTATCCATGTACCTGTCTAACTGTTTGTTAAATGTTAGGATAGTCCCTGCCTCAACTACCTCTTCTGGCAGCTTGTTCCACATACCCACCACCCTTTGTGTGAATAAGTTACCCCTCAGATTCCTATTAAATCTTTTCCCCTTTACCTTAAACCTATGTCCTCTGGTCCTCGATTCACCTACTCTGGGCAAGAGACTCGGTGCATCTACCTGACCTATCCTTCCATTCTCACAGAGTTTATTCGTGCCAACTATGCCAGCAGGTAACTGATGGATAACACAATGGCGCAGCAGTAGAGCTGCTGCCTTACAGCGCCAGAGGCCCGGGTTCGATCCTGACTATGGCTGCTGTCTGTACGGAGTTTGTAGATTCGCCCTATGATCACGTGCGTTTTCTCCAGTTTCATGTTTGTAGGTTCATTTGCCTCGGTCAAATCTGGTAACATTGTAAATTGTCCCTAGTGTGTAGGACAGTGGGAGTGTACAAGGTGATCGCTGGTCGGCACGGACACAGCGAGCTTGTTTCCGCGCTGTATCTCTAAAGACAATATGTCACATGCTCGCCATCCTTTCTTGAATTCCCCTCTTTGAATTTATTAACAGCTATTTTATATTTATGACCCCTAGTTCCCGACTCTTTCACAAATGGAACTGTTAACAGTGGGGCTAATACAGCACTTAGATGGATTTTCAGAGGCTATGATTATAAATCAATGGAATGTCATCTTCGGAGAGAGATACAGTTCATTGAGAGGTCATCAACTTGAAGTGTTAGTTTTATAAATCGTTGTGCTCTCACCCTTTCCTTTAGCAAGCTTCCATTCCCCACGTGCGTACCTTGTCTCTGGGAAGGAGAATATCTGCCGTTCCTGACTCACTAACTTGGTGGGGATTGTGCTTATTCATTCACGGGATGTTTAGTTTAGAGATACAGCGTGGTAACGCTGCCCATCGGCCCACTGAGTCCGTGCCGACCAGCGATCGCCGCACAATAGCGCTCTCCTTCCAACTAGGGACAATTTACAATTTTTACCGAAGCCAATGAACCTACAAACCTGTACGCCTCTGGAGTGTGGGAGTAAACGGAGCATCTGGAGGAAACCCGCGTGATCACAGGGAGAACGTACAAACTCCGCACAGACAGCACCCGTTGTCAGATCGAGCCTGGGCAACTCGACCGCTGCGCCACTGTGCCACCCGAGGGAAAGGCGTTTACCTTCTCTCAAAAAGATCACAAACCACTTCCCCACTCGACCGGCAGTGTTAACAAGCTAATATTTAGTAAATATGGCAGCCTCTAATCGGAACATAAGGACATAAAACCATACGAATATACGAGCATGAACGGACCACACTGCCACTGCCCAACCCACCATTCGATATGACCCTGGCTGATCCGCCCCAGGTCTCAACTCTTCCTGGGTGCTCACGCCCCACAGCACTCAATCCCCTGACTTTTCAAAAGGTTATCCACCTTCCCTTTAAATACCCCCGCTCATCTCACCTCCACAACCCTCTGCGGTTGAGAATTCCAGAGATTCGTCCGCCATTGGGAGATGAAAGTCACACGCACCCCCAGTCTTAACTAATCTCCTCCTAATCCTATAACTATGATCCCTCCTAGGATGTCTGTTCACTTGGTCCACAACATTTACCCTGTTCTGCCCTCCATGATCATGGGGAGAACGTGCAAACTCCTTACGGACAGCACCCGAGGTCAGGATCGAACGTGGGTCTTTCGTGCTGTGTGGCAGCAGCTCCAACAGCAGCGCCACTTGCCACATCTGTAACATTAAGCAGCTGAGAATGTCAGGCTTTAAGCACCTATTATCCACCGTAAGCCTGGAGAATGGATAAGCTGCTGTGAATCATAACAATGGGCCGATGGAGAGAACAAAATGGGCATCATTATTTTTCCAATTCCTATCGTTTTATTTTCCCACCATGTTCAAATGGGATAATTAGCTTATGATACAGTTATGGGTAGAGGATGAAATGTTTTCAGAACCACAGGATCTCCCATTACTGGAACCATCCTTTCCACGCCAACTCTATCCAGGCCTTTCATTGTTTGTTAGGTTTCAAAGAGATCCCCCCGCTTCCCCCTTCATCCTCCGAAACTACAGTGCAAGTTTCCAAGATGGAAAGAAAGTTTAATAGGATGGAAATGTAATTTTACACGCTGCATCGGCAAACCTAATGGTGCAGGAACTTCTATCAATACAGCGTCATGTCTGATGAAAATGATTTAATTCTACCATAACAACAATTGTTTCCAACTTTCCAGCAACACATTAACCGTTTTCGATCAATATTCTGTGCAGATCACTGTTCTATGTTATCCCACTTTCTCATCCAATCCCGATAGGAAGGTTGCATGGCAGTCGAGGTCATGACCCGTGACCCGTACTGTTGCCACGCAACGCCAACTGGAGTACACGCGGTGAACTGCGTGGCCTCCACTGTAATGGGCCCGTCTTCTGTCCCAGTATCCGGACTCCAAGCTGACTCCAAGTTCCACACTCGCAGACCCCGGGCCGCCTAACCCCGCGGCCGGGGGTGGGGGGAGGGGGGGGGGGGGTTGACGATGCTGTGACTCTGGGTTGGCGGAGGGACCAGACTGTCCCCAACTCTGCTGCAGCTGACGGGGACGTTACCGGGTTTTCGTTCCCGTGTGTCCGCTGCCCGGAGCCGCGGCCTCGCTCCACCCAGCCCCGTGTGTGTGGGCGCTGCCGACCCACAGCCCGTGACAGGGAGGGTGGATGGAGGGCGGCCGTGGTCGGACAGCGCTGACCCCGGGGGGGAGAGTGGGGGCTGTCCCGAGGGATGCGCTCCTTCGGCCGCTCACACCCTGGTGCTCGGTTTCAGAGCAAAGATACTAGAGCATTTGGTTCAGAGCGCTCCACTATTATTTACTGTGCATAAATTGACCATTTTGCCGTTTTTTAACAGGTAAGATAGTACGCGTTTCGTGTGTTAAAAGTGTATGCCGGAAGCTGCCATGTCCTCCAGATGGATTGAGCTGCTCCGTGCGTCACGCCCTTTGACCCAATGACCTTACGTGCAACCCCCCTATACACCTGGGGCAATTTTACAAAGGCCAATTAGCCTACAAACCCGCACGTCTTTGGGATGTGGGAGGAAACTGGAGCACCCGGAGGAAACCCACGCGGTGACTGGAAAATGTGCAAACTCCACACAGACAGCAGCCGAGGTCAGGATCAAACCTGGGTCTCTGGCGCTGTGAGGCAGAGGCTATACACGTTGCACTGCTGCCTCATTTGTGAAGAGGACACGGAGATCCTGCTAAAGGTACCCGCAGTAAAATTCTGATAATCCTCTAAATGACTGTTCGGAAATCTCAATGGTTTGATTCACCTGTCTGATTCACAGGTGATGTTTCCTGCACTCCCCTGGATCTTAACAGGCACCATTTCCCAAACACCAGCAGCATAATCAAGGACGAGTCTCACCCCCGGCCATTCCCTCATCTCTCCCCTCCCATCGGGCAAGAGGTACAGAAGTGTGAGAACGCACACCTCCAGATTCATGGACAGTTTCTTCCCAGCTGCTATCAGACAAATGAACTATCCTATCACCAACCAGAGAGCGGTCCTGACCTACCATGTACCTCATTGAAGACCTTCTGTCTATCTTTAATCAGACTTTACTGGACTTTATATTGCGCTATTCCCTTTATTGTGTATCTGTACACTGTGAATGGATCAAATGTAATCCTGTATAGTCTCTCGGTTGACTGGTTAGCACGCAACAACAGCTTTCGACTTTCCCTCGGTACTTGTGACAATAAACTAAACTACACTAAACACCCCAAAACTCACTAGCATTGGAATTCCCACACACTCCTTAACTCACTGGGGCCCCCGTTTGCTGCACTCTCCTAATACCCACCGGGCCCTGGTTACCGTGCACCCTTTAAGCTTACCAGATTTACTGTGTAACATCTGAGAAAGGGGTGCATTTACAGTGCCTTGTGGAATCGACATCCAAATAGATTGGGAAATTTGGTCGGTCAAGCAGCATCAACTTGCAGAGGATGTGGGGTTGCCGGAGCAGCACTGGAGACGGGTTACAGGAATGGGCACGAAGTTGGCAGATAAAGCGTAATGTGGGACATTGGAAGGTTACCACTTTGTAAAGAAGAGCCACAGAGTCACAGAATCGCTGCACGGGAACAGGCCCTTCGGCCCAACTCATCCATACCGACAAGCTTATCTTTCCACGTCCGTCACAGTGGCGCGGCAGAGATGGGTCAAGACCCTTCTTCAGTTCTGGTGAGCTCTGGAGCCAGGTACCTTGGGCCACGGCAGAAACGAAGATTGCTACAACTTTTCAAAATAACTTGCTGAAGGGTTATGACGTGGGAATTTACAGACTTACAGCGAGGGGGCGAAAGAGGCAAAAAACAAACTCTCAAATTGGTGAAATGATTGATCACAATCACAAACGTCACCTATCCCTTTTCTCCAGCGATGCTGCCTGAGGCGCTGAGTTACTCCAGCTGTTTGTATCTATCTTCGGTGTAAACCAGCATCTGCAGTTCCTTCCTACATGCCAGAACTGATGCCGTTTTATCATATTCCACTCTGTTTATGAAACAGATAGATTCATTTACCCCAATGAGATGTGCATTCATTTTATTCAGGATGTTGTATTTTTTTTTAATTTTTAGCAGGAATCCTGGAGGGAGTTGTAAGTCAGATAATTTATTATCTGTGACATTTAGCTGGCTGAGGTACTGCACTATTATTTAATGGACTGTTGTTTGATGCTAAGATCAGTGAAAGCTGTTCCTAAAAGTTTCTAATTCTTGGGTATAATTAGGGGGAGAGCGCAGGCTGTCTTTAAAGAGAAGCAAATCAGAAGTAGTCCATTTATCAGTGACTCGAAAGTTCCTAACGAGGCCACGGCAGGGGTTCTCAAATGGGTGGAAATTGAATTTCTTTCAACAAAGTAAAATTTAAAATTTAATTTTAAAATCTTAAATACTTAAGCTTAATTTAAACTTAGATTTTGAATACACTTGGCCAGGCCGACCCTGCAATGCTACCCGGACAACCTGCGGCACTGTGGCGCAGCGGTAGATTGCTGCCTTACAGCGCCAGGGACCCGGGTTCTATCCTGACTATGGGTGCTGTCTGTACAGAGTTTGTACGTTCAACTCGTGACCACGTGGGTTTCCACTGTTTTCTCCGGTTTCTTCCCACATTTCAAAGACGTACAGGTTTGTAGGTTAATTAAAAATTGTAAATTGTCTCTGATGTGTAGGATAGTGCTAGTGAATGGGGTGATCGCTGGTCGGTGCGGCCTCAGTGGGCCGAAGGGCCTGTTTCCGTGCTGTATTTCTAAAGACTAAGGTCGAAAGTTTAAAAGTCCAAAGTTTCCTCAAACCTCGTGAACCACAGGGCATAGGTTTAGGATGAGGGGGGGGGGAGAAAGTTTATAGGAATCTGAGAGGCAACTTTTTCACACAAAGGGTGGTGGATCTATGGAACGAGCTGCCGGAGGCAGTTGTTGAGGGAGGGACTATTGCAAAGTCCATGCAGAAATTAGATAGGTACATGGATAGGTGAGGTTTAGAGGGATATGGACCAAACACAGGATAATGGAACTAGGGTAGATGGGACAAGTTGGTCGCTGCGGGCAAGTGGGCCAAATGGCCTGTTTCCTCTACGTATGACTATTCCCTTACGAATCATTGCTTGGAACTTCGAGTGAGGCGTCTCCATTTTAAACTGTGGCCTGACAGTGGGTGGCCCATCTGCCATTACAATGCCAGATACATATGCCATTCTGTTTAATTGCTTTGCCAAATTATCCAAACATGGTAGGTTTATGAAGTTATTTATAACAACTACTTGGTCACAATGAGGAACAGTTGTATTGAAAGCCAGCAATTACAACAGCCTGTGGAAATAGTCAGGCAGATATCTCGCCGTAAAATTAGGAGCAGATGGAGTTCCCTCCCTTTGCCAAGCGGCAGCCCATTATCCAAATACTGGATATCGCTTGTAAAGCAAACAGATGCTCTACTTATTCTTTATACTTTTCTGTAAAAGAAAACATATTTTATTTTTCAGAAAAAAGGGCCGGCACGGTGGCGCAGCGGTAGAGTTGCTGCCTCTCAGCGCCAGAGACCCGGGTTAGATCCTGACCACGGGTGCTGTCTGGACAGAATTTGTACCTTCTCCCTGTGACCTGCGTGGGTTTTCTCCAGGTGCACCGGTTTCCTTCCACACTCCAAAGACGTACAGGTTTGTAGGTTTATTGGCTTTGGTAAAAATTGTACATTGCCCCTAGTGTGTGTGATAGTGCTAGTGCATGCGGTGCTCACGGGTCAGCATGGACTCAGCGGGCTGAAGGGCCGTTTTCCCCGCTCTATCTCTAAACTACACTACCCTCCCCATTCTAGTTGTCGTACTAGTTTCAGTGTCGACCTGCTGAGTTTCACTGCTTGCATCACTCGTTATCATCTTCCCCACAGCCAACAATGGGCCTTTGTGGGCTCCACCTTTCCTTGAACTTCTTTGCATTTTGCATATCTTTCATTCATTTGAGTTATGTACCTTTTTATATCTCTCGTTTCCCTCTCCCCTGACTCTCAGCCTGAAGAACTGACTCTCAGTTTGAGCATGCCCCATTTATACTAGCTCCACCTGCCTACATTTGCTCCATGTTCCACTAAGCATATCCTATCCATGTACCTGTCTGAGAGTTTCTTAAAGGTCATATAAGAGCTTTCACAGATCTGCATAGGTAACCCAGATCACCACCATCATCCTCCTCTTCTCTCCTCATCTGAAACCCTTTTGTTTCCTTTTCATCTCTAGCCTTTGTCAAGTTACCTGCCAGTCAACCCACCCCCCACCCCCCCCATCTCACCTGTATCCACCTATCACTCGCCTGGCATTGTCGTGTGCCCACCTCTTTTCCAGCTTTCCCCCCCCTACTACAATCAATCTGAAAGTGGTCCTAACCCAAACCATCACCTACCCAGCGATGCAACCTGATGCGCTGAGTTTGTCCAACACTCTGTGTTCTAATCATTTTTCAGAACTGTGTTAATTGGCCAATGTAAGTTATCCCCTCGTGTGTCGGGAGTGATGTGAAAGTGGGATAACATAGAACTATTGTTTATGGATGAATAAATATCTTCACAATTGGAGAATGAATGTTTTGTAGTAATTTTCATCCCTCTTTATGTGTAACGCAGAACTCAATTTCTCCTTTAGATAGACACAAAATGCTGGCAGGACTCAGCGGGACAGGCAGCATCTCTGGAGAGAAGGAATGGGTGACGTTTCGGGTCGAGTCTTCAGAAGGGTCTCGACCCGAAACGTCACCCATTCCTTCTCTCCAGAGATGCTGCCTGCCCCACTGAATTACTCCAGCTTTTTGTGTCTATCTTTGGTTTAAACCAGCATCTGCAGCTCCTTCTTATCCATTTCTTCTTTCATGGTTTTTTCCAAAAATCCGCATTTCACTTGGTAAAGATCTGCTGCCTTCCCGTTCCTGTAATTACAGCCTCCACTTTTACCCCCAACATCTCCACAAATATCCTGCTCCTCTGAAACGTCCTCATCCTTTCACAGCTCGTTCATTACTTCACGCTTCTCCACACGGAACTGTGCTAGCCACCTGTCTGCCTACTTTGTTATCTTCTGTTCCACTGCCAGATTTCCTCTGACTTCGCCAATTTGGTGTCATCAAGAAATGCTGCTATCATTGCACTTGGCACAGTTTATTCGTCATTAGAACACAAAGGAGGTCCCTGTCCTACTTAGACATATCATTATCCCAACTCTCTTTACTTCAGGCCCATCTCTGGTTTAGTTTAGTTTAATGTATTGTCACATGTGCAGTGAAAAGCTTTTGTTGCATGCTAACCAGTCAGCAGAAAAAAACATATATGATTACAATCGAGCCATCCATGGTGTACAGATACATGATAAAGGGAATAACGTTTAGTGCAATATAAAGTCCAGTAAAATCCAATTGATGGTAGCCCAAGGGTCTCCGTCTGTCTGTATATTAGTTACACCACTTGGCGATTTTCTCGGCGACTGCTGGCGTCATTGACTGACTTATCAGGTCACTGGAACATCTGTGGTGTGATGCGACGTGACGCGGCGTGATGACGTTTGTCACAAGTGTCACAACGTTTTTTTGTCTTCGCTGGATTTTGAAATTGTTCAAAATCTTCTGGCCACTCTGATATGATGCCGGCAGCCGCCAAAAAAAATGCCAAGTGGGACAGGCCATTAACACACTAACAATCTTCAGTGTGTTAATACTGTGTCATGCAATCAATTAATCCTGAATAAATGAATGCCATCGCCTTGCCTGTTATCTCTATGGTTACCCATACTTTGGGCTCTTACTAATATATTGTTATAGAGCCATAGAGTCATGGAATCCCCCTTCAGCTTAAACCTATGCCCTCAGATCCTCGATTCCCCTACTCTGGGCAAGAGACTCTGTGCATCTATTCCTCTCATGATTTCGTACACCTCTGTAAGGTCACCCCTCATCCTATCTACGTTCGACAATTTATTTTTAAAAATTAAATCAGCAGGCAAGGAATGAACTTAGATTATTAAATACAGAACACATGCGTTGTTATTAAAACATCTAATATGGTTAACTGTATTTGCTTATAATGTAACTGGCTTAGCTGGAATTATTATATAAGCGAAAAGCTGAATTGCACAGTTGCCTCGTTCATCTGCTTTGCACTTTAGATTCTGCGCTTACACAAGAGACGTTGCTGCCAAACATTATAAAGCAAACCTCCTGGGAGAGCTGTTAGGCTGATGTCTCATTACATGATTATTGAGAATTCATAGTGACAGCTCAGGAAAAGAAATTGTATAGCAGCTTATTTTTCAACAAGCTGATTAGCGTGTCCTCGAAGATGGTTAAAACCTAATTCTCCATTGAGGTCAGCATTAATTAAAAATAGTGCGAACGTACCTGTTAACTTTCGAAAAGGGAGAGGAGGAAGCTGAGACTCAGAAAAAGGTGGCAGTGAATAATAGAGTCGCAGAATCACAGAGTACTGAGATGCTATTCAGCCCATCATCGATCATGCTATCAAGTATCCACCTGGCAGCCCATTCACAAACACTTGGTCCTCAGGTTTCTATGCTTTAGGATTCAAGTACTCGCCTAGCTATCCATCTATATATTACTAAAACTCTCATCTTGTTTGTTTCTATGTCTGTCTGTGTGTTTATGTGCCTGTGTGTCTGTGATGACATGAGTTACGACAAAACGGTACATGATAGCGCTACAATTTTTGGACCACCTTACTCACCATTTTCCTGTGGTGTGTTTTATCAAAGTTTCGTTCAGATTGATGTTATATTTTACAAGCTATTCACATTTTTAACTTTACAAAATCCAGTTTCAGAAAAAAATGACGGGGTTGCAATGGCAGTTTCAGCTGTGACGTCACAACGGGATCTCATTTAGATAAACTGCCCGTGAGCAGTGCTCCACCCCACAATGACGTCACAATGGGATCTCATTTCCATTAAAAAAAACTTGCTGTCCCCGTTGCTTTCCCTGATAAAAACACACTGGACACAGACACGGACAGAGACACGGGGCCACGCTCCTCCCTCCTCCTCCTGCGGATTACTGAAAGTCTCCCTGTGGGTGCGGGATTTAAAAATAACTGAGTCAGTCAGTCACTTTTTGACGCTGTGGTCTGGAGCCAGGGGAAGGGGAGGGGGAGGGGGAGGGGGAGGCCTCCCCGCAGGCGCAGAGCAGCAGCCCCTGGACCCCACACCGGCTCAAACCATAGCCCAGTTTTTGGGGGGCAACGGGTTGCGTTGGGGGAACGGGTGAGTGGTGCAGTATTGTGTTGGGGGAATGGGGTCCAATGGGTCCCACTTGGTCTAGTAGTTCTTAAAAGTGTGTGAACATCTCCCTCAACCACCCACTTACACAGTGTGTTCTATATTCCTCCCCCTCTGGGTGAAGAAAAATCTTTCTATGATCCCATCTACCCTTAGTCCGTGCCTTAAACCCCTATCATCTTGGCACAGTGGCGCTGCAGTAGGGTTGTTGCCTTGCAGCACCAGAGATCCTGACTACAACTGCTGTTTGTATGGATTTTGTATGCTCTACCTGTGACCACATGGGTTTTCTCCAGGTGCTTCCGGTTTCCTCCCAAGCTCCAAAGATATACAGGTTTGTTGGTTAATAGGTTGAGGTAAAATTGTAAATTGTCCCTCTTGTGAAGCATTGTCCTGGTGTATGGACCGATCGCTGGTCAGCACAGACTCTGTAGGCTGAAGGGCCTGTTTCCATGCTGTATCTCTAAAGCCTCTTTAACATTTCTGCTATGGAGAAAGGTTTCCTATTATCTACTCTATCATTTTTGACAGCCAAAACGTGCAAGTGTTTTTAGGGGATCCAGAACTTTAAAAGAAAATTGTTGGAAAGAACTGAACTGTTCACACAGTGTCCATTTTGACAGAGAGAATATTAGTTCACGTTTTCTCCCTTTAGAGGATACTGTGGAAAGTGTAGAAAATTATAGAAAGGAGCGAATATGTGGAAGTGCAATTAAAAGAGGAATCATAGAAACATAGAAAATAGGTACAGGAGTAGGCCATTCGGCCCTTTGGCCCTGCCCCGCCATTCAATATGTTCATGGCTGATCATCCAACTCAGTATCCTGTACCTGCCTTCTCTCCATACCCCCTGATCCCCTTAGCCACAAGGGCCACATCTAACTCCCCCTTAAATATAGCCAATGAACTGGCCTCAACTACCCTCTGTGGCAGAGAGTTCCAGAGACTCACCACTCTCTGTGTGAAAAAAGTCTTTCTCATCTCGGTCTTAAAGGATTTCCCCCTTATCCTTAAGCTGTGACCCCTTGTCCTGGACTTCCCCAACATCGGGAACAATCTTCCTGCATCTAGCCTGTCCAACCCCTTAAGAATTTTGTAAGTTTCTATAAGATCCCCTCTCAATCTCCTTTATTCTAGAGAGTATTCTAGGAGTAGTTCAAGGAAAGAAAGGATGCATTAAAAAAAAAGCAAGTTATATCAAAATAGTCCATCGATGTTTTATAAGTATATAATGTTCCAGGGGATAACTAAGAAAAATAAGGCAGGACAAATTAGCAACCAAGGATAACCTAATTGAAACTTACTGAACAATGAAAAGCCTGGATAGAGTGAATGTGGAATGTTGCCACTATTGGGAGAGTCTAGGACCAGAGGTCATAGCCTCAGAATAAAAGGATGTACCTTTAGAAATGAGATGAGGGGGATTTTCTTTAGTCAGATGAAGGTGAGTCTGTGGAATTCATTGCCACAGACGGCTGTGGATGCCAAATCCATGGATTATTTTAAAGCAGAGATTGACAGATTCTTGAATAGTGCAGGTGTCAGGGATTCTGGGGAGGAAGCAGAATAGGGTTGAGAGGGAAAGATAGATCAGCCATGATTGAATGGCAGAGATGAATTGATGGGCCGAATGGCCTAATTCTGCTACTGGAACCTATTAACATCAACTGTGTGTGTGGATGTGAGGAAAATGGGAAAGTTTCTTACTGAATGCTTCTTAGTTTAGTTTAGAGATACAGCATGGAAACTGGCCTTTCGGCCCATCTAGTGAATGCAAAATAATGAGAGCACACGTTGATCACTCTAATAGAACATAGATGTACATGATTTTATTTTTTTGATTTTTGTCAGAAATTACAGCAATATATTCATAAATACCTAATTACTACATTCAACAAATAATATATTACATTACAATAAATCCAAACAATATACTTAAAACATAATTTTCACAGCATCAACCCCCACTCCCAAAATCCCCAGACCTAATTATAGTGGAAGCATCATCCTCCTCCTCCTCCCTCGAGAAGTACGATATATCAAATGTGTACTGGGTGTGTCAGAAGGTTCCTTCTAATCAGTGGCATGTTTACAGTTACAACGGCCAGTAAAGGCAGATCTGTGAGTGAGTGGGAAGCATGGAGGAGGCACGGACAATGGATCATCAGCATTGGGGTGTGATGACTGTACACCAGGCGCGGTGACTACAGTGTGTTTTGGCAACTCAAGGGGCCCAAGGTAAATCGGCGACTGATTTGACTTGTTGCTACCCGCACCCACTCAGAAACTGGCATTTCCACCGGTCCTTGAGCGTTCCTCGTACCACTGGATGGCAAACCTTGTTAAATATAGAAACTGATTGGAATTGTAGAGGTGGAGAGGAAATTTGCTACTTCAGTGAAACACTTGTCTCATCAATTCAAGTGTGTGGAGGCATTTACATGGTACCATTGGCATGTGTTTTTGTATTGTTGTAGGGCACTTTGTTAAATTCTGCACATACAGACTGAAAGTTTTAGTTATAATGATACAGGAGGCCTTTTGGCCCATTGGGTCCATGCTAGCTCCCAGAAAAGCAATTCCATCGGTTCCTTTCCTCCTCCTCTTATCTCCTTGTAGTCCTGTTACTTATTTATTTTCACTTGCCGACCAATTCCATGTTGATCATTTTTGCCTATTCTAGGGATAAATTATGTGGATTTATAGGATTCTCCCATGAACAGCTCACTCCCAGAATAAGGCAAAAAAAACCTACCAGCATGTCTTGGGCATTAGGGTTGATGTCAACAAGTAGGAAGCTGTAGTGTAGTTCGTGGTGGTCATAGCAGTTGCATTGGAGAAAAAAGGAACTGCAGGTACTGGAGTCGCAAGCAAAACACAATGTGCTGGAGTAACTCAGTGGGTCAGGCAGCAGGTGTGGAGGAAATGAATAGGTGACGTTTCACGTCAGGACTGAAGAAGAGTCCCGACACGAAACGTGGCCTCTCCAAAACAGTTGCACTATTGTATACCATTCAGTCTCGTCTGGGTCTGGCTCCTTATTTAAACTTCATAAGGATCTCTTCTTAGGCCAACAATATCACAAAGCATCACCCTCACATCCCACATCACAGGCTATCCCAATGCCTGGACTTCCACAGCAATTGGGTGGATTTATGGGAGTCCTCCATGGACAGCTCGCTCCCGGAAACGAGACCCACTCCCATTGAATACGGTAAGCATGTCATGTCGTCAAAGGCCAATGAACCTCTAGCCTCACTGATACGTTCTGATCGGATGGGCATTTTTGAAAGATATCAACATAGAATGTTACAGTGACTTTGAGATCAAATTTGTAAACAAAAACATTGGAACCTTTGGCTTCCCCATTCTAGAAGAGGATTGTTCTGCTTTTCAGTTGGTAATTTTGATCACATTTATACTGTGGTGAACTAGTTGCCAGTTCAGACGAGCAGAGTTCAATTAAGTGTCCCAATCAGTTGGAGATGTCAAACAGGAAAACCAATCAAATGCATGGAAAGTACGTGGAGCATGCTGTCTCCGGTAGGTTCCGTCCATTAGACTCAATGATGGAAAACCCATTCTCTGTTTATTGTCGGGGTCACGGGGTGACGATCAGGTATTGAATTTCTGCTCTTGAGCCTAACCTTATTAGAGAACACTTTGACCATCGTTGGCAGTTTTCTGGCAAAGAAAACCATAACTGTTTGATATTTCAAACTGAAACAGAAAATGTTGGATCTACGCAGCAGGTCAGGCAGCATCTGTGCAGTGAGAAACAGAATTAATGTTTCGGGTCAATCATCTGGTTCTTTGTATCCTATTGATGTTAAGATATAGGGTACACATTGTTACGATACATAGGGTATCATAAGGTCGGTATGATACAAAGCTATTGACCGCAGTTGTTAACCTTGATTCCCTCTCCACAGATGTGTATTATTTTCCTTTTTATAATTTCAAAATGTGTTGATTATCTTTAAAAGTAGAAACCTAAAATATAGCCAGTTGCAGTTTGGAAGCAGTGGAATATTCACACTTGGTAGATAAGATAAATCGGGATAAGGTCATTGAGAAGGAAGTAATTATATTTGGGGCAGCTCCAGTCGGGAGGGAGAGAGTCTGTAAGAAGAACACAAACTTTGCATCAATCAGTGATGAAGTTCAAAAGCCTTCAAATAGTAATTGGAATGAACCAGAACTACCGTAGTAACCCAGCGCACAAGCAACTGTTAGTCAGTCTTTGGAGTCGAAACAACCCTCGGTAATTAACAAGCACCTTTGCAACTGTTAGAACAAGGCTCTACTTCTCAAGCTTTTGTCATTATTTCCCGGTCTTTTGATTATATTTGTCATTAGATGTAGCAAATGTGCCATTGTATTTAATGATGATGATTTTGTGCTATTTAATTTAATTGCTAAAGTTGATTTATGGTGAGAGGGGAAAGATTTAATAGGAACTTGAGAGGTAACCTTTTCACACAGTGGGTGGGTGGGTGTATGGAATAAGCTTTCGGAGGAAGTAGTTGAGGCAGGGACTATCCCAATGATTAATAAACATTTAGACAGGTACAGTACATGGATGGGATAGGTTTAGCGGGATATGGACCAGATGCAGGCAGGTGGGACGAGTGTAGATGGGGCAATGTTGGCCGGTGTGGGCAAGTTGGGCCGAAGGGCCTGTTTCCATGCTGTAGGACTCAATGACTCAATGATGCCAGTTGCTATATGTTGGTCAATAGACGGTTTGAAGCAAGTTGACAAATTGTCAGTGGTTTGAGCTCGCTTGGTGGCCAGGAATGGTGGTGGTAAGACCCTCTACAGTGGTGGGGAGCCAACATAGCAGGAGGGCTGGCTGGATACAGATGGTGACTGCCTTGATTACTGAACCAGAGGGAGAACCGGGATTGGGTTTGGAGAGGGGATGGGCGTGAGAAGCTTCATCAGGTACGTTTATCGCCACAACTGGGAATGTGTGGTTGAGCATGTACCACTGGTAAATATCAGAGAAGAAAATAGTATTTTTCAATCTTCGCAGGGTTTCACCTCTCCAGTGTGTGTATTATTAGACACAGTAATTACCCACCCTATCAGTGCAAATGAGCATCATCTAGACTTGACAAGATGGACAAATGGATAGAAACAAGGAACTGCAGATGCTGGTTTAACAAAGAAAGACACAAAACGATGGAGTAACTCAGCAGGTCAGGCAGCATCCCTGGAGAACATAGATAGGTGACGTTTAGGCTCAGGCACTTTCTTCAGACTCAGTTGGTTTGACTGGAAACAGTAAGTAAATGAGATGGTGACTGTAGAGCCTGAAGAAGGGTCCTGACCGAATGGATAGATGCCAGTGATCTTCCCCACCAGTATCTAATGGCCATCTCATGGTAAGGTCATCCTTGCTTGGTGTGGACTGTCAGGCATCACATAGCACTTCAGCCAACAGGCTATGCCTCCTGTGTCGCAGCAAGAGTCAGGAAGTATTACTCTGTGGGAGACCAATATCTAGCCTTGTCCAACATTTGCACATTAATCCACTCTCCAGTGCCGGAGGTGCCGAGTAGTGGGATCAGGAGCAGCAGACCAGGCTTGCTTTTCCCAGTTCAGGGCAACAGAAGTGTTTCAGATTCTAGTGCAGTGTGGAGTTGGAATCTTTTGAGTGTGCATTGATAATGCCGTCAATTTCTAGTGAAATAATAGTCCTGCTTATCTTACAAGTAGGACGGCCTATTAACGGAAGGAGAATCTGATGGTGTAGTGACAATTGGCTGTGCACACTCTACATACAATGTAGTAACACATGCACAATTCTGCTTCTGATCGGGAGGCACTGTGCTACTGGGATAGAGCAGCCTTTACAGCACCAGAGACCCAGGTTCGATCCTAACTACGGGTGCTGTCTGTACGGAGTTTGTACGTTCTCCCTGTGACTGCGTGGGTTTTCTCCAGGTGCTCCGGTTTCCTCACACACTCCAAAGATGTGCAGGTTTGTAGGTTGATTAGCTTCTGTCAATTGTCCCAAGGGTGTGGGATAGAACTAGTGTATGGACGTTCGTTGGGCGGCGCAGACTCGGTGGGCCGAAGGGCCTGTTTCCAAGCTCTCTCTGAACTAAATTACATTCTAATGAAGTCTACAGAACTGCTGTTCAATGTTGATGTGCCGTGATTTAACAAGAGGGAAGAACTTTTGACCTCGTTATCTCTCCAGCAAAGAATACCAATGGAGTCTGGATGTTTTTGTACTGAAGCCTCTCAATGCAATGAGCTTTCCTGACCAGCACACGGGGCTCACAGTAGGAGCTAGGTTTAGTTTAGTTTAGAGATACAGCACGGAAGCAGGCCCTTTGGCCCACCAGTCCGTACCAACCAGCGGCTCCATGCACCCTAACACTACCCTACGCACACTAGGGACTATTTACATTTTTTTCCAAGCCAATTAGCCTATAAACCTGTACATCTTTGGAATATGGGAGGAAACAGGAGCACCCGGAGAAAAACCACGCAGGTCCTACACGGGGAGAATGTACAAACTCCGTAAGGATGGCACCAGTAGTCAGGATCGAACCCTTGTCTCTGGCGCTGTAAGGTAGCAACTCTACCGCTGCGCCACCATGCCACCCAAAATTTGGGGATGGCGGGAGGCAATGTGATGTAAACTCATTGTTCAAGGACAGGGACTTGAACCATGAACTCTCAGATTAAAAGCCTGATGCCCGACTGACTGAGCTACTCAGACTGCCCTGGGTCGGGAACAAGATCCTTTCGGGAAGAGTTGCAATGCAACACTGGGGTCTGAACCTCCAAATGTTTGGCAGCGGTATTATACCAGGTGCTATTAACTTAGCACTTGCATTCTAAATTAAAAAAGATCTCTTTGCATTTCTCCTCTCCAAAATGTCTGACTCTCATGTTCCTCTGGCCTGTACACTGAAAAATACAAATCACACAATGGGCTCATCTGGTTGGATTCAACATAAAAACTGCAAACATTATCTGGCAACTTGTTGCAATCATCAGTGTGACTTGCCTTAATCACCCTAGTTAATTAGCTTCAGGGCACTTTGCGAGTGCATTGCTGTGGGCTTTGCAGCTGGTACAGCATTGAGAATAAGGGGTATCCCTCAAGATTACAAGCTCCCAGTCTCAGGCAGCACCTTGAAGCAGGGTAATGATTTCACTATCTGTCTCAGAAATTAAGAGTTAACACATGAAGTTGAGTAACAGAAAAAGCGACAAGCACCTTCTCAATCAGTACATGGTAATGACTGTAAAAAAAAAACCTGAGATACTAGAATCCCAACAGTATCTTCATGGCTGAGTACTTCGAGGTTTGCGAAATAAAATATACTCAGTATCAATCTGGGTCACTTCAAAAAGAAATCATTCTAGGCTCAATCTGATGACAATTTCAGGTCAACCTCTTCAGCTATTTCCCTGCTGTTAGAAAGGAAAACCTTATTCTATTGCACTCCAAATACTAAAAAATAGCAAGAGAATCTTTCTTCGAGTCGGGAGCATGCATGAATAATTCTTGTTACCTTAATTCTTGTTGTTGGAAGGTCCCACCTCTACCGAGACAAGAGAGGGCATCCTTCTTTATTTAAAATAAATCTTGGAAAAGAGGAACAGAGATGGGATGTACTGCTTGTATCACAGTGGGATTCAAGTAAATTAGATAAATGAGCCTTGGTTTCAATCAGACAGCAGCAAAAAGTCACACCTCAATTATCCAACAACCTGCGTATCAATAAAAGTTTTGAATTGAACCTTGGACAAGAAGTCTCTTGTTGCAGATGCTGGCTTACGAAGAAAAGACACACAGTGCTGGAGTAACTCAACATTCCAGGCGCTTCCGGTGTTTTGGGTCAAGATGCTTCTTCAAACTCAAGGGTCCTGACCTGAAACATCAGCTGTCCATAGTCTCCAGAGATGCTGCCTGACCCGACAAGTTAAACTAGCACTTTATGTCTTTCAAGATAAAAAGATAATTGCTCTGTTGATTTTTGTTTTGCCGGGGATGAGGAATTTAAACACGATTAATCCCAAAAATACCTCGACTTCACTCCTCTGGTGTGAACTGTCTCCATTTTCTGTTGGTATATTTTTTAATGGGATTGCCTTGTTTGTCACCCTGTCATGAGTTTGTGCCACATGGAATCAGAGTCTGGAGATTTTGCTCATAATTCAGCACTGATCCTGCTCAATCTCACTTTACACCGATTGCCTGGACCCAGAACTATTAAAAAGGGTGCTACCACCTCAGTGGGTGGAGAATGTCAATGTATCCTTTCAGTAACAAGACGCAGTAGTACTCACTGAGTGAGCATTCCCTATCACAGCCAGAGCCCCACAGACAGATAACAAACCAAAATTAGAGCACAAGATAGTTTTGCTGCAGACAAAATGCATCCTTTGGCTGGGGAGCATCAAGGGTAGATGTTAACGAGGAGTTTGCTTTAGATCAGGAGTTTTCCCAATACACCGACCCACATCTTTAAAGAAAAAATCAACACCGACCCACATCAGGGGGTCTCTACCTTTATCGAGCATCAGAGTGGCCAAATACAGGCGAGTGCAAATTAGATACGAAAACTTACAGTACGTTAGGAGAAAAAGCTACGCAGCTGATACAGCCACAAGTTGCCACTGGTGCTTGTCTCTCTCAAGCAAGTATAAATAAGAGGGAGGGTGATAGGCGGGGGAAAGAGGTGTAGAAGCGTTGCATCTTCTCTTCAACTGGTGCTACACCAGAATAGGAGTGGACAGCTCACCTTCTTGCTCTCATGTTTTTTTTGGGGGATTTTTGTTTTAAAAACACTTTTGTTTCTTTGTCCTGACCAGCAGCAGTACGAACACTAAAAGCAAGATATTTGCCAAAAGCAGAAACATATTAAAAATGGCAAGCTTTAATACAAATAATTAAAGTAATAAAAACATACAAAATCTGTTTTTTGTTTATATACAGTACAAGGCAAAGCATCTTTTGTTTTGTGAAAAAATCCTTTTTATTTTGTTTTTTTTAATAATTAAAAAAAAACGCCCTTTAGGCTACCATCTTTCCAGATTTAATGCACACTCAGAGTTGTAACATGCATCAGTGTGATTTGATAGTCTCTGGTTCAAAATGTACCTGCAATTGCTTTAAGTGCATTTTTCTGTAATAAAAAGCCTCGTTTTCTGAGCCAGTCTTGAACTGTCATGGTCTGATTCAGTTGCAGTGCAAGGGGGCAGAGAGAGGAACCAACCAGTCTATCGGGGGGGGGGGGGGGTTCCTTTGAAGAGGGAAGTGCGGACAGGTATAGAGATGTCCGAATCTTGCTAAAATGGCAGAAAGGTTGGTGGAGGCTGCGGAGAGGGTGAGGTTGGTGGGAGTGGCGGAAACGGGCTGCTGTTCAATGAGATGGGTCCTTCAATCCCACGTGGTCAGTATCTGTGGTTTTCTCCACCAGGCTCTTCTTCTCTGTTGCTCATCTTCTGATCAAGGAGATATCCACGCGGGAACTGCTACAGTTTTGCTTGGGTTGTTGTAGCAAGCCACTCGAATCAAGGAAGTACAGAGGAATTGAGACAGTCCAGTCTACCTGTTTATATTGGATGTATTAGTGTTGGCTTTGGAGGTCCGGATGAGACCACCCCCTGCAAACCTGTCTCAACCGGAATCGGAGGGGGGGGGGGAGATGAGGACCTAAATAATAATCAGAAATTCAAACAAGGATGAAAAGAGAGTGTTCCTTTAAGCAAATGTATGTAAAAAATAGAGAGATCCAGAAGTCTTGTTTTCTATGCAATGCAATGTTCGTCCAATAGGCGGTTTATCCTTTTACCCTTCGCTTCATGTGTGGCGTGTTTCTTTAGGTCTTGCCTAGAGTATCGATTCCAATGGGAATCTTAAATATCAGGATAATAAAATAGTCTCTGTGTGCCATGGCTGAGCTAATAGGGCTGTCACCTTGGAAAGGACTTGAAGTAGCTTCTAGACCAGTGCATTGTAGGCAGTGCAAGGCACTTTCTTAAGTGGTCCAATTCGGACTGGAGTCTCTCCCTTTCTGCAGCCAGTTTCTGCTTCTGGGCCAAAAGTTCCTGCATTTCAAAGAGAACCATGTGCATAATGTCATCAATTATCACCACCAATGTTGAACTGAAGTTTTCAACTAATTCTCCAAGTTGGCAGAGTCTAACAACACGGGTCCGGTTTAAACATTAGGACGTAGGTCCCTCAAGGATGAAATTAAGGAACACTTCTATTTGAAGAGGGTAGTGGAAACTTCAAACTAATATTAAGTCATTTGTTAAAGTTCGTAGTGTAGGAAGGCACTGCAGATGCTGGGTTATACAAGAGCATTTGCTCAGCGGGTCAGGCAGCATCTCTGGTGACATTTTGGGATGGAACCCTTCTTCATACCTATTGACTTTAATGGTTAGGTCACACATGGAGTATTGCATACAGGTCTGGTCGCCCTATTATAAGGAGGATGTGAAGGCTTTGGAGAAGTGGTGCAGAAGAGGTTTACCGGAAAGCGGACTGAATTAGGAAAGATCGTATAAGGAAAGATTGGACAAACTTGAATTGTTTTCTCTGGGACACCGGAGGCTGAGGGAAGATCTGATAGAAGTATATAAAATTAATGAGAGGCATAGATCGTGTAGACAGTCAGACTTTTAGTGTCTGCATGGAATTGTCAAAGACATTTAGCTTTAAGGTGAAAAGTGCAAAGTTTAAATGTGCAGGGGCAACTATTATACACAGAGGGCAATGGGTGCCTAGATCGTGCTGCCAGGGGTGGTGGTGAAGGCAGAGGCGATAGTGGTATTTAAGAGGCTTTTAGATAGGCACATTGATATGCAGGGAATGGGGTGGAAGGGGGATATGAATCATGCGCAGGCAGATGTGATTAGTTTACATCATGTTCAGCACATGTATGACCTTTTCTTCTGTTGTACTTTTCTATGTTCCATGTTAATTTTAGTATGGATATGTCAAAGGCATTGCATGGGATATGGGACATGGAAGCTGCAGAGAGCTGTCCAATGATACCCATGAATGGCAGATCAGGATGGAGGGACAAATTAATTTCCTGCTCCCCTGTCCCAAATTCTGTGATTATTTAAATACTGCCTTTATCAGTTTAGTTTGGTTTAGTTTAGAAATACAGTGCAGAAACAGGTCCTACGGCCCACCCAGTCCGCAATCCCCTTACCAGCAATCCCCGTACACTGATGCTATCCTACACTAGGGCCAATTTATAATTGCCAAATCCAATTTACCTACAAACGGGAACGTCTTTGGAGTGTGGGAGGAAACCGGAGCACCCGGGGAAAGCCCACGAGGTCACTCAGAACGTACAAACTTGGTACAGACAGCACGCATCGTCAGGATCGAATCCGGGTCTCCGGCGCTGCGAGGCAACAGCTCCACCACCGTGCCGCCCCCTTGTTCACTCCAACACTAACCCATGACCAACTAATTCGGAGCCCATTAATGGCGGAACATGGGGAGCTGAGCATGGAGGGTCATTATCTAATCTGCCTCCACAGAATTCCAATATCCAGGCAGATGCATTCAATGGATCAGAGTTAGCAATGGATTCCCCACACAGTTAAGATAACCTAAACACTGACATCAGACAAGGTTTAAAGCTTCTTATTCCCACAGCTCAGGACAGTTAGACTTCACATGCCCAATTAGTTGAGGAATTACCAACTTAGCTGCTTGCTTGGGCTGCGCTTCGTAATGGGGGGCCCACATTCCTATGGTCGTACAATCACCCCTTAAAGCTGTATCGAGATCACATTGACGTCATTGGATCTCCATTGGCTGGGATCATGAACGTTTCTGACCCAATGTCCATTTGAAGGACTTTACCGAGATGAGGAAAATGAGTCATAAGTTCTGTGTCCCAATTTACCCTTGCTGTACCAACCCATTCCAGCTATGAACTGATGGGAATCAGCGCCCAGGAATTTGAAAGAACACCCATAAGAGATTTATCTGCACCACTTACCGACATGCTGAGGGATAGCTGCTCTGCGGACAGGCTAAGGTTATAGTGAAACGTTTCCAGGCGTCTGCATTGGGCTTGTAGAACCTGTCGCTCCACATTTTGCTCTGAAATAAATGATCAGTTTTTTTTGTTAGATTTGAACATAGGACATTGCAGAGTGTGAAGATAGACACAAAATGCTGGAGCAACTCAGAAGGTCAGGGAGCATCACTGGAGAAAAAATATAGGTGATGTTTCGGGTTGGAAACCTGGTATTCGGGTTCCGACCTGAAATGTTACCTATTCTTTCTCTCCAGAGCCGCTGCGTTACTCCAGCATATTGTGTCTATCTTAGGTATAAACCAGCATCTGCAGTGTTTCCTAGGCATAGAACAGTGCAACACAGGAGCAGGCCCTTAGCACACTATGTCCACACTGAACATGGACACAAGCTAATGTGTGCTGCCTGCACATGATACATATCCCTCCATATCCACGTGCCCATCTAAACACCTCTTAAATACCACCATTGCATCCGTCTCCACCACCACCCCTGGCAGCACGTTCCAGGCACCCACCATTCTTTGTGTAACAAACCTGCTCCGCACATTTCCCGTAACCTTTTCCCCTCTCACATTAAAGCTCTGCCCTCTAGTCTTGGTCATTTCCACCCTGGACCGTCTACTCCAGAATTGATACTTCACAGAATATTAGGAATATTATTCTGTGTGTGTGCTCACAGAATATTAGGAAAAGTCAGGGATTATTAGGTCCTGCATTTTTTCAGTTTTAACTGATTTTAAAACTCCCCTGAAGACCTAGCAGGGAAAAGGATGTTTTATCTTCTTTCACCAATAAAACAACATGCTGCTGTAAACAGCTTCCATGTAGAATTTATGTTTAATCTACCCACAAATACCTTTGGGCTATTAAAAACTATAGTGAGTAGTGTGCTGGATGCTGGGTCAGTATTGAATTGGCTTTTCCAATGTTGGGAATGTTTCTTTAGAAATCACATCCTTCAGGTTTGGATGTTGAAAGGTAGCTCCATTGTTTCTCCAGACCAATCACAGAATGTGGGCGGGTGATTGTGGACACAGCAAAATGGAACCCATACGTTGGGTGTTGGAAAGTGAGGAAATAAGAGTACTGCTTTCACCCATCTTGGCTGAAGTGAGTGCATTGGACTCCGCAACTCACTTGGCTCACTACACACCAGGGGTGCAGTGGTAGAGTTGCTGCTTCACAGCACCAGAGACCCGGGTTAGATCCCGACGAGTGCTGTCGGTACGGACTTTGTACGTTATCCCTGTGAGGGTGTGGGTTTTCTCCGGGTGCTCCGATTTCCTCCCACACTCCAAAGACGTACAGGTTTGTAGATTAACTGGCTTCGGTAAAAAATAGTAAAATTGGCTCTAGTGTGTAGCATAGTGTGGGATCCCTGGTCGTACGGACCCGGTGAGCCGTAGAATCTGTTTTTATGCTGTATCTTTAAAGTCTGAAGTAAACGTGTCCTGGCACATTGCTCTTTTTTCAGAGGGAGGTGAATCTGTGGAAGTAATTGCCATGGACTGCTGTGGAGGCCAAGCCAATGGATATTTGTAAGTTGGATATCGACAGATTCTTGATTAGTATGGGTGTCAGAGGTTATGGGGAGAAGGCAGGAGAATGGGGTTGAGAGGGAAAGATAGATCAGCCGTAATTGAAGGCTGGAGTAGGCTTGAATGGCCTGCTTCTGCTCCTTGAAGGTATGAACAACCTACCTTCGACATACTCCTGGTAAGCCTCAAAGACGGCTTCAATGCCCTGCCATTTTGAATGGAAAGGCCTTGCATCTTCCTCCTCCTCCTCGTCTTCATTGTCAGAGTCCTCCTCCTGCTCACACACAACCCCTTTCCTGGTCAGGGTGGCTGCGTGCTGGCCATTCTGATGCGTAAACTGCGTTCTGCCGGAGGGGTGGATCTCTGGAATGTTGTATCGGACAGAGGTGTCCAGCTTGTGATTTTGCTCAGCGGATAGTGTCGTTGTGGTGCCTTAACAGAAACAGACATTGGAAAATATTCAATGCTTTGAATGAAGCGCCTTGACCCGAAATGCCACCCATTCCTTCTCTCCAGAGATGCTGCCTGTCCCGCTGGGTCACTCTAGCATTTTGTGTCTGTCTTTAGAGTCATACAGCATGGAAACAGGCCCTTTGGCCCACCATGCCCACTACACTCATCCTGCCTGCCTGTGTTTGGCCCATATCCCTCTTCACCTGTCCTATCCATGTACCTGCTCAAAGGTTTCTTAAATGTTATATAAACATGATGATATATGGGTGTGGAACATGCACTTGAAGGCCATTCTGCCACATGAGCCTGTTCTATCATTCAATGACACCATGGACAACCCACACATTGATGCCTTTGGTAAAACCTGAGAAAACCTGAAAAAATTGTTATTTGCAGAAGAGAGTTCCACTCTTCCACCATCTCCTGCATGTGAGATACAGCATGGAAACAGGCCGTTCGACTCACCATGCCAACCATCAATTACCCCGTTCACACAAGTTCTATGTTATTCTACTTTCTCATCCACCCCTCACACATTAGGTGGAATTTTCAGAGGATGCGGGAGGAATCGGGAGCACCTGGAGGAAACCCTCAACCCCATTCTCCTGCCAGTCCCCAGATCCTTTGATGCCCTTACTGATCAAGAACCTGTGAATCTCCGCTTTACCGTACCCAGTGCCTTGGCCTCCACGGCCGTCTGTGGAAATGAACTCTACCCTCTGACTAAAGAAATTCCACCTCATCTCCTTTCTAAAGGTATGTCCTTTTATTCTGAGCCTGTGCCCTCTGGTCCTGGATCTTCCACTAGTGGAAACAACCTCTCCACGTCCACTCTATCCTTGCCTTTCACTATTCGGTAAGTTTCAATTCGATCCCCTCTACACTCTATCTAGACTCCAGCGAGTACAGGCCAAGAGTTGTCAAGTGCTTCAACAATTTCCAAATCTCTTCCATATCCCCTTGTGCTCTGTCACTACCTTTTCTCATCTATTTTACAAAACTACCCAACTCCTTGAATCTCAGCTATTACACTGAGCAGAATAATATAGGCCTTTCAATTCACCGTTTTCCTCTGCCTGTGCTTACTCAGGCCTGAGCTTAAGCCAGTAGAGTCACACAAACTAATAAAAAAACATAAACAAATAATCATTTGCAATTACTGCTGGGAGACAAGTTCATAATTTCCTTTTGGCGAAAAGACAGCTCGTTAATGGGATGCCTGGTATGAGAGCGCTAGGCTGGATCCGTTTCAAGCCCAGCAGGAGCTCAGCTTTCTGATGTCTGCACAACCAACTGTTGCTAAATCGTACGCATTTTGTGACAGGCAGCAAACTATAGTTAACACAACCGCTAACCATTTTCCCATTTAACCATTTAACCGCTTCCCATTACCATATCAATCTTTCCGCCTTGGGCCTCCTCCATTGCCAGGAGTCTGCCCACATGCACACTGGAGGAACAGAATCTCATATTTCATTTGGGTAGCTTACAACCCAACAGCGTGAACATTGAATTCTGAAACTTTAGATAACGTCCCTTTTTCCCCTTCCATCCTCTTTCCTATGCCCAACCCTGATGCGCACCAATTTCTCCCACCATCTCATGCCCCCATTCCCCCTGCATCCCGTTCTAATTATAATCCCTTCCTCTGGCTTTACATTTCATGCCTCTCCTCTCCTAAAAACATCCTTTTCTCTCCTTTTCCTCTCCAGCCTTTGTCCATGCACCTGCCAGCCAAACCTACTTCTCCTGTGATACTAGGCTTTGCCCCACTCCCAACTCTGTTCTAGCCTTCTTCCCCCACTACCATCTGTCTGAGGAAGGGTCCCAACCTGAAACGCCACCAAAGCAAGTCCTCCAGAAATGCTGACTGACCCGCCGAGTGACTCCACTTTGTGCTTTTTTCTTTGAAAGCTCTTGCGCGGAGCAGCAATTGGACTTTATCTTTTGACTGGGGACTGCAAATCTCAGCACTGAGCTCAACAACTTCAAGTGGCAACTTGCTATTCTAAATTATATCCAGCACATGCCAGCGATTTTATTTCTTTATTTATTTTTTGTTAAATATTTTTATTAGACGTAAGTACATATTAATAGAGTATACTTCTCACATACATTCGTAATTTTATTAATATTAACAATTATGTCATATATTTCTATACTTTTTTTTTGCAGGCAAGAAAAGATAGAGAAAAATAAAGTAAGAGTAGGAATGAATGGAGTATTAAAAAAGTTATCCATCATTGGAGATATATCCATGATTTGTTATATGTGATTCTTCATCTATTCCATTATTCAGGCTTCAGTCAGGCTCTCGTACCGAGCCATTTTGACCCTTTAGATATTCAATAAATGGAGACCATATTCCTCTGAAAAGATCCAACTTGTCCAATAGGACAAGCCTTAATCTTTCCAGATGAAATGTCTCCGACATTCCTGTAATCCACATTTTGATTGTGGGGGATGTAGGACCTTTCCAGAATTTCAATAATAATTTTTTCCCAATTATTAAACTATAATCAATAAAAATTCTTTGATTCGTTGTTATTAATTGATCTGTTTCTAATATTCCCAGTATTATTAACTTTGAGTCGGGGATCAGATTCATATTAACAACATTCGAAATTATCTTAAATATCTCTGTCCAAAATTTAGTAATTTTTACACAATTTGTAAATTAGTGCGTTAAGTTAGCTTCTAAGTGTTGACATTTATCACATATGGCAGATACAGAAATTTGTAAAAATACTATGTAGTTTGGATTTTGAATAATGTAGTCTATGTAATATTTTAAATTGTATAAGAGAGTGTCTAGCATTTAACGAGCAGTGGTGTATATGTTGTAGACTTTCATCCCATATTTCAGGTCTAATGATTTGACCTAATTCGTTTTCCCATGATTGCCTATATATTTCTGTCATTGGGACATCGTTTTCCAGTAAAATATTATAAATATATGATATCAATTTTTCTGTGTTTGGATGTTTATTTAGGCATTCATCTAAAATTTCTGTCTTTCTATTTCTAATTTCCTGTGTATTTGCTTTTACATAGTCTCTAATTTGTAGATATCTAAAGTAATCTTTTGAAATGTAATCCATAAATTTGTTGTAATTCTTGAAATGAAAGGAAAGAATTTTCTCTGTAGAGATCGCCCATCTTATTAATTCCATAGTTTTTCCATTGTAAACAACCTTTGTCCATCATTGAGGGTTTAAATGTAACATTATTTACAATGGTAAGGGCTAGTGGTATACATTCCAATTTTAGAGTTTTCTTTATTTGTTTCCAGATACGTATTCCACTATCTATTATAAGGTTTTCACTATAGGTTTTCTTACCTATTTTAATATTGGCGAATAAAATCTAACTAATTTCAAAAGGCGAACAATCTTCTTTTTCCATTTTTAACCAGGTTGGTTGTTTATCTGTCTCTACAAACCAAAAATTCATATTATTAATATTAACTGCCCAGTAATAAAACATAAAGTTTGGTAGTGCTAAACCTCCATTTATTTTTGGTTTACATAAATGTTTTTTGTTTATTCTATGGCGCCTTATAATCCCAGATAAAGTTGGTGACTATAGAATCAACCTTCTTAAAACATTTTTTAGGAAGATATATCGGAATCAATTGGAAGAGATATAGTAATTGCGGGAGAAAAATTATTTTTATTGCATTAATTCTAGCTAGCATTGAGATAGGTAATGTTTTCCGATATAAAATGTTCTTATTTAATTTATTCAATAAAAGTGGAAAATTGGATTTAAATAGTCAAATCTTTTTGTTACATAAATTCCAAGATATTTGATATTTTCATTTGCTATCTTAAAAGGAAATTGTTGTAGTATATGTAAGTTATTTACCATTATTGGCATAAGTTCACTTTTATTCCAATTAATACTATATCCTGAAAATAATCCAAATTCAGATATTAATTTTAGTAAATTTGGGATACTAATTTCCGGCTTTGTAATATAAAGTAATACATCATCCGCATATAAAGAAATTTTATTTTCAGTATCTCTGGTGTCATATCCATATATTTCAGGATGTAATCTCACCCTATGAGCTAAAGGTTCTATTGCAAGTGCAAACCGTAATGGGGATAAAGGACAACCTTGTCTGCAGCCTCGGAATAGATTACATTTAGTTGATAGCATTTGATTTGTTGTTATTCTGGCTGTTGGATTAGGGTATAATTTAACCCAAGTAATAAACTTCTCGCCCAGCTTAAAAGTTTCCATAACCGAAAACAAATAAGACCATTCCACCTGGTCAAAGGCTTTCTCTGCATCTAACAAAATAATTACTAGGTCTTTATTAATATCTCTTTTTGAATATATAATATTGTATAATCATCTCAAGTTATATGAGGAATATCATTTTGGTATAAATCCTGTTTGCTCGGGGTGAATTAATTTATTAATAACTGTACTTAGTCTTTGTGCTAATATTTTGGTTAGTATCTTTTGATCAGTATTTAAAAGAGCTATAGCTCTATATGATCCTGGGTCATCCAGGTCTTTGACTATTTTAGGTATAAGTGTTATAATAGATTCATTTAACGTTTCTGGTAGTTTCTGGTGAGTATAAATGTATTCATAGAGTGTCTTCGGACGTGGTGTAATCAGATCATAAAATGTTTTATAAAATTCCGAGCCAATACCATCTGGTCCCGGTGTTTTACCGTTTTTTAATGATCTGATAGATTCTTCGATTTCTTTTACTGAAATTTCAGCATTTAATGATTCTCTATTTTGTGAATCCAACCCATTCAAATTACATTTTTTTTAAATGCTTCTATTCCTATCTTGTTTTCTGTCGTTTTAGCTGAATATAAATAATATTGCAAAAATCTCTCATTAATATCTTTAGGTAGTACTAAAGGTTCGCCATTATATGATTTAATCCTATGGATTATTTTTTCTCCCTCCATCTTTCTTAATTGACGAGCCAATAATTTTTGAGGTTTATTTCCAAATTCAAATTGTAATTGTTTAGTGTATTGATAGAGTTTTACAATTTGATCTGAGTATATTTTATTTAATTTATATTTCAGTGCAGCGATTTTATTATGTGTCGTTATGGATGGATTAGCAGCGTTCTTTGTGTCTAATTGTTTAATCTCCTTTTCCAATTCCTGTTGTTCCCTCCGATTCTTTTTATTATAAAATGCTTGAGAAGAGATCATAATTCCACGGGCATATGCTTTAAATGTTTTCCATAATAGGGAAGAGGATATTTCCGGTTTATCATTTATTTCAAAGAAAACCTTGATTTGTTCTATAATATATTCCTGAGTTGCTTTGTTTTTTTAAATTTGTAGATTAAATCTCCATTGTCCCCGTTTTTCCGTTTTACCATTTATTTTAATTATAAATGTTAAAGGTGCATGATCTGAGATTATAATATTATGGTATTTTGAATTGTAATTAAGTGAGATAAGTTTAGCGTCAACCAAAAAAAAATCTATTCTTGAATAGGTTTTATGTACAGGTGAATAAAATGAATATTCTCATCCAGTTGGGTTTTCTACTCTCCAAACATCTTTAATATTGCTAGTATCCATATATGCATTTAATAGGTCACTGGAATGGGATTTGGTTTTCCTTTGTCTTGTGGATCTGTCCAAATAGGAATCTAACGTACAATTTAAATCTCCTCCAATTATTAATTGTGCTATTTCCGGGATGTTGTTAAATATTTTCTTAAAAAACAATGGACTATAAAAGTTTGGTCCATATACATTGACAAGAATCATTTTTGCGCATTTAATTCTCCTATTACAATAATGTATCTGCCATCTTTATCAGTTATAGTTGATGTATGTTTGAATAAAGTGCCTTTACGAAATAATATTGCTACGCCTCTTGATTTGTGTGTAAAAGAAGAATGATATGTTTTATCTATCCATTTAGCTTTCAGCCTATGCTCGGCATCTTTTTTAAATGTGTTTCTTGAATGAAAATCACATCAGCTTTAATTGCTTTGAAATGCGCTAATACTTTACCTCTCTTGATTGGTTCATTAATACCTTTAACGTTCCAGCTACGAAATGTTATTCCTTTAATCCCCATATTCATTTTTAAATCTTGCATCTTTTGTCTATGGGGGTCTATAATAGAGCCAATGGTTTAGTTCGACAGTCCCAACCTTACACCCGAACTCCGAATAGACAAATTTTAACGTGTATATCTCCTTTGATCCAATTTGTAACTCCATTCAAACTGAAAATAATAATGATAGTGTATAATAGAAAAGAAAAGAGGATAGATTAAGAAATTAGTATTGTGCACAAAGAAGGAAAAATCTACATCTAGTATTAGTGTTGTTAGTGCTAGCCATACTAGCATGGCTAACCATCTACCGACTTCCGTAGTTGATGTTGTGAACTTAACCAGCCCCTTTATTTCTTGGAATTTTTATTCCATAGCAATATTTTACCGGGGGTATTAAATTTTAAAATATTCGGATTCCAATAGTCGGAAATGTGAGGATACAAATATTTAAAACTTGTTTGAAAATCTAATTAAAAAATAAACATTAAAAAAAACCGAAAAGAATGGAAGAAAGAAAATAAAAATGAAAATTACTAGTAAAAAAGAAAGGTTTCCAAAGAGGACAAATGAAATCAAACTCTATATTTGACTACTCATTCCATTATAAGTAGATCGCTTCGCCGAACACCTCCGCTCGGTCCGCAATAACCAACCCGACCTCCCGGTGGCTCAGCACTTCAACTCCCCCTCCCATTCCACATCCGACCTCTCGGTTCTGGGCCTCCTCCACGGCCAGAGTGAGCAACACCGCAAGCTGGAGGAACAGCACCTCATATTCCGCTTGGGGAGTCTGCATCCTTTGGGCTTGAATATTGAATTTTCTCAATTCTGTTAACCCTTGCTGTCTCCTCCCCTTCCCACCTCTCCCTCAGCCCTCGGGCCCTGGCATTCCCTCTATCTCTATCTCGCTCCCCCACCCCAGTCGCACCAGCTTCTCATTTTCACACCACAAACAGCTTACAATGGCTTGTTCCCTTTATCACCGATACTTTTGTGCATATCTTTCACTCATTGTTCCTTATCTCTCCACATCACCGTCTATATCTCTCGTTTCCCTGATCCCTGACCAGTCTGAAGAAGGGTCTCGACCCGAAACGTCGCCTATCTCCTTCGCTCCTTAGATGCTGCTGCACCCGCTGAGTTTCTCCAGCTTTTTGTGTACCCATCCCATTATAAGTAGACATTGGTCATTAGTGATAATTATTAATTCTGATTAGTAAAGATACCACGCCAGTGATTTTAGCTGCAATTTTAACCTGGGATTAGTTGGCTGTTGTAAATTGTCCCTCGTGTGTAGGATAGTGCTAGCGTCTGGGGTGATCGCTGATCAGTGCGGACTCGGTGGGCCGAAGGGCCTGTTCCCACACTGTCTCCGTAAGTCTAGAATCTAAGTCCATTTGGATCTTAGACACAAAGTGCTGGAGCAACTCAGCGGGTCAGGCAGCATCTCTGGTGTAAAAACAATAGGTGACGAGTCAGGTCTGAACCTTTCTTCAGACGTTTGAAAAGGCTCCTGACCCGAAACGTCACATATTCTTTTTCTCCAGAGATGCTGCCTGTCCCTCTGAGTTACTCCAGCATTTTGTAACTATCTCAGAATAACCTAGTCCGATGTCTTTGTACTGCCTCCAATCCTACTCGATCCTTCTTTAGGTACTTGTGTAGCTCATTCCCACCTACCTTTGTGCTTCTGTAATGCTCGTTGTGTGGATTGCAATACAGACTCGTGGAACTGTTGGGCAAAGTCCTCGGCCATGAACGCTTCCCAAGGTTTGCTCTTCTCGCCCGTGCTGTAGGTGGCAGAGCCAGGACTGTTCTTCTGCCCGGCGTTACTGAGCAGGCTGACCGCCCTCCGGCCAGCATGCCCCTCCTGCGCCCTGCTCTTGTCACCAGGCGGCACGGCCTCCTTCGGCCTGGCGGTCGCCTCTGGGGGTTTTGGCGGCTCCGGTCTGACCAGCTCAGCGGTTCTCCGGAGTTCCGGCGGGGGCGGGGCGGCACTGGGAGGCCTGTCGGACTCAACGGCCGAAGGCGCGCTCGACTTCTCCTCTGTGAGGGCAACAACGACAAAAAATCACGCAAGGTTTCAAGACGAGACATTACAGAAATATACCCAGTGTTGCCCAGATCAGAGTTTTGAAAAGAGATATTATTTAAAATAGTTTAATTGATCCTGTCTGAAGGAACATACTAACGTTGGGATACAATTAATTAGATTAGGGCCCTTTTAAAGAGATTATTACTCACTGGTCTCAGCAGAGCTGGGACTGGTACATGACAGAGGAGTGACATATTTAAAAGGCGCGTCTGAAGGTTGTGCCTTCTGTTTGATGGACTGAATCATCTCCGTCAGCGAATCCCTTTCTATAAGGTAGAGAGAGAGAGAGAGAAACACTGTAAATACCTCCATTAACACTGTGCTTTGAAGAAGCAGACAAATGAAGAGAGAACTGTGAACTTGCAAAGTGAGTGGATTCTACAGGGTGCTAAAATCCCCTCTCCCTGCCGCAAGAGGTACAGAAGTGTGAGAATGCACACCTCCAGATTCAAGGGGCAGTTACTTCCCAGCTGTGATCAGGCAACTGAACCATTCTTTCACTAACCAAAGAGCAGTCCTGACCTACCGTCTACCTCATTGGAGACCTTTGGACTAACTTTAATCGGACTTTATCTTGCACGAAACAAGGACCCTAACTCCTCCCCAAACAGTTGGGTCCAGTGAGCAGGCAACCAGGGCTCCTGGAGGAAACCTGCCTGTTCCGTTAGAGTGGAGCTGCTGCCGTGTGAGAACAAGAAGAAGTAACTCCTACCCTTCCGTTTCTCTGGGAGGATGTGAGCAAGGCTGAACGATGTTAGAAACCTCTTCTTCTCCGCCAGGTCGGGCATGCTGTTCATCTCATCGGTGGTGTACTTGTTGGGCAGCAGCAGCCGAGGCGAGGGCTCGTGCCTCTTGCTGGGGACCGGCGGAGGTGAGGGGCTCCTCTCCATCAGCATCCGCCGCCTCTTGCGCCGCTTCTGCCTCAGCAGCTCCTCTCTCCGAGCCTGGGTGGTCAGACCAAAGACACGTAGGAAATCCAGCTTCTGAAAGCACAAAGGCGAGAAGTCCATAAGCTACAGGAGCAGAATTAGGCCACTCGGCCCATCAGGTCTACCGGTCATGGCTGATCTTTCTTTCCCTCTCAACCCCACGTCCCAGAGACACACTCAAGAATCCGAGGACACGGGTTTAAAGCGAGGGGGGAAGGATTTAATTGAAACCTGAGGGGTAACCAGAAGGGTTGTGGCTGTATAGAACGAGCTGCTGGAGGAGGTGGGTACCACTACAATGTTTAAGAAATATTTAACAGGTTTAGAGGGATATGGGCCAAACGCAAGCAGATGGGACTAGTGTCGATGGGACATGTTAGTCGGTGTGGGCAAGTTGGGCTGAATGGTCTGTTTCCACGATGTATGACTCTATGACACATGGGACTTGAGCAAAACACAAAGTCCTGGAGGAACTCAACAGATCAGGTAGCATCTTTAGTCTCAGTTTGAGTTTAGGCCCACTGTGTCCACACCGATCACCCGTACACACCTGGCACAATTTACAAGGCCAATTGACCG
The DNA here is from genome assembly GCA_035221665.1 of Okamejei kenojei. Taxonomy (NCBI): domain Eukaryota; kingdom Metazoa; phylum Chordata; class Chondrichthyes; order Rajiformes; family Rajidae; genus Okamejei; species Okamejei kenojei. The sequence goes on along the minus strand of CM069147.1, from coordinate 36,007,828 downwards.
AGAAACTTGCACGCCTTTGAGAAAATCAGAGCTCCCGGAGAAAACCCACGTGGTCACTAGGAGAGCGTACAAACTCCATACAGACAGCACCCACAGTCAGGATCGAACCCGGCCTCTGGCGCTGCAAGGCCCTTGGCTCTACCAGCTGTACCATTATGCACCATCTCCACTCCAGCGGTAGAGAATGAACTGAGCGACATACAGTTATGGAGTCGTCCGGGTCACAGAAGGCCCACCACATCTTTGAACTCAATGGCAGCAAATGGGATTAGTTCTTGATGGTCCGCACGGACATAGTGGGCCGAAAGGCCTGTTTTTCTGCTGAGTGCCTCAATTACTCTTTGAGCGTTCCCCAACAAAAGTGAACACTGCACAAAATCACAAGAGGAAGATTGCCCAGAGTAAGGGAATCAAGAACCAGAGGGGGGAAAGATTTAAGCCCCGTCCCACTTTCCCGAGTTACTCACGAATTCTCCCGAGTTTTCCCTGTGATTCAAACTCGGAGAATGTCCGTAGCGAGTCCGTAGGAGTCCGTAGATATTTAGTAGAGGCTCGTAATGCCAGCCGTAGGTAGTCGCGGCATCAGGTAAGTCGGGACGTTTTTTCAGCATGTCGAAAAATGTCCACGAGTAAAAAAAAAATAGCCCCGAGTACCTATGGCTGGCATCTCCGAGTTTGAATCAAGGGGAAAACTCGGGAGAATTCGTGAGTAACTCCGGAAAGTGGGACAGGGGCTTTAATAGGAACCTGAGGGGTAACTTTTCACACAAAGGTTGGTGGGCATATGGATCGAGCTGCCGGAGGAGGTAGTTGAGGCAGGTACTATTGGCTATGTTTAAGAAACATTTAGACAGGTGCATGGATAGGACAGGTTTAGAGGGATATGGGCCAAACACAGGCAGATGAGACTGACTAGTATAGATGGGACGTGTTGGCGGGTGTGGGAAAGTTGGGCCAGAGGGCCTGTTTCCATGCTGAATGACCTTATGGAAAATCTCAACGGAACATTTCTTCTGAAGTAACTCAGCAAAAAATGAATCGCTGAAGTTCCACAGCCAGTCCTCTTGTAGCTAATTCCAAGCTGCTAAATTCATGAATGTGAGAACTAATGATCCCATTCAGCCCTTTAATTGTGAACATCAGTTGAGGGAGCGGAGAAATGCAGTGAGATGATAATGTAATTAAATGAAGATTGATTAACTCAGGGCTAATTTAAATAGTTTTTACACCTAATTCAGGTCAATATGTTGGCAGTTTGCATTAGTCTATCAGTGATTAAAGACCGCGACACTGGAATGTGGACGACGACGGCAGGTTCATGGGAAGCACCACCACCTGCAGCTTCCTCCCCACCTGGTGCACCATAGAAGAGTACAGCATAGGAACAGGCCCTTCGGCCCACAATGTCTGTGCTGAACATGATGCGAAGGCCATGCTGATGTACCAGTTCCTTCCACATCACTGGGTCTACAGGCTCTCTACTCAACACCCTTTACTAATGAAGAATCTGAGAATCTCCAAGATGTTCTGATCTACTGGGAATTCCATCCCATATTGCGCCATCTCCAACATCACAGCCAATGTTCAACAATAAGAGGCTCTATTGTTCGTGAACGGTGAATAATGCACACTAAATATGCAGCATGCAATACGCTCCGCACTGCTGCCTTTGGCTGAAGGCTGATTTCTCCACTCGGTTCTGTTTAATGGCAAAGGACTGTCCAGTTTATTTCTGATTCTTGCAAGACCTGCTCTATCTTTAGCACGGTGGCAGGTAATGGACACAAAGAAATGTGGATGCTGGAACGTTGCACAGAAAACAACATTCTTGCCCCATCTCTGTCCCAGCTTTCTCTCCCCTATTGTAATGTCTGAAATTAGGCACAAAAATGCTGGAGTAACTCAGCGGGACAGGCAGCAACTCTGGAGAGAAGGAATGGGTGATGTTTCGGGGCGACACCCTTCTTCAGAAGTCTGACGAATGTCTGAAGAAGGGTCTCAGCTTTTTTCCAGAGATGCTGCCTGAACCGCTGAGTTACTCCGGCATTTTCTGTTCTACTCATACGTTCTTGAGTCATAGGAGCAGAATGAGTCCATTCGGCCCATCGAGTCCACTCCACCATTCAATCATGGCTGATCTCCCTTTCCCTCTCAACCCCATTCTCCTGCCTTCGCCCCATAACCCCCGACACTCGTACTAATCAAGAATCTGACAATCTCCGCCTGAAAAATATCCATTGACTCAGCCTCCACAGCCGTTTGTGGCGATGAATTCCACAGATTCACCACCATCTGGCTAAAGAAATTCCTTCTCATCCCCTACCTAAAGATACGTCCTTTTATTCTGAGGCTATGGCCTCTGGTCCGAGACTCTCCCACTAGTAGAAACATCCTCTCCACATCCACTCTATCCAGGCCTTTAACTATTCGGTAAGTTTCACTATGGTAGATAAACCCTCACTGTGGTCGATAAACCACTCATCGCAGAACGCAATGTGAAGCAGCCGTCTCTGTAACTGCGTAAAATTAAAGACACCACAGTGATAAAACATCTGGGAGCTGTTATTATAGGAATGGGATTTAACAATGAGGAAAGATGGCTCAGTAGTTACAATGGCTAAAAAGATTGTTCAGCTAATTCATCAGGATATGGCACTGTGACTCCTGGAGATTCAGGCAATAAATATCGCACTCCATGGAACGTTAAGTCTGACAGACAAGGGAGGTTTACTGTGTAGGAAGAAACTGCAGATGCTTTTTACATGGAAGGTAGATACAAAATGCTGGAGTAACTCAGCGGGTCAGGCAGCATCTCTGGAGAAAAGGAATAGGTGACGTTTCGGGTCGAGACCCTTCTTCAGACTTAGGAAGGGTCTCGACCCGAAACATCAACTGTTCCTTTTTTCCAGGGAGGTTTATTCCCAGATAGACAGTAATGGCAAAAGTGCCTAAAAACCATTTATTCATATCAATGCAATAGCACAGGAGGAGGCCATCGGCCCACTAAGTCCACCCTGGTATTCTGCAGGAGCAATGCAGCTGGCCCCCTCTCTCTCCGATCCTGCGGACAATCTGCAGTAGTGTTTTCTGATCCCCAAGATTGCATCTGCCTCAACCTCCCTTCCAGGAGACGTTATCCACTTAGCTGTAGGCTTATTATTGTCACGAGGCAGCACAGTGGCACAGCGGTAGAGTTGCTGCCTTACCGCGATAGGGACCCGGGTTCGATCGTGACTACGGGTGCTGTCTGTACGGAGTTTGTACGTTCTCCCTGTGACCGCGTGGGTTATCTCCGGATGCACTGGTTTCCTCCCATACTCTAAAGACGTGCAGGTTTGAAGGTTAATTGGCTTCTGTAAATTGTAAATAATCCCTAGTGCATAGGATAGTACTAGTGTATGGGGTGATCGATGGTCAGCGCTGAATCGTTGGGCCGAAGGGCCTGTTTCCATGCTGTATCTCTAAATCTAAAGTCCTAAGTGTACCGAGGTACAGTGAAAATCTTTGTTAGCATGCTATCCAAACAGATCAGAGAATACTATACGTAAATACAATTGTCAAACTCAAGTACAATAGATTGTGCAAAGGGGAAGATACAGAGTGCAGAATATAGTTCTGAGCATCGTAACGCACCAGTTCCACAGACCAAGTCCCATGTACACAATTGGGTAAAGGTGAATCGGACTGCACCCTAGCTTATGGAAGGACCATTCAGAAACCTGCTAACAGAGGGGAAGAAGCTGTTCCTGAGTCTGGTGGTGCACGCTTCCAATCTCCTGTACTAGAGCCGGAAGTATAAGGAATGACTAGAATAGTCAGGCAAGAATCCAGCAATATGTAGAAAGGAACTGCAGACGCTGGTTTGCACCAAAGACAGACAAAATGATGGAGTAACTCAGCGGGTCAGGCAGCAAGTCGGGAGAATACAGGAGAACTGTTATGTCAGTTGGTCCTAAGATTCTGGGGAAATCTCTGCCTTTTATCCCAGGCTGTAATGTGTAACCAAATGGGAAGTTTGCTGTGTTCCAAGCTAGTTGGTGCCTTTTAATATTGCTCTTTACAATCCCAATGCCCGCATTCTCTGCATCTAGACTACCTCTTATTGAGCCGTGAATGCTTGCGAGCCAGAAGACAGGCAGCTTCCTTTATTGTAAGCAGAGCCACACACTGATATCTGCAAAACCACCAATACATTTGACAAGCATTACCCTGGGCAATATCAGTACCTCAACGAACACAGCCTGCTTCAACCTTGTTTGATCGCGTGTGCCTGCCCACAATTGTACCTCTTATCTCCTGCCTCCTCCGCTATTTTTTGGAAGGGAGAATTCAAACCTGAGCAAGGAGCTCAGAGAGAGTGGTTTTGTTAACAGGAGAGAGGTGGGCAAAGGCAAAATTAATGATGCGGCGAGGAAGGCGGGAGAGGGAGAGGAGGCTGCCAGGGACTGTGTTAGGTTCTCGTTATCACTGCACAGCCTATTTTTAGCTCGCAGCGCTGCCGCAGTGGCGAAGTGCTAACATACCTCAGAAGAATCGTCAAGTTTCAGCGGCGGCTGCTCGGAGACGCGTCGGAGATGTGCTCGAACCTCCTCTTCGTCGCTTTCATCGTACGAGTCATCAAAGTCATAGTAATGACCTAATTAGGAACATTGGAAGCAAGGCGACAGAATAACTGACAATGCAGCCTGACAGTGTGCTAGTACATGTTGCTGTGTCAGCACATTCATCCTGAGCAGCGTTGCCCAATTAGTTTGCTTCAGTCCTTCAATTAACTAACTACAGCCGAATGAACGCACACACACACACACACACACATACACGCGCACGCACACACACACAGTTCCCTCTAACTATAGCTTGCGGCAGTTCAAAGTGAAAATCTTTTTTTCCAATGAAGTGCCTCACAGATGAGTGGCTGTTGATGACAATGGATCTCCTAATGGATGAACACTTGGGCCTGGGTCACACACGCCCGTGAAGATACCGATGTGGAGCATCTCAGTCGATGTTAGCACAAGGGCGACACGGTGTTGCAGCCGGTAGAGCTGCTGCCTCAAAGCGCCGGAGATCCGGGTTTGATCCTGACCTCGGCTGCTGTCAGTGTGGAGTTTGCACGTTTTCCCTGTGACCCCGTGCATTTCCTCTGTGTGTTGCCTCCTACATCCCAAAGACACACAAGTTTATAGTTAAACTGATCTATGCAAATTGCCTCTAGTGCGTATGGAGTGGATGAGAAAGTGGGATAATATAGAACTAGTGTGAATGGGCAATTGATGGTCAGTGTGGATTTGGTCCGCTGAAAGGCACGTTTACATGCTATACCTCTAAACTAAACTATTTGCCCTTCAAATGAGTGGACGTTGATGACAATGGATCTCCTCTGGAGGGTTAAATGATGAGCCCTGTGGACTGGGTCCCCAGTAGAGTCACATTTGTAGTGTGTCTGAGCTGATGGTACCAAAACTAGTCCTCCATTTTAGTTTAGTTTAGCTTACAGATGCAGCGCAGAAACGGACTCTTCATCCCACCGAGCACACGCCGACCAGCGATCCCGGTACACTAGCGCTATCCAACACACTAGCGACAATTTACAATCTTTACCAACGCCTACACACCTGCATGTCTTTGTGGGAGAAAACCAGGGCACCTGGAGAAAACCCACGTGGTCATGGGGAGAGCGTACAAACTCTGTCGGAGTTGATAGTCTCGGGATCTCTAGGCAGCAACTCGACCACTGCGCCAGGCCGTGCCGCCAGAGTGGTGGGTGCCTGGAATGCGCTGCCAGGGGCGGTGATCGGAGCTGGTATGTTAGCAGTATTGAAGAGGCTTTTAGAAAGGCACATGGACATGTAGGGAAAGGAAGGATATCTATCACACACAGGCAGGGATTAACGCCGTCATGATCGGCATGGACAAGATGGGCTGAAGGGCCTGTCCTGTGCAGTGGTGGTTTATGTTCTATGATCGCTTGTAAGAAGGTTTTTATGAGATTCAAACCAGAAATACTTTAGAAGTGTGGTCACAGCTCTAAAGGAAGACACATGGCAGGCAATTTAAGCACAGCAGGCTTCCATCAGTAACAACGTGATAATCGACTGATAATCCCTTCTTCAGTGTTTGGACTGCAGGGCAGATATTGGCCAGGACGAGGACACTCTGCTGTTTTATCACTCTGCTGAGTTACATCATGGGTTCTACTGTGGCACCTGAGATGGCATAAACCAATCTGACGCCTATCCCAATCGGCGAAACCTCTGACATGTAACACTCTATAACACATCGAACTGTACAACACAGGAACAGGCCCTTCAGCCCACAATGCCCATGTTGCCAAGATAAACTAATCTCCTCGACCTAAAATTAACATGGAAAAATGCAGCATAGAACAGGCCCTTCGGCCCACAATGCCCATGCTGAACATGATACCTAATTAAACTAATTTCCTCTATTTAAAATTAAAATAACAAAAGTACAGCACAGGAACAGGTCCTACAGCCCATAATATCCATGCTGAGCGGGACGCCAAGTTATATTAATCTCCTCTATCTAAAACTAACATAGGACATAAAAAACTACAACATAGGGACGGGTCTGTCAGCCCACAATGTCATGATGCCAAGTTAAATTAATCTCCTGTGCCTGTATGTGATGCATACCCCTCTATTCCCTCCATATCTACGTGCCTATCCAAAAGCCTCTTAGATACCATTGTTGTGTCTGCCATCACCACCACCCCAGGCAGCACGTTCCAGACACCCACCACCCTCTGTGTGAAAAGCTTGCTCTGCACATCATACCCATCTCACCTTAAAGTTATGCCCTCTAGTGTTTCACATAGGTGCTGCATCAGAGCATGTGTGCATGTATGTGAGCATGGGCATGTGTGAGCGTGCGTGTGTGTGTGCGTGTGTGAGCGCCGGCATGTGTGTTTGTGTGGGAGTACTTGTGTGTGTGTGTGTGTGTGTGTGTGTGTGTGTGTGTGTGTGTGTGTGAGGGCGTGTGCGTGTGTGTGAGCACGTGTGCGTGCGAGCACGAGTGTGTGTATGTGTGAGTGCTGGCATGAGCCTGTGCATAAGTGCATGTGTGTGAGCGTGTGTGTGTGTGTGAATGCGTGCATGCATGTGTATGAGAGTACATGTGTGTGTGTGAGACTGCATGTGTGTGTGTGTGAGACTGCATGTGTGCGTGTGAGTGCATTGAATGTGTATGTGTGCATGCATGTTCTGCTGCGAGATTCACCTTTCTCCTTTGCCTCTCTCCGCCTCCTCTCCTCGAGGTCCAGCTTGCTGACCAGCCTGCGGTGTCGGTGTAGTGACTCATCGTAGATATACATGGGGCCCGGAGACCGCGGCCGGCCGTGAGACTGCCTGTAGGCGCCCGGCGACTTGTGCAACAAGCTCACGTCGTTGTGGTGCGGGGGGAAGGTCAGGGACATTCTCTGCTGGCTGAGAATGGACTGGGCGGACTTCTCCAGCTCGGCAAAAGGGGTCCCGTACACATGGGAATGTGCGGCGTTCTCCAAGGAGCCGGCCCCTCGGAGCAGCTGGTACTTCTCCGCCACCTCTTGCCGCTTGACGCTCTCCTCATGGCCGTGGCCCTTCTCCGTCTTGATCAGTGGGCCCAGTTGCCGTGGCGATTCGAAGTGGCCGGCATAGTTGTTCAGCAGGTGGTTCTCGTGGGCCTTACGGGCCTCGGCGTGGTTGTCCAGCAGGCTCACCGGGTTCCACAGTACAGCCGGGCCTGAATGGTGGTCCCTGGGGTGGAGCTTGGGGGAGATGAGGGGCGGAGGTGCTCCCAGTTGTTGAGGCTGTTCTCTGCTACAGAGGTCGTGGGAGTGGCTCGGTCCAGATCTGGCAACGCAAAGAGCAAGAATTAGCAACAAGTAACTGCAGATGCTGGTTAAAAGGACACAAAATGCTGGAGTAACTCAATGGTCCTGGCAGGATCTTTAGACTTTAGAGATACAGCACAGAAACAGCCCATTCAGCCCACCGAGTCCACTCCAACCAGCGATCACCACTTACACTCGCACTATCCTACACACTAGGGAACAATTTACAAATTTCCAAGCCAATTAGCCTCGATATATTCTGTGATGTATCTCTAACTCCACACAGACAGCACCCGAGGTCAGGATCGAACCCTGGTCTCTGGTGGTGTGAGGCAGTGGCTCTCCCAGCTGCTCCACTGTGTTGCCCTCGGCATGTTCAATTCTACAAGCGTTCTTCATTATTTTGGAAAGCTCAGTTGCCTTCATGTCTATGAGACGGCGGTTCAGGACGCGGCGAAAATTTTATCGTTGTACCTCGATACCTTGGGCAGCACGGTGGCGCAGCGGTAGAGTTGCTGCCTTACAGCGCCAGGGACTCGGGTTCGATCCTGACTACGGGTGCTGTCTGTACGGGGGGTTTGCACGTTCTACCTGTGACCGCATGGGTTTTCTCCTGGTGCTCTGGTTTCCTCCTACATCCCAAAGGCATGCAGGTTTGTCGGTTAATTGGCTTCTGTAAATTGTCACCAGGCTATAGAACTAGAGTACGGGTAATCACTGGTCGGCGTGGACTTGTTGGGTCGAAGAGCCTGTTTCCACGCTGTATCACTAAACCAAAGTAAACACGCGACAATAAATGAAACAAAACTACCAAGTGATGATGAGAAGCAAGTTAAAAAACCAACACATTTCTAGCCCGTGTGGCCTTTGAGCGAGGGAGGGAGGGAGGGAGGGAAGGGAACAAAATTAAATCGAGGAGAAAATTAAATCAATAAAATGATGTGAAATAACTGCAAACTTTAGTTAAATCACTGCAGATACTATTTGAATAGTGACATCCGGATTAATCATCCAGAAAGGACTGGAGGTTAAACAAAATGTAAAGGTCGAACTCTGCTTCAGATCCATTCTCGTCAAAGGAGGCAAACTCCAGAGGAAGGGTTGCATTTATTTATATGTAGCACATTTAGTAAGCAGACGGAGGTCAATTTTTGACTGCAGTGCAGTTTTGTTTACTTTAGAGATACAGCGCAGAAACAGGCCCTTCGGCCCACACCGATCAGCGACTCCTGCACATTCGCACAACCCGACACACGCTAGGGACAATTTACAATTTTACCAAAGCCAATTAAGCTACAAATGTGTATGTCTTTGGAGTGTGGGAGGAAACTGGAGCACCCAGAGAAAACCCACGTGGTCACGGGGAGAATGTATAAACTCTGTATGGACAGCACTAGTCAGGATTGAACCCGGGCCTCTGGCGCTGTAAGGCAGCAACTCTACTGCTGCGCCACCGTGCAGCCCGGAAGTTGTGAGATTTCAAGTCAATTCCACATGTTCAGCAGTTACATCTTTTCCTTTCCTTCCTTTCTACAAGGAGATTAAAGCTAACAACTCGTCTGTGTCTAGCCCTCCATTATTCTTCCATCGTTATTTTATTTGAGCAGACGGCTTGCAAGGAAGCCTATTTTATTTTGTCAAGGACAATGCAATTATCTGCTGGCATTAGACAGATGAGGCAGGATATCATGCGTTTCCCGAACACAGAGCTGGTATTATTATAATATTAATTAGAGATCACCTAAATGCCTCAGAAGCTGCTCGGGGCGGCGGGGTTATTATGAAGCTTTGAATTGCACAACCATCCTCTTGAAGCACACGCAGAGAATAAAGTGCGAGTCACAGATCTCAGCTCCTATCATACCTGATTAGCCTGCTAAGCTGGGAGAGAATAAAAAAAACTTGACAATTATAAATCATCAGAGAGGAAGGCAGCCTGTGTGAGCAATGCTTAATCATCCACCAATGGGCTGAACAAACAAGTCAGAAAATGTTATTCAGTGCAACCCCTGTGGCTTCAAGATGTGAATACAATTACCTTTCCAGTCTCGCACATAGTTGTGTCAATAGATTGAGAAGGAAAGAGTAATTGTAATACGGCAGCTTGCAAATTATCTTGACCTCTGCTCTCCACAAAGTGTCATCTAATTATCAGTGTGGTTATCTACATATAATTTGTCATCCAACATACTGTTAAAAACCCTATTTAACTGTAATCGCAGCGAGTGTATGGATCTGTGCTATCATCTGGGCATTGCAATATCTACGAGTGCTGAATGGCATGGCTGCCGTGACACTGAGATAATCGTTGGAAAAGATGGCAGGCAGCCTTTTGTAAGACAGTAATGCTTGAATTTGACAATTAAGTCAATGGAGCGGCTGACATGGCAATGCAATGAGTGCAAGTGTTGTGGTCGTTCAGCGGTTTCTTATCTCCCCAGCCGTGCAAGGGGTGGCCTGCCAGTAACTCGGCAGCAAGACCCTGTTCTGCAAGAGTGCGGATTGACAACAGGTGGTGGCTGGCAGTTAGCTGCAGAAGGGCAGAGCAGTGGCACAGACAAGGATGGCACAGTGAAGCTGTGAGGGCAGCAACGTTGTATAGTGAGGATGGCACAGTGGTAGAGTTGCTGCCAGAGACCCGGGCGCTGTGCTTACAGACTTTGTACATTCTCCCTGTGACTGTGTGGGTTTCCTCCCACTTTTCAGAGGAGTGCGGGTTTGGCAGTTAATTGGCTTCTGTTAATTGACCCTAGTGGGTAGAACGGGACTCGTGTGCACACATTGCTGGTCAGCGCGGACTCAGTGGGCCGAAGGGGCTGTTTCCGCGCTCTGTCTCTAAACCAGGCCAAGCTAAGAAGGCAGCCAGCCTCACTCTTCAATCCTTGGCACATTATGACAGGGGTGCCTGGGCCTTTACGAGGAAAATAGTTGCAGGCTAATGTGAGGAGGTTTGTTTAGTTTTGTTTAGTGTTAGAGGTCCAGCACTGGAATCAGTCCCTTCGGCCCACTGAGACCATGCCGACCAGCGATCCCGACATACAAACACTATCCGACACACACTTGGGGCAAACTTTTAATTTTACCAAGCCAATTAACCTACAAACCAGTACATCTTTGGAGTGTGGAAGGAAATCGGTGCACCCGGAGGTGACGGTGAGAACGTATAAGCCCCGTACCGACAGCACCCCTAGTCAGGATCTCTGCCGCTGAAAGACAGCAACTCTACTGGTGTGCCATCGTTCCACTAGTTGTCTCTCCGTTATCTCACTCCTGCATCCATTCCCTACACACTGGGGGCAATTTACAAAGCCCAATGAATCAATCTACTGCCACTCCGGTTTGAGTAAAAAAATAAAAACAGGGTGAAACACCCCGTTCATGAAAGATGGATGGAACAGGCATCTTCAGAGCAGATTTCAAAGGGATATGAGCGTGGTTAGCTTGGAGTGCTGCAAGTAAAACAAGATCTGTCTAATCCCCAGGGGATACACTGATAAAAAGCATTTTATGTGCTCTTAACTGGTGGCTACTGAAACCCAAGACATGCGCTGCCTTGAGCACACTTCCCTTGTGACCTATTCCAGCCTTTAGCTGTGACTGACCTTACAACAATTTCATTAAGCTCAAAGCCCCCGAGGATTCTATTTTGCTATTCTTATATGTTTCTGAAAGCAGCTGCTTTACTCCTATTCAAACTAATTTAGTTTGTTTAAATTCAATCTCAAACCACAGTTAACAGATTGCCTGGCTCCTAACTCAATGTTGATGGAACAAAGAGGACTTCTCTTGAACAGCCTCCCCCTGCTCCAATAATCTTACGCAGCCTCCAACAAGGCAGAAGGTGCCTTTGAATCAACGCACATTCGACACTTGTTCGAAACTAGTTCTGGAGCCACACAGTCAAGAGTGTTACAGCGTGGAATCAGGCCCTTCGGCACAACCTGCCCACACCAACCAACATGTCCCATCTACACTAGTCCCACTTCCCTGCATTTGGCCCATATCCCTCGAAACCTATCCTATCCTTGCACCCATCTAAATGTTTCCTAAACATTGCAATAGCAGAGATGCCAACCCTAAATTTAGTTCACAGTAACATTCAACCCATTTGTCAGTAACCATTTCTCTCAGGCGGCACCAGAAATCAACGTCTGCAACGCCGTTGAATCCAACCTTCCTTTTTTCCTAGTACTATATACCTCATTAAACACACATAAACATCCTTTAGTATACACATACACATAAACCCAATTGTCTAAATGACAATATGTTGGGGGAGTTCATCTTAGAATAAGGAGTAAGCCATCGGAGACGAGGAAACACTTTTTCTCACAGAGAGTGGCGAGTCTGTGGAAATTAGATAGGGCTCTTAAAGATAGCGGAGTCAGGGGATTATGGGGGAGAAGGCCCCCACCTGGCTCAAAGGGCCGAATGGCCTCCTCCTGCACCTTATTAAAACATATCAACACAGGCAATGGGCCCTTAGCCCCACAATGCTAATGTTACCTCTGTTCCTTGTCTTAACAGCCTTTTGACCATCTCTGTCTGTAGCATCATCCTGTACCCACCATCGCCCGTACGTGTCCAACCTTACGTGTCCAACAGCCGCTATCGTTCCCGCTTAAGTCCCCGCTGCAAACCGCCGAAAACTCAGTTGTCCAACCGCCGCTCAACATTTCTTCTAAGTTCAATATTTGGTTGTTTCGCCGGGATGCTGATACCAAGTTTAGAGATAGAGCATGGTAAACATTGGTAACCCCAGTTTTTAACGAACTCAGTTACAACATTTCTCTGACAATGTCCGTTTAGTCAAGCACTGTAGATGCCAAGCTAAGCTAATCTCCCCTGCCTCACATGATCCATATCCCACCCTACCTTACAGATCAACGTGCCTAACATAAAACCTTTGAAATGCCACTACCGTATCTGACTCCACCACTGCCCCTGGCAACACGTTAGTGGCACCCACCACTCTGTGTGTAAAAAGGCCTGCCCTTTCATCTTTAAACATTGCCACTCTCATTTTAAAGTTATGTCCTCTCGTCTTTGACATTTCCACCCTGGGGAAAAAAGGTTCTGTGCTCCAGTTAGTACAATGTCGATCACTGCGACACGGTGGCGCAGCGGTAGAGTTGCTGCTTCACAGCGCCAGAGACCCAGGTTCAATCCTGACCACGGGTGCTGTCTGTACGGAGTTTGTACGTTCACCCCGTGACCTGCGTGGGTTTTCTCTGGGAGCTCCGCTTTCCTCCCACGCTCCAAAGGTTTGTAGGCTAATTGGCCTGATAAACTTGATAATTGTCCCTACTGTGTGCAGGAGATTGTTAATCAATAGACAATAGACAATAGGTGCAGGAGTAGGCCATTCGGCCCTTCGAGCCAGCACCGCCATTCAATGTGATCATGGCTGATCATCCCCAATCAGTACCCCGTTCCTGCCTTCTCCCCATATCCCCTGACTCCGCTATTTTTAAGAGCCCTATCTAGCTCTCTCTTGAAAGCATCTCAGAGAACCAGCCTCCACCGCCCTCTGAGGCAGAGAATTCCACAGACTCACCACTCTCTGTGAGAAAAAGTGTTTCCTCGTCTCCGTTCTAAATGGCTTACTCCTCATTCTTAGTGTTCAGGGATCGCTGGGCAGCAAGGACCCGGTGGGCCGAAGGGCCTGTTTCCACGCTGTATCTCTACAGTAAACTAAAATAAACAAAGTGGCATTCTGGATTCTTTCCAAGTTGTTGGGAGATTTGGGAAGGAGCTCACTAAAGCCAGCGGATGCTCTGAGCCTGTTCAAAGCCTCGTCACTTGTTGTTCACCATGTTGGTGAAAACTGCTCTCAGCTCAGTGACATGCCCATTGAAAGACTTTAGACTTTAAAGGGTGACTTTCATTCGCATACAAAAACTATGGAGTCCAGACATCTGACTGGGCATTTGACAACAAGACGAGAAGCAAGAAAGCGCTCAACCCGAGCTATTGGGTGAGTTTAGTTTATTGTCACGTGTGCAGAGTTAGAGTGAAAAGCTTTTGTTGTGTGCTAACCTGTCAGTGTAAAGACAATACAAGGTTACAATCGAGCCATCAACAGTGTACAGATACATGATAAAGGGAATAATGTGAACAAGATCAGCAAAGTCTGATCAAAGATAGTCTGAGGGTCTCCAAAGGAGGTAGATAGTAGCTCAGGGCTGCTCTCCAGTTGTTGGTAGGATGGTTCAGTTGCCAGGAAGAAGCTGTCCCAGAATCTGGAGAATTCTGGAATTAAACCTGAATACACCTTTTGGTCACTTCTCTAAAGTCTAAAGATAGACATCAACCTAACAGTTTTGATTGTTAACCCTTCGCTCCAAAGGTTCATCTGGAGCTACTGGCTCCCTTACCTGATAATGTCCCTGTGCTCCACCTCGTTCTGGGAGCCCGGTCGACCGATGTCTAGATGTTGCTCCAGAACCTGCTGCCGAAACTCGGACACCTGGTACTGCCGGTCCTCCTTCTCCTGCCTCAGCTGCCGCTGCTTTGCCATCCACTTCTCTTCCTCGTTGTTCCTCTGCAGGAGCAGTGCCGAGCTGCTTCCCGGCGAGATGAAGCCGGTCGGGTTGGAGATGAGGGTGGGCACCGAGAGGTGGGAGATGGGAGATTGGTGCAGGTTTGGATGGATTGGCTTCAACCCTGTCAGTGCAAATTCCTTGGGCTTATCTGGAAATGAAGAGCAACTTGTGTTATCTCTGCACCTTCCAAGCCGCGCTGCTCTGAATAAACTTTACAAGCTGGCAAGGGAGCGGAGACGATTTACGAGGGTGTTGCCAGGACTTGTGGGCCTGCGCCAAGAGGAGAGGTTGAGCAGGCTAGGACTCTCTATTCCTTGGAGCGCTGGTTGACAAGTGGGCAACTTATAGAGGGATATAAAATCATGAAAGGAATAGATTGGGTAGAACGCACCTGACTACGGCTGTCCGTACCGAGTTTGTACATTCTCCCCGTTACCTGTGTGGGTTTTCTCCAGGATCTCCGGTTTTCTCCTACACTCCAAAAACTTACATGTTTATAGGCTAATTGACTTGGTAACATTGTAAATGGTCCCTAGCGTGTGTAGGATAGTGTCGTGCGGGGATTGTTGGTCGGCACGGATTTGGTGGGCTGAAGGGTCTGTTTCTGCGCAGCATCTCTAAACTAAACTCAATCTGACAAAAATAAGGGACAATTTACAATGTGCAGAGGCCAATTAACCTACTGCGTCTTTGGAGTGTAGGAGGAAACCGGAGCACCCAGAAAAACCCATGTGGTCACAGGGAGAACGTACAATCTCCGTATGGACTTCGCGGGATGTCAGGATTGAACCCGAGACGCTGGCGCTGCAAGGCTGCAACTCTACTGCTGTGCCCGTTAGTCCTTGAGCAGCCTTCCTGCACCGCTGCACTCCATGTGGTGCCGGTGTTCCCACAACAGCGCCGGGTAGGGAACTGCGGGATTTAAAGTAGGCGACGATGAAGGAATGGCGATATACTTCCACATCAGGATGGCGTGCAACTGGGAAGGGAACCTACAGGTGGCACTGTTCCCCTCTGCCTTCTATGTTGTAGAGGTCACAAGTCTGGAGCCTGCTTCCAATAGAACGTGGAACAGTGCAACACAACGCCTTTCGGCACACAATGTCCATGCTAAACATTGTGCCAAGACTACTTCTTATTTACCTGCACATAATCCCCTCTACACCCTGCGTATCCAATGCCTGTCAGTAGCCCTTTAAACACCTCTCATCTGCCTCAGCTCTGGCATCGGGTTCCAGCTAGCACTCACCACCCTGCATGGAAAAAGTTGCCCCACACATTTCCTTTAAACTTTGCCCCACTCACCCTTTAGTATTTGAATTTTCAATCCGAGGACAAAGGTTCTGACTGCCTACCCAATCCCCTGAATTTCTACTTGTCTTACCTCTAGTTTCCCTCTCCCCTGGCTCTCAGTCTGAAGAAAGGTCTGGACCCGAAACGTCACCTATTCCTTTTCTCCAGAGATGCTGCCTGACCCACTGAGCTACTCCAGCATTTTGTGTCTATCTTCGGTGTAAACCAGCATCTGCAGTTCCACCCTCAGCATTCTGGTGCACCTTAGATAGACTCAAAATGATGGAGTAACTCAGCTGGTCTGGCAGCATCCCTGGAGAAAATGGATAGGTGACGTTTGGGGTCGGGACTTGTAAACCTTGTTGCTTTTTATAGTTGAAATAAAGTGTAGAGCAATAGTCCAGAGGTGGAATGAGGGAAGAAAGATCGGTGCCGTCCCAGCACGACAGTGTGTTGAGTTTTTGAGGTGTTGTTGGAGCAGTGCTCATCCAGATAAGTTGAGAGCATCCCCTCAGTGTACTGCCTTGTACTAGATAGATAGTTGGTAGCTTTAGTTTAGTTTAGTGATACAGCACGGAAACAGGCCCTGCGGCCTCATGAGACCGCACCGACCAACGATCCCCGTACACTAGCACTATCCCACAAATAAGGAAAATTTATAACTTCCACTGAAGTCAATTAACCTACAAACCTGTTCGCCTTTGGAGTGTGGGAGCAAAACCCGGAGCACCAGGAGAAAACCCACGTGGTCACGGGAAGAATGCACAAATTCCGCACTTGCAGTCAGGATGGAACCCGGGTCTCTGGCAGTGGAAGGCAGCAACTCTACCGCTGCGCCACCGTGCCGCCCAACATTAGTGTTGTGTTAACGTTAATGTTGCTGGATGAGCGATCCAGAGGTCCAATTCACTGGCCTGGGGCAGCATTAGTTTGCAGTCAGGTGGTTGGTGGACTGACGAACGGTTTGCCTGCGCGGAGACGCAAGGTTCGCTCAAAGCGGAGTGGATCACACGGGACCAGCGTCCTCCCTCCACACACGGATCGTACACAGTCAGCCAAAGCAGTCGCTAAACAATAAGGACTTTGTGCGGCGACTAGGATACTGCTAAGATAACAAAGAGGTGTTTGTGTACACTACCCCGCTGACCTTTGCGAAATGTCAGACCCTGCTGCCGCACTGGGACGTGGGTCGGCAGCCAAGCTTCAGACTGGCACAGCTGCAGCCTCGGCCATAGCTAATTGCCATACACAGACAGAAGATTAGGATCCAAACCAAACCCTGACTGAAGTTGAAACATTTCCAACACTCCTTTGCTTTTTTTTTTTTAACGTCAAATGCTTTGCTTGTTCCTTTGCTCGTCCGCAGGCCCGTGGACCAAAGTCTGGGCTTACACGCATCCCCCGGGCCCTCCCAGGATGTCCCACTTTGCCGCTAGCCGTCGGCTACTTGTTAAATGAAACAAAGGACAGAAACTGTGGAAGAACTCAGCTAATCAAGCAGCATCTTTTGGGTCAGGCATGGGGAACCCTTCAGACATGGGGAACCCTTCTGAAGAAAGATATCGACCCGAAATGTCGCCTATCCATGTTCTTCAGAGATGCTGCCTGACCTGCTGAGTTACTCCGGCACTTTGTGTCCTTTTGTGTTAACCAGCATCTGCAGCTCCTTGTTTCTATATGTCAACAGGGAATGTTGGTCTGATCTGTTAGATGGGTTTTGTGGAGCTGGAGTGTATTTTTTTTCTCAGCTTTAATACAAGCCATTCACCCTGAATGAAAAGTCTTTGACCTGAAATGTGGACTGGTTTCCCCTTCCACAGATGTTGCCTGACTGGCTGAGTTCTTCCAGATACCGATTCCAGCATCTGCAGTTTTAGTTGTTTTCCACTTCTAGAATGGCACTCGAACTTAGTTCGCATCATTCCCTACCTTGGGAGTCACTGGGAAATTGTACGGCAAAACTGGTAAATATTGCGCACTTCTTGTTACTAAAAATAATGGAGTAACTCAGAGACAGCATCTCTGGAGAACATGGATAGGTGATGTTTCAGGTCAGGACCTTTCTTCAGACCGATTGTGACTGGGTTAGGGGAGGGGGGGGGGAGAGAGAAAGCTGGAGGAGAGGAGGGGCGGGACAAAACATGACCAGTGATAGGTTGATACAAATGAGGGGGGAGGAGGAGGTTTGAATAGGCAAATTTGGAATATAGATCCAGAGAACACAGGTTTAAGGTGGGGTTGGGGGGAATAACTTTTTTTTACACAAAGGGGCAGTAAGTGTATGGAACGAGCTGCCGGATGAGGTAGATGAGGCTGGGACTATTACAATGTTTAGCAAATATTTAGACAGGTACATGGATAGGATAGGTTTAGTGGGATATGGGCCATACGCAGGTAGATGGGACCAGTGTAGATGGGGCATGTTGGTCGCCGTGGGCAAGGTCCTGCTTCCACGCTGTATGAGTCTACATTGATGAACTAAGGCAGAAAAGGTGTGAGACAAGGTGTGAGGAGTTGCGAATTGTGAAGGAATATAGGTGGAAAGGAGGGGAGAAATGGGTGCGCGCCCAGGTGTGGAGAGAGGGTTACCTGTCCTGTTCGGGGTCAGCCTCTCCGCAGCTCTGGCTCTGTCCTCCATGTGTTGGTTCCGTAGACCGTGCAGTTCGGCCACTTGCAGGTAGTGGTTCTCCATCGCTTTGGCTGCGTTCAGCTCCTTCTCCCGGCTCCGTTCCCTGTCCCGCTCCAGCTCCCGCTCCCGCTCCCGTTCCCACTCCCGCTCCCGTTCCAGCTCCCTCTCCCGCTCCTTCTCCTTCTCTCTTTCCAGCTCCTTCTCCCTCTCCTTCTCCCGCTCGGCTTCCCGCTCCCTCTCTTTCTCCCGTTCCCGCTCCCGCTCCCGTTCCCGTTCCCGCTCCCGGCGAATTTCTTCATTCATCTGCAGCCTGCAAATTTAGGGGGGGGGGGGGGGGGGGGGAGGTGGAAGAGGGAGAGGGGAAAAACAAACCATCAGAAAGCTCGTTATTATTTATTGAACCTCTCTGATGCGGGTACAAAACAGATCCTTCTGTGCTTCTGTGGGGCCGTCAACGTCACTTGATCCACTTGAAAAGGGAAAGCAAGATAATCTTTTCCAATAGCGATAATGGGGCAGGACTTTTGCCCAACATCATTGATATTAAAAAATTCTCTTCAGCCCATCGAGTCTATGCTGCCCAAAAATGCTCCGTGTGCTCCAGTTTCCTCCCAGGTTCCTAAGAGGTGCGCATTTGTAGGTTAATTGGCTTCTGTAAATTGCCCCTATAGGGAGTGGAAGCGAAAGTGGTAAAACATAGAACTAGTGTGAATTGGTGATCAATGGTTGGTGTGGGCTCGGTGGGCCTGTTTCCAAGCTGTATCTTTCAATCCATCAATTAATCTGTGTTTCTGCCGAGATCTCAGCTCCTGGGCTGTCTATGCTGGATCAAACATAATGTCACCAGAAGAGCTTGTTTTACGCCAGTTTTAGTGATTTGAATTGATTATCAATATTAATATTTTTAGTGTGCAGAAAGGAACTGCGGATGCTGGTATATGCTGAAGATAGACACAAAGTGTTGGAGTAACTCAGCGGGTCAGGCAGGTGAGTCTGAAGAAGGGCCCCGACCTGACACTACACCCATCGTTTTTCTCCAGAGATGCTGCCTGCCTCGCTGAGTTACTCCAACACTTTGTGAATATTGTTAGTGTTTTAATTGTAATAAAAACTTAAAAAATAATAATTAAAGAAACAAAAGATATCATTTCTAGACAACACCAAGTGTTGCAGGCACTTTGTGACTGGGAAGGGCATTCATAATCATTTAACAATTCTGATGGTCTTGCCAGCTGGTGGGTCTCAGGGGGTGGGCGAGCTTGACCCGGCTGTCAGACTTGTCGTGTGAGGGCAGCTGGGTAACGTGAACTAAGATGTTCTCTCTGGACCGCCCCGGGTTGTGCTGGAGAGACAATAATGGCGGCCATGATGGATCAAGTGGCTTGGCCTGGGATAGATCGATAGCGATCCAGGAGTAACCGAAGATTCACCTCATACAGGGACTGAAAGTGGAAGTAGATTCAATTCTAACCTTCAAAAGAGGAAATTGGACGTAAACTCAGAACTGGAACAAAAATAATATTTCAGGACTGTTGGCAGGAGGAGAAAGACCATGAGACCTGGGAGCAGAATTAGGCCATTTGGCCCATCGAGCCTGCTCCTCCATTCAATCATGGCTGATCTATCTTTCCCTCTCAACTCCGTTCTCCTGCCTTCTCCCCATAACCTTTGACACCCTTACTAATCAAGAATCTGTCAATCTCCGCCTTAAACATATCCATTGACATTGCCTCCACAGCCGTCTGCGACAATGAATTCCACAGATTCACCACCCTCTGACTGAAGAAATTCCTCCTCATCTCCATTCTAAAGCTACATCCTTCTCTTCTGAGGCTGTACCCTCTGTTCTGGACTGGCGCATTACTGGAAACATCCTCTCCATATGCACTCTATGTAGGCCTTTCATTATTTGGTAGGTTTCACTGAGATCCCCCCTCATCTTCTGGGAAGTGGGAAGGAATGGAACTGACTGGATGGTTGAAAGAGCCAGCACAATCACAATGGGTCCCTTGGATTTGCTTCAATTGCTGATTTGTGCTATTTTCGGGGAGTCCTGACTGCAATGAGCACCAGTAGCTGGAACGAGTATTAATCATCTTCCGGACTTCTGCCTGAAGTTGGATAATTCAATGGATAGAGTGGGAAACTTGATGTGGTTAATAACAAGACAGCTTCAAGAATAGCAGGTTCCATTCCCCGGAGATCATTGGTGAAGCAGTTTTAATCAAACAGCTTTTGTGGTTGTTTAACTGCTGTTATTTAAGAAATTACCAAGTAGATTTAATTCCCAGCTTGAAGTCATGCATTCCTGGGCACTAGTCCAGTCCAACCTGTTCATTGTTATTAGGTACATGCAGCAAGTGAGTGTCTGCAGACCAGTAGAACTGGCAATGGCATCACAACAAGGACATGACTGAACCTAACGTCACATGAACCTCCCTGTTCTCTTTCCACTTGCAAAATGCTCCTTAAAATGTATCCTCATTTGTTTTATCAGCTCTAATCTGGCTCCCTTTTTTGCATCTGTTTGTTCAAACTCCAGTAAAACACCTTGGGGCATCTTGGTCAGCGTGAATAAATTGGTCTGAAGGGCCTAACTTCCTGCTGGATGAGTCTAGTTATTGAAGGGGAACATGCCTGTTAGTTTATCAATTGCTGAATGCATCTCCCCAAAACTGCATTATGTTCCCCTCAAGACCAGTGCAGTGGTGCCGCGCCAGAGACCTGGTTTCAGTCTTGACCTCGGGTGCTGACTGTGTGGAGTTTGTACGTTCTCCCTGTGACCATGTGGTTTTCTCCAGGTGCGCAGGTTTGTTGGTTAATTGACATCTGTAAATTATCCCTCGTGTGTAGGATAGAATGGGCGGTCGATGGTCGGCATGGATTCGGTGGGCTGAAGGGTCTGTTTCCATGCTGTATCTCGTAAACTAAAAACTAAAGGGGCGATCACTTCTTCCACATGCCCAGCTCCTATGGCTGTTGCTTATCATTTGCAGTATCTGCCGCCTTTTGTTTCATCTTTTAGAGGAATGCACAAGCCTTTTAACAACTGAGTGTTCTGTGTTCCTGCTCAATAAAGAGTTATTGTGATGTGTGTGTGTGTGTGTGTGTGTGTTGTGTGTGTGTGTGTGTGTGTGTGTGTGTTGTGTTGTGTGTGTGTGTGTGTGTGTGTGTGTGTGTGTGTGTGCACATGTGTGTCTATGTGTGTGTGTTGGTCTTTGTATGTGTGTTGGGAGGTGTGTGCACGTGTGTTTTGTAATTAAATAAAGAAGGATATTAATTCTTCTTCCACAGTGTGTCTGTGTGTGTTGGGAGGTGTGTGCGCGCGAGTGTGTGTGTGAGTGTTTGTGTGAGTGTTTGTGTGAGTGTTAGTGTGAGTGTGTGTGTGAGTGTGTGTGTGCGCACGTGAGTGGTGTGTGTGTGTGTGTGGTGTGTGTGTGTGTGTGTGTGTGTGTGTGTGTGTGTGTGTGTGTGTGAGCGCATGTGTGTGTGCGTGCGAGCGCACGCATGTGTGTGCGCGCATGTGTGTGTGTGTGTTTGTGTGAGTGTGTGTGTGTGCGTGAGTGTGTGCGCGCGCGCGTGAGTGTTTGTGTGAGTGTGTGAGAGTGTGTGTGTTTGTGTGAGTGTGTAAGTGTGTGTGTGTGTGTGTGTGTGTGCGGTAGGTGTGGAGGAGGGGGGGGGAGAACAGGTGCAGACGTAACCTCTCTGACAAGTGCTCAGGGCTGCAGGGCTGACAGTGAGGAATGAGACAGCTCTGCTGGAAACCTCATCCCAGGCAGGTGCAGATTCATGGCGGAGGGGTGAAGAGGTGGCAGAGTGCCCGGGGTTGCGATCGGGTAGAACGGTGACCGCAAGGCAGAGAGGCAGTATGAATCATCCACCCTGCAAAAGAATAACAGCAGTCCATCACGATCCATCACAAAACACATTCCTTCCTAGCAGTCTCACTCACAGTCATCTTACCACAATGCTGGCTCATTCTGGTGCTCGGCTGGTTGGCCATTCAGCTGCCAACCTATTAAATTCTAAAATTCCCTTCCCTAAACCTCATTCTTGCATCTTAATTCACACTTAAAACCCTAACCCCTTGACCTTGTCTCCTTCCCCCAATGTAGTTTAGTTTAGTTTAGTTTAGACATAGAGCGTGGAAACAGGCCCTTCAGCCCACTGAGTCCCTGCCGACCAGTCCCTGCCGACCAATAGTAGTCCTATCCTACACACTAGGGAAAATTTACAGAAGCAAAGTAACCTACAAATCTAGAGGAAAGAACTACAGATGCTGGTTTACACTGAATATAGACATAGGAAGCTGTAGTAACTCAGCGGGTCAGGCAGTATTCTCCAGAGAACAAGAATAGGTGATATTTTGGGTCCAAAAGTGCCTGAAGAAGGGCTTCAAACCGAAACGTCACCTATTTATTTTCTTCAGAGATGCTGCCTGACCCACTCAGTTACTCCAGCCTTTTGTGTCTAACCTACAAATCTGCTTGCCATTGGAATGTGGAGGAGTCCAGAACACCAAGTGAAAACCCACGCGGTCACAGGGAGGACGTACAAACTCTGTCAGACAACACCCGTAGTTGGGATTGAACCCTGCTCTCTGGCGCTGTAAGGCAGCAACTCTACAGCTGCCCTCGTTTGGTGTCAGGTTGAGCTTGATTATCACCAGTCTGCTGCTGTTGTAACCCTCAAAAACTGCAGGCCTTGTTAATGTGAGCTTCATTCCTCTATGCTTCTAGCTAGAAGCTTAGTTAATTGCCCATGGCAGATGACTCAGACTCACTGGGTTAATTGGTCTTGCTGCAGGAGGGGAAGATACAGTGCACACTCCCGTGCAGAGGAATCTGGTTCTACTCGTTAGGTGACAAAGGGGAAGGCAATGGTCAGGTTGCATCAGGCACCTTCTGTTGTGTTCACATGTGGTAAACTCACAACCAGACCAGTCTTGTTGCAGGAGGGGACAGACAAGTAACTGGCACATTCCCCCCTGTATATAAAACACCCAAACATATTGGATTCAGGTGGGGGGCACAGTGGTGCAGCTGGTAGAAGCCGCTATCTCACAGCCCCAGAGACCGGGGTTCGATCCTGACCTTGGGTGATGTCTGTGAGGAGTTTGCACGTTCTCCCTGCGACTGCGTGCGATTGCCTCCGGCTACTTAGGTTTCCTCCCGCATCCCAAAGACGTGCAGATTTGTGGGTCAGTTGGCCTGGGTATGTTGAGTGGGAAAGTGGGAGAACATTGAGCTGGTGTGAATGGATGATCGATGGTGGGTGTGAGTTCAGCCTATTTCCATGCTGCATCTGTAAACTGAACTGAACTAAAACCACAACAAGTGGGGACAATCGAGCAATCACAAAATACCACAGAAAGCTATAACAGAAAAGTGGATTCATATTATTCCCAAATATGTAAAAATTCAATTTTCTTTAAAAATGCTCAAGTTCTGATTACCAATCCAACCAAAACATTCTCAGCTTGGCCAAGATTTAACGGGCAGCCCTTGTGAGGGTGGAATTAATTGCTGACGAGGAAAAGGTCAGAAAACTGAAGAACTGTGAAGGAAATTCAAGTATTTTTTTAACACAAGTGGGTGGTGATAGCCTTGAACACGCTGCCAGGGGTGGTGGTGGAGGCTAGGGTTGCCAACTGTCCTGTATTAGCCGAGATATCGCGTATCGTGGGCTGAATTGGATTGTCCCATACGGAAACCGCCCTTGTCCCGGGTCGGAACGCCCTTGTCCCGGGTCAGGCCCCACCTCAGTATCCCGACATAGTGCAGTCCATGGAGTGCAGCAGCGCCGATACCACCACCTCTCCTTCTCATGTCCTATCATCGGTTCATGAGTTGGATGGGGTGCCAGACTTTGCACGTGACGTTGCCCGGGCCAAAACCCCTCAGATGGCCCGCCGGCTGGGCTTTGTGTGCAGTCCAGCACCCGGGCCAACTCAACATTCACCCAGCCACGGCCGAGTCGGTCAACGAATTGCCGTCGGGAATTTGTCCCTCATTTTGACCTTTTGTCCCATATTTGGGAGTGAGAAAGTTGGCAACCCCAGTGGAGGCAGATAAGATAGTGGCTTCTCAGACCCTTTTGGATATTTGCATGGATAAACAGAGAATGAAGAGGAATGGGTTAAGCGCAGACAGACAGTGTTTGTCTTGACATTGTAGGCCCAAAAGCCTACAATGGCTGTGCTGCGCAGCTCCAGGTTCCATGATGGTGAGCAACACTGAAGCAGAGTACCTGCAGGAAATCCGGCTCAACAAAAGGAGCCCTTGAACTCTGGGCTGTGCATTGTTAGATTATGTCCTAGTTAGGGTGGCCAAGTTTCTCACTCCCAAATAAGGGACAAAAGGTCAAAATAAGGGACAAATTCCCGACGGCAATTCGTTGACCGACTCGGCCGGGAGGGGAGAGAATGCAGGAGTATAACTGGTCTGGTGTTTTGGTTGCTCCACACTGGATCTGTTGGGCTGAAACAATCTCCCCTTTACAGGTCCTAGCTCCTGCCGTAAGTGAGACATTCCCTGACTACAACAGACGCTGTGGCGCAGAGGCGTTGCTGCCTTACAGCGCCAGAGACCCGGGTTCGATCCTAACGATGAGTGCTCTCTGTATGGCATTTGTACGTTCTCCCTGTGACCACGTGGGTTTTCCCCAGGCGCTCCGGGTTCTCCCGCACTCCAAACACGTACAGGTTTGTAGGTTAATTGGCTTCAGTAAAATTGCAATTGGTTTTGTGTGTGTCAGACAGTGTTAGTGTATGGGGTGATCACTGGTCGGTGGGACAAAGGGCCTGACTTCCTCTGACGTCTAAAGTAAACCATTGCAGATTTTAGATTCTGTCGTCATGTGCAGAGCTGAGCAATAGATGCTGGGGGAACCATCCAACCTAGTGTGATCAATACAACAACCTGAATGGCATTTCATCTTTACAGGCACTTATGTGAATTTACAATCTTACAGCTAATGCACGGTGGATGACAAGAGATGGATTTTGCATGTTCACTGCTGGTCTTTTCTTTTCAATCTTTTCACTGCCTTTGAAGCTTAATTTAACCTACAATTCATTCTGTCTGTCCTCCCCTGGATTCGAGCTGCTGCAAAAGCTCTTTATCTGAATGCACAGAGCATTTACAACAAGATCTGTGAATGAAAGGCATAAATAGAAATAATTGACTACTGTACTCACTACAGAGACACGACTGCAAGGCGACCAAGGTGAGGCATTAAATATCCCAGGATACTTGAAGCAAAGGAGGCGAAATGCAAAGGAAGGCAGGGTAATCTTGACATTAAAGAATGGAATAAAGGCAGGAGAATGGAAAGATTGAAAAATCAAGGAGCAGTCACATTGCTGTGAGTTTTACTAAAGGCATCCGCGCAGCAAATTCGGCTAAATTAGTGTACATTTGTATCATTTAGATAGTATAAATTAGGAAAGCACAAGGTGCATGTAACAAGGCCAATAGAATAAATTTGGGGGACTTTAATCCATATGAATAAAGGCTGTGAATCTGTGGAATTCATTGCCCCAGACAGCTGTGGAGGCCAGTTCAATGGATATTTTTAAGGCGGAGATTGACAGATTCTTGATGAGTAAGGGTGTCACGGGTTATGGTGAGAAGGCAAGAGAATTGGGTTGCGAGGGATAGATAGATCGGCCATGATTGGATGGCGGAGTAGACTTGATGGGCCGAATGGCCCAACTCTGCTCCTAGAACCTATGAGCTCATGGAAACAAAATGAAGAGGCTATTTTAGATCTAGCACTGTGTAATGAGAAAGGGGAAAATTGTGTATCTTCTAGGAATGGTGATCATATAGGAGAGACATTTGTATAAACATTTGGGAGTGATTTATTCAGTCTGAATTTAAGAACTGAATCCAAAAATAGCAAAATCCTAAGCCACAAAATGTGAGCTGACTAGGAAACTACATTAATTGGTTTCATAGAGTTAACCACAGCAGGAAAATAGGCCCTTTGGCCCAACTTATCCATGCTAGCCAAGATGCCCATCTATTCCAACCCCATTTGCCTCCATTTGGCCCACATCCTCAAAACCTCTCCTATCGATGTACCTCTCCAAATGTCTTCTATACATTGCAATTGTACTTGCCTCTATCTCCTCCTCTGGTAGCTCAATCCACACACCCACCACCATCTATGTGGGAATAACTCATAACTCAGATCCTTTAAAATCATTTCCCTCTCACCTTAAACTTCTAGTTTCTGCCCACATTTGACCCATAACCCTCCATACCTTTTCTATCCATGTACCTGTCCAAGTATCTATAAAATGCTGTTATACAGCCCAACTACCTTCAGGTCCTAACTGGGAAAAAGGACTAGCTACGCTATTTATACTTATCATGATTTTATAAACATCGATACGGTTACCCCCTCAGCCTCCTTTGTTCCAGAGGAAGTTACCCCACCCTATCCAATCCTTATAACTCAATCCCTCCAATTCAGCCAACCTTTCCTGCACTTTCTCTAATGTAACCGTATGCTTCCTATAGCATGGTGACCAGAACTGCACACAATACTCCCAAGTGTGGCCGAACCTATGCCAGTACAGTGCATTCAGGAAGTATTCAGACCCCTTCACTTTTTCCACATTTTGTTACGTTACAGCCTTATTTTAAAACGGATTAAAGTTTTTTTTAAAATCATCAATCTACACACAATACCCCAGAATGAAGAAGCGAAAACAGTGTTTAGAATTTTTTTGCAAAGTAATTAAAAATAAATAACAGAAATATCACATTTACATAATTATTCAGATCCTTTTCTATGACATTCAAAATTGAGCTTCTGTGCATCCTGTTTCCATCGATTATCCTTGAGATGTTTCGACAACTTGATCGGAGTGCACCAGTGGTAAATTACATTGATTGACATGATTTGGAAGGCACGCACCTGTCTATATAAGGTTCCCACAGTTGACAGTGCATGTCAGAGCAAAACCAAGCCATGAAGACGAAGGAATTGTCCGTAGACCTCCGAGACAGGATTGTGTCGAGACACAGATCTGGGGAAAGGTATGAAACAATTTCTGCAGCATTGTAGGTCCCAAAGAGCACAGTGGTCTTCGTCATTCTTAAATGGAAGAACCTTTGAACCAACAGGACTCTTTATAGAGCTGGCTGCCCGGCCAAACTGAGCACTCGGGGGAGAAGGGCTTTGGTCAGGGAGGTGACCAAGAACCCGATGGTCACTCTGACAGAGCTCCAGAGTTCCTCTGTGTAGATGGGAGAACCTTCCAGAAGGACAACTATATCTGCAGCACTCCACCAATCAGGCCTTTGTGGTAAAGTGGCCAGACGGAAGCCACTCAGTAAAAGGCACATGACAGTCCGCTTGGAGTTTGCCAAAAGGTATGAGAAACAAGATTCTCTGGTCTGATGAAACCAAGATTGAACTCTTTGGCCTGAATGCCAAGTGTCACATCTGGAGGAAACCTGGCCAAAACCATACCTACGGTGAAGCATGGTGGTGGCAGCATCATGCTGTGGGGATGTTTTTCAGCGGCAGGAACTGGGAGACCAGCCAGGATCGAGGGAAAGATGAATGGAGCAAAGTACAGAGAGATCCTTGATGAAAACCTGCTCCAGAGCATTCAGGACCTCAGACTGGGGCGGAGGTTTCACCTTCCAACAAGACAACGATCCTAAGCACACAGCCAAGACAACACAGGAGTGGCTTTGTGTCAAGTCTGTGAATGTCCTTGAGTGGCCCAGCCAGAGCCTGGACTTGAACCCGATTGAACCTCTCTGGAGGGACCTGAAAATAGTTGTGCATTGACACTCCCCACCCAACCTGACAGAGCTTGGGTGGATCTGCAGAGAAGAATGGGAGAAATTATCCAAATACAGGTGTGCCAAGCTTGTAGTGTCAACCCAAGAAGACTTGACGCTGTATTCACTGTCAAACGTGTCTCAACAAAGTACTGAGTAAAGGGTCTGAATACTTACGTAAATGTGATATTTCAGTTATTTATTTTTTAATTACTTTGCAAACATTTCTAAACACCTGTTTTCGCTTTTTTATTATGGGGTATTGTGTGTAGATTAATGATAAAAAAGAAGAATTGAATCCATTTTAGAATAAGGCTGTAATGTAACAAAATATGGAAAAAAAGTGAAGGAGTCTGAATACTTTCTGAATGCACTGTATATCTTTTCTTAAGTAAGGGGATCAAAACTCAAGTGCGGCCTCACCAACATCCTGTACAATTGTAGCATTACTTCATTATTTCTAAACTCCAATCCTCTTGCAATTAAGGTCAATATGGTATTTGCCTTCCCAACAAGTTGGTAAATGCACTTGCTAAAGTTTTGTGACTCACACTCCAGAATACCCAGATCTGCAGCATCGCAGGTTGATAGGGTGTTAAAGGATGCATTTGGTACATTGGCCCTCATCAGTCTGGGTTTTGAGTATAGAAGGTGAGATTCGGTTACAGATGTACAAGGCTGCATTTGATCAGTTTTGTCTTAGTCACTTGGCTATAGGAAGGATGCCATTAAGTTGTAAAAGGTGCACGTAAGGTTTACGAGGACGTTGCCAGGACTTGAGGAGCTGAGCTAGAGGGAGAAGTAGGGCAGGCAGGTTAGGACTTCAGTTGGTTGAGGCTGTTGCTATTTAAAAGACACCTGGATAGGTTAATGGAAAGGAACGGTTTGGAGGGATATGGGCTAAACGCGGGCAGATGGATCTAACATACATGGGGTCATTTGGTTGGCATGGACTAGTTGGGCATGTTTTGATGCTTTATGACTCCATCTCCCCGAGAGTGAGAGTGAAACAATAGACGAGGTGGCGTGGCACCAGTGGTAAAAAAAGTGCCAGAATCAATGTCTAAGGTAGTGTGAACAGGAAATATAGATAATAATACAAATAATAGGGTTGGGCAGTGTCCCAATATGGATTTTAAGGAAGGAGATCATGTGTAACTGAACTGTTAACAGTTTTCAGCCGAAGAGATAAGGGAAAACCCGTTGATTTGAAGTATTTGAACTTCCAGACTTTGACAAGCACATTACAGGGGCAATATATTTTCATAGAGTACACAAGTGGTGCAGCCAGTAGGGTTGTTGCCGCACAGCACCAGAGACCTGGGTTCAGTCCTGACCTTGGCTGCTGTCTGTGTGGAGTTTGCACGTTGCACTTTTGCAAGTAGGAATTTCATTGTTCTGTTTCGGGACATGCAGTAAAACACTCTTGACGCTTTCCCTGTGACCGCATGGGTTTCTTCCTGGTGCCCTGGTTTTCATCACACATCCCAGAGATGTGTGGTTTAGTCAGTTGATTGGCCTCTGTAAAATTGTCCCTGGTGTGTAAGGAGTGTATGAGAAAGTGGGATTACATAGAACTGGTGTGAACCGGTGATTGGTAATCGGTGTGGGCTGAAGGGCTTGCTTCCATGTTGCATCTCTAAACTTTAACTATTGATCAAGTGTGAACTGGCAGAGGCAGGGATGGAAATGGGCAATGGAGATAGTGTTGTACAAAGGTCCCCACTCTAAGTGTCACCTATCTAACCCCTCCACAGATGATGCCTGACCCACTGAGTTCCTCCAGCACTTGGTGTTTTGCTCAAGATTTGAGCATCTGCAGTCTCTTGAGTCCTCTTGGTGATGACCATGACGGGAGAAGAGGAAGGTCAGGTCAAAGATAGGCACAAGTGCAAGGCTGCAGCAGTCCAACCCGACCCAGTCATCAAGGAAAGGGATGGGGTCGGCACGGCAGGTGGTGTTGTTGAAAGCCTCTCGGCTGGAGTTCACGAGGCTGCAGGTAGCAGAGGGCAGTGAAGGCTCTCGCTGATGCATGCATGGAGTTCGGTTGGCATGGTACAAACCTGGGGTATGAAGACAATCCTCTGTGTGTCACCGTGGACCGATAACATGTTTTGGGGCAACCAGGAGGGCACGGGAGCCAAAAACAATGGGATCACTTGTTTGTTCTCAGAAGAGAATACTCAGCGGCGGCACGGCAGTAAGTTGCTTCCTTTCAGCGCCAGAGACCCGGTTCAATCCTGACCTCGGGTGCTGTCTGTACAGGTTTGTACGCTTCTCCCTGTGACCATATGGGTTAATCTCTGGGTGCTCGTGTTTCCTCCCACACTCCCAAAGACGTACAGGCGTGTAGGTTAATCCGCTGCGGTATAAAAAGATAAAATTGTCCCTTAGCTTGTAGGATAGTGCTAGTGTAGGGGTCCGGTATTTTCCACGTTGCATCCCGAAAACGAAAACTGAAAAACTAAACATGGAAAATATGGTGCAGGAGCAGGTCATTCGGCCCTTCGAGTCAGCACTGTCAATATGATTATGGCTGATCACCCAAAATCAGTACCGCGTCCCTGCTTTCCTCCCCTATTTCCCTTGATTCCGTTAGCCCCTAAGATTCTTTTGATACTGATTATTTTTTGACGTGAATGACCCCTGCAATTATAGGAAGCCAATGGGGCATTGCGCAGGTGCCATGACCCATTGCCCAGTATCGTGTCCAGTCCCCACTTACCTGAAGGCTGGTGAGGGAACGGGTGATGGGCAAGATAGCTGGAAGTGGTAGTTAGGCCGTGGCAGCTGCCTCGAGGCCCATTGGCGGCAGCGCAGGCATGCGGAGCTCTTCCCCCGTGTGGTATGGCCGGAAGCTGCGGAGGTAATCTTCCTGGACCACTGCCCGTTGCAACCACCTGAGGAACTGGGACGTTGAAGACTGCGCGGAACAGAATCAGAAAGGCTTTAACATGCACAAGCCAGCACATATCCTCCAGAAACAAATGTGTCCCTTTGCCTCCTTTTTACCACAGTGCATTCAAAGTTCCAATTCCAAAGAAAGATCTTTTCCAATCAAAAGCTGGAATCATTATTTATTTAGATAACAACCTTATCGGGAAGTGGCCTTACCAAATACTTTTAAAGGTCTGAACCATAATTACTTTGCAAACATTGTGTTTTACAACACCCTAAATAAACAGTGATTGAAGAGAAATTGGGTTTTGGACTTTGGATTGTGGGCTGCTCTGGAGACTCAGGTCTGGCTTGAGTTTGACTGAGGAGAGCACTTGGCACTGCCCCCCAGAGGTGGGGAGAGTAGACGGTCCTCCCATCAACCTTGTCCAGATGGCCCATTTTGCGGAGGGCCTGTGACTCCCCATCTCATGCCGGTGGATGCGAGAGCTGGGGTGGACGCGCGAGTATGGCCGATAACTTGATTCAGCATGGAAAGATCCCACTTTCTATTCAACTGGGCAAATGGATTTTTGTCAGACTGAAAAACCCTCACCTTAATGCCAATCAATTTACTCAATTTGTCCCCCCCCCCCACCGCGAAGAACAATTTAGAACCATTGATGGTGTGATTTTTACCAGGGGAACTGTTTTCCAAAGCATAATGCATATTTGTCTGCTGAATTAAATCTAATCCACCCGACACACACACACACACACACGCACCTGCAGAGCCGTTTGCATTTTGTACAGGAGTTGGAGCGTGTATGAGTGTGTGATTTTACACGTAACAAAGACTAATGTTTGCAGAATGTTTACAATTTCTTCAGTAAGTTCTCACTGCACTATTTCTAATAAAAACCTCTGCATCATTAATAAACTGGGGAACCAGTCATTGACAACATATTAACAGTAGGACAGACAAAATGTCCCGACAGAGTATAAACGATTGTGTTAAAGAAGGAACTGCAGATGCTGGAAAATCGAGGGTACACAAAAAGCTGGAGAAACTCAGCGGGTGCAGCTGCATCTAAGGAGCGAAGGAGATAGGCACCGTTTCTGGCCGAAACCCTTCTTCAGACTGATGGGAGGTGGGGGGGGGGGGGGGGGGGGGGGGGGAGAAGAAAGGAAAAAGGAGGAGAAGCCCGAGGGCTGAGGGAGAGGGTGGGAAGGGGGGAGGAGACAGCAAGGGTTAACAGAATTGAGAAAATTCAATGTTCATAAATGATGGTTGGTGCTGGCTCAGAGGGCCTGCTTTTGTACAGCACATTTGAACCAAGAGACCTGTTTACGCCCTTTGCGTTTGTTGTATTGATAAAACACTGGACCCTAAAGGTCGTTGTGGTATTAACTTACTTGAGCGGAGGGAACCGGGAGTCCTGAACCACTGTGCTGTGAGTGAGACCCAAATGCCATAAGGGGTCCCAAGGAGGTGAGACGTAATGGATGGGGGACCCTTCTCCGACTGATGTTGGGCCTCTGCGTGCATTCGTTCTCTGCTGGGACCCCTGGCCACTGGTTCTGGCTGCCCGACAATAAGAAGAAAGTTTTTGTATCTGATGTACAACTTAGATTGAAGGTATACACATGCATTCATGGATGTCACACACTTAGTGCAACAGGACTTTTAGTTTAGTACAGCGTGGAAAACGTGCCCTTCAGTCCACGCAGACCAGCGATCGCCCACGCTAACGCCATTCCTACGCACTTGGGACAATTTACAACTTACTGAAAGTCATTTGACCTATAACTCTGTAGGTCTTTGGAGTGCAGGAGGAAACCGGAACACCTGGGAGAAAACCCACGGGGGGTCACAGGCTGTGAACGTGCAAACTCCATACAGACAGCACCCGTATTCAGGAACCAACCCGGTCTCTGACGCTGTGAGGCGGACACTCTACAGCTGCGTCTACCCCAAGTGCCGCCCTTACAGAAATAAAGTCTCTTCATTGCGACAATTGCTAAGTATGGCTGCGTCTAACCCAGGGTCCATTTGAACCCTACAGAGAAAATTTATGAGGATACAATAATCAAAAGACTTGAGGTCCAGAGTTTAGAGGTACATGTTGGGTCAGGCAGGTTAGGACTCTAAGCCAGTTAAGGCAGGCCTTATAACAGCAATTCAAAAGACATGTAAATAGATACACCAGTACTCTTCATTAGAACTTGTGAATAAGGCTGAGTCTAACCCAGCGACCATTTGAACCATAAATCATGGTCTAAAGCACACACCAAGGACCATCTTAAAACAAAATTTGATTAGTTCCTCCTACTGTAGAGGAGCTAATCAAATATTCGCTGAGTGATTTGCTGGTGTCCTCTACACAAACAATAGCTTGGGCTATTAGGTGGGAGTGGAATACTACTGCTCACTTTTCAAAGCAATTTTGAACTTGTGTTTTCCTCTCGAGTCAGCCTACTAGCAACAGACCCTCTTTCCAGAAGACACCCAGGGAGCTAAATTCATTTCATATTACTCTTTCTCTGCTACTTTGAGCATAAATTGAGATTCTTCAAGGAAAAACCCCCAGGTCTCTTTTGCCTGTGAATTTATTACCTCAACTTTCCCCAAAACTTTTTCCAATCTCTCTTAACCTCTTCGCCCATAACCTGGCAGGTTCAGATTAGTTTAGTTTAGAGGTGCGGTACGGTGTGGAAACAGGCCCTTCGCCCCACTGTATCCCGACCAAGGGGGATAGGATGGGAGTAGAGGTACGAGGATTTAATTATTTCAGTGGGGCAGGAGCAGGCAGAGACAACGGGTCTGCCAGGGCAGTTATGTTTACGGATTTTGGGGAGAAGGTAAAACAGGGCCGTGCAGGGCCGGGGAACAATAAGGTAGGAGTTATAGAAGCAGGTCAGTTAAGCAAGAAAAATGAAAGAGGGGAAAGGCCACACGGCAGAGTGTTCCTTGGTTGTGGTGCCCGTCCAAGAAGGTTCGCCGGTCGCAGGATCTCGCCAGAAGGCTGTCCGATGGCATATACGGGAGGGAACTGGAGGTTGGGCACTAGGAGTGGGCTGGTAGGACAGTGAACTAGGGATTATGGCCAGCACTTTAAGGATCGGCTGAAGGAGGATTGCCCCCGGGACACAAAGATGGCCTCCGAGACGAGGAGATGGAGGCGTCCGGTTGGCGGGAAACATTGCACCAGTTCAATATGATTGTAGACGGGCCGAGCGAGTCATAGTGGTGCAGACTTTGGACTTTAAATAATGGCACCACCAACAATGGCATCGTCTGCATGTGTAATATATGCCCAAGTAGATAATTTCCCTGTGCAGTTCATGCGAAGACGTATGTGACAAATAAAAAACATTGAAAATACTATTGAGAGACAGCACGCAAAAGAATGTTTTCTCCCCAATTGTTTCTTTTGCTTGTTCTGGACAAGTGTTCAAAAACCCACAGAACTTTGCTCTGATCCTCTTCTCCACGCGCATTTGACCAGGGTCCATCGGCTGTGATTTACATTGAATTGAAAAGTCCGATTTGTGAACAGTTTCCGCTCTCAAGAGGTTGCTGCCGCTATGTGCAAGCTTAACACGCTGATAATGGCTGACCTTTCTCTGATCCTCTGTGCTTAACATGTAATATTAAATTGTCAGATACTCTCATTTCCGAACCAGCGTCATCGAACCACTTTGTACTCTGGCTCGCGCCTTCTCTCCTGGCAAGGTTCCATCTGTCCCGGACCCCCCCACCCCAACCCCCACCCCCCACTATTGAAAGGCTAAAAGCGTTCTGATGCATTTTTCATGTCGGGTGGGATGAGCGACAGCCTCATGTCTCGGGCAGCCTCGATGCTTGGCGAAGCGTTAAAAAATTGGTTCACCAGAATGTCAACAGAAGTCAACAATCAAAGTTCAGGAGCGAGCTCAGACACGAGCTCTTTTCACAGCGGTGCCACTCAAGGAAAAAAAACAATTTCGGTGAGCGTTTTTAAAAAATATTTGTGAAACATGATGACAACAGATCAAAGAGGTGTCAGACGCCATGGCCATTTTCTTTGAAGTGGAAAGTCCTAAAGTTCTTCCCTAGTTTGTCTCCCCCCCCCCCCCCCCCCCCCCCTCGCTCCCCGGAAAGGCCAGGCTTCTCCTGCAGCCATGGGACAGGCAGGTTGGAAAGAGGCCTTCAGCCCACCATGTCCACACTGACCGTCAAGCCTCCGTTTACACTAAATCCTATTCTAATCTCCTGGCATATTCTCATCTTTGTGGCAGAGAGGGTACCATGGGCGGTGAGGTAGTTCTGATCATAGCCAGCAGGTGTGTGTTTTCCCCCTCCGGGCTCCAACTCACCCTCCTCACCTTCAACTCTGAATCTACCCGTAGCACCCACCAAGTCCACACTGACTGTCAAACATCCATTTTACTCTCTGCAATTTCCCACAAATTCCCTCTCATTCCCCATCTGAATGATGGGTCTCGACCCAAAACGTCACCCATTCCTTCTCTCCAAAGATGCTGCCGACGCTGGAGAAGTTTTTTACTCCAGCTTTTTTGTGTCCATCTTCGGTTTAAACCAGCATCTGCCGTTTCCCTTCCTGCACAATTCCCTCTCATTTTGACTTTATTGTGGGAAAAATACCAACAGTGACTGGACTTCTATGGTACTTCACTGACTTCAAAGAACCTTGGGATGTCCTGCAAAGGTAAATTCAAAGTTGCTCAGGGAAAGAACATCATGAAGATGATCCAATCCCGCCCAGACCAGAACAGAAATTCATATCAAATACAATGCCACTTACATCACACCTTTACATGCTACAAAACTGTGGGATAGTTAACTTCAAAGATCTTGTAGAGCGGAGCAAGATGGTCCACTCCTGCAAAATCCAATGGGGACTGTGGTGTAGTACGCAACGGAGCGTAAACTTCCGCCATTTCAGTAATCCCGACCTGACTCCCTCAGTTATGCCTCTCGCAGTGTGATCGCGTTGCGGGGGGGAACAGTTTGTGTGTTTTTTAATTTTTTTAATTTTTTTCTTTTTAAATGGCGCATTGTCCTGTGTTTGAATAGATTTTTGTATTAAACTTGCACTCTGTAATTCATCTAATCTCATTGTTCACAACTGCTTGTATGCACCCATAAAGGCAATTGCACACACACACACATGTGTTTATATAGATATATATATAAATATATATATATATATATATATATATAATATATATAAATAATAATAACACACATATATAATTGTTATATATATGAGTGTAGTGATACACCTATTATAATAAATGTGATATAGATGCATTTAATTATATAACAACACACACACACACATATTTTTCTAGTTTTCTTACATATATAAAACATATATCTATATATATATATAATCTCATATATATATATATTATTCAATATATATATGAGATAGATATATTTTCTTTCTTTCTTTCATTCATTCATTCAACCTATCTCTCCCGCTCTACGAAATCCAAATATTGTGAACAAAATATGCAATGAACACAAAGGCTGCAGGGGACAGGATCAAGGGTTTGGTTTAGTCCAGTGGTCGGCAACTTTTTTTTACACATCGTAACTATCGTAACTTCTAAGAAAACATTTAGGCAGGTACAGGATCAGACAGAATATAGAGTACAGTCATAAGTTCACAAACACGATGGTCACCTGAAATTTGGCAAAATTGTCTGCAATCTGGTAATCACACGCTGAGAAGCTTTGTTACAAAAAAAATGGGTAAATAGATAACATTTCACTCAATAAAATTCGGAAACATATTGACGTTAAGGTGTAAGAAGGAACTCGCAGATTGCTGGTTTAAACCGAAGAAGACACAAAAAAAGCTGGAGCAAACCAGCGGGGCAGACAGCATCTTGGGGGAGGAAACAGCGAGACTACATTTCGGTTGAGACTCCTTCTTCTGCCCGCTGAGTTCTCCAGCTTTTTGTGTCTATCCTTGACATTAAGGTACATCATCGTGAAGATCGTATGAACACTGCCGTGAGTTATGTCTGGCCAGCGTACAGAGGATTTGAGGTTTTGGTAGGGTCGCAGGTAATCCTTTAGCAAGGAAAATCCTCTGCAAGATTAGCTCAGTCCTAAAACCCCAGATCAAATATTCAGGGGGGGCGTGTAATGTACAGAAGAAGAATCACAGAGGTGCCTCTCCAAAGTAATTTCCGATAGTTGCAATTACCGCAGTCTTTCTTATATTGTTAGAACGCTTACACATTTTTAAAAAAGAATTAAAGTGTGGAACTGCTGCATGCATTTACGAAGAACCCTGCAATTAACCCTGCACTCCGCTTGTAGATGACGCCGCCATGCCAGAAGCCGGTTACAGGAATGTCGCTGAAGATACCCATCAGCTACTATGGGCCTTTTCGTGGAGTGAACTATCTTGCTCCGCTCTAGATCTTTGGTTAACTTCCCATTTGTATGCTTCAAACATTCGCAGTTCAGCTATTGAGAAAGGCTTCAGAGAGAACTTAACATTCTGTAACTGCTTCATCAAGAAGGTTGTCAGCTTTACATTTAATGAGCGCGACAGAGCTGCAGGGGAAAAGTAAGGGAGTGTTACTAATTGGATGGGTCGAATATAGAGGCACAAGGAGAGGGCTGAGTGACCTGCTCCTGTGTGCTGAAACATTAGATGCTAGCACCCAGTACAATTTCCACTTGCTGGTTTAGTTATAGGGTCATTTATTGGTTAGGTTATAGTTCTTGTTGATGAGCATGTTCGAGAAGAACCACCATTCTTGACCTGCGACTGTCGTGAGTTTACCACTACATTTTTACACTCATTCGCACTTGAAATGATGAACAATTCTGAACCATAACCAAATCCTGTCAAAGGTTAGCTAACGGGACTACGCTGAACCTTCGGAGATAGTTGTATTACCCTCGAATGCTCAAATAGTTTTACCGTGTGCTTGCTGTTGGTTAAGTGGTCCAAAGCAGGTCCAAATTTTCTACCCACTCTTGATTTTAAGAGTGGAGTCACACATGAGTGGGAAACTGGCCCCTCGACCAACTTGCCCACTTGCCCACAAACTGACCAACGTGCCCCATCTACACTAGCCCCACCTGTCTGTATTTGGCCCATACCCCTCTACAACGACCTATCCATGTACCTGTATTAATGTTCTTAAATGTGGCAACAACTATCTCTCCGGCAGCTCGTTCTATACACCCACCACCCTTTGTGTAAAAAAGTGGCCACTCAGGTTCCTATTAAATGTTTCCGCCTCTCACCTTAAAAATTAAAGAATAAAGTGGCCCAAGTCTTGACCCAAGTTCTGAACTAAACTCCACACAGCACCGAAACTGCTGACATAACCTGAACCGGAACCAATCTTGACACCTCACGAGAAACACCCACAATGTTTGTCAGCGCACCCTTTTATTTATTTATTTCTTTATCTATATCAATTATTTTTATTCAAGGAGGTGGCAGTCATGACTCTGCCCCACTCCCCATTTACTTATCCACAACCCCAATGCCCCTAGTCAGAGCAATTAACGGGTCAACTACACCAGTCTCTTGGGCCACACAACTAAACACATTTTTACCCAGAGAGTGTTGGGTGCCTGCAACACGCTGCCTGAGGTGGCGGTGAGACAGATCAATGGTGGTATTTAAGAGGCTTTGGATATTCACGTGGATAGGCAGAGAATGGGGGAACAGGATCAAAAGCAGACATGGGTGCGCTATCCTAGCATCATATTTGGCACGGACATGTGGGCTGAAGGGGCCTGTTCCTGTGCTCTACTGTTCTGTGTAGAAACAAGGAACTGCAGATGCTGACTGTGTACAAAAGACACACCCCCGTGCTGGAGTAACTCTGCGGGTCAAGGAGCATCTCTGGAAATGTGGATAGCTGGTGCATTTCGGGTTGGGGGGACCATCTTCAGACTGATTGTACTATTCTATGATCTGTATATGGGTAATGATGGCAGACCTTCCTTCCCTTATACATTCATGGTCATTATTGCTGAGATCAACAAATTTACCGATTTATTATAACAACGTGAGATCTAACTTCCAGTTTGCCAAGGGTGGGATTCGAACTCATGTCTCCAGATCAGTGATCTAGATTGCCAATCCAGTAACCTAGCCCCTACACCAGCATTCCTTCTGCCCAATGGTCGAAGGATCACGGACAGCTAACACTGCCCCTGGCCTAGGTCGACTGACTGGAGGCCTCCCAGATCAACAGTATATGAACTGCAAATCATTTACCACTATTAAACGTACTGACGCCCCAAATGTGGCCAAGTGTGACTGAAACATTTGCCGTGGGTGCCCCTTTTTTTTTTTCTCTCTCTCTCTTCCTGCGGTTACTGGAACTTCCCGCCACACAACAACTCAGTGCCGAGGCTTGATCGGTTGGCAGGAAATTACCCTCTGATCCCCCCCGTGTTGCACCTGCACAGCCAACATACAAGTAATGGTGCGCCAAACTCCGGAATTGCTAAGAATGAAGCATAGTCCATCTCGTTCATTGTTATGAAAAGAATTGTGCCTCCTCGTGAGATCTTAGGATGTCCTATCCTAACCCAACCTCCCGTGTCTACCGGGACTCCAGAGTGAATTCCCTTGAGGACAGAGTTCATGGGGTGGGAGATCGACAAACCTTCACGTGGTCCACCCTGATTCGACCAAATGCAATCAACCTGGCGTGCAGAAGCAGAAGATCAAACAGAAACAAGTTGTCTTACGGCAAGTTGTCTTACGCCATACGCAAGAAGAAGAACAGAGTCTACTCAGGCACTACCAATAATAGTCTGCATTGAAGTGAGAAACTAAATGCAGCCATTTTGATACCATGGGCGGGACAATTGTGCAGCGGCAGAGTTGCTGCCTTACAGCCACCAGAGACCCTGTCTGTACATCCTGACACCAGGTGCTGCCTGTACTACTGTTCTCCAGTTTCCTCTCACACTCCCAAATTCGTACAGGTTTGTAGGTTAATTGGCTTCTGTAAAAAAAATGTACATTGTCCCTGTGTGTAGAGAGTGCTAGTTGTGCGGGTGGTCGCTGGTCAGGCGCGGACCCGGTGGGCCGAGAGTCATAAAGTCATAATGAACCGGAGTAGAATTAGGCCATTCAGCCTATCAAGTCTACCCTGCCACTCAATGATGGCTGATTTACTCCTGGCTATCCTCGCCCTCCTACCCCCATTCTCGGGCCTTCTCCCCCGGGGGAACCTGTTTCCGCACTACATCTCTAAATAAACTAAATACGGCCCGAGAAGGGAGGTTTTACCTCATGGTGTAGTGTGTTGTAACGGGTTCCCAGTGTGATCAGGTTTGCCACAGCCACTTCCTGCCCAACACCGTTTTGCCATTGTGTTTGTTGATAATTGGCAGCCCACCATTTGTCTGTTTGGATCCAGTGACGAGTTTTCCCAGATATTCACAGAAGGGTTGGATAAAAGGTTTAGTTTTTTGATTGTCGCTGGTGCAGTGAAAGATTTTGTTTACGTGCTATCGGCTCAAGAAAAAGAATTTACGTGATTAAATGAGCCGTCCCGCCGTGCACAGGTTACAAGGACATAACATGTAGTGCAAGATTATCCACTGAAGTCCGATAAAAATCCGATTAACGATCGGCAGTCAGTTGATTCAGAACTTCTTTCACTAAAGTTGCATGGACCATTATTACTGGATGATTTAAATTCCAGATTTATTTACTGCACTAATGAGGAGCGGATTGTTCAACGGCCTGATAACAGTGGGTACAGAACCTATTCCAGAAATCTGGAGGTATACAGTTTCAAACTTCAGTGGCCTCCTACCTGATGGGGAGAATGGAGAAAGGGAGTGGAGTGGTCCTTGCTTATGCTGAGCGACACTGTTTCTTCATAACTCCCAAGCCCAGCCACTTGATTCCGGTCGCATTTTTGCCGAGGCAGCATGGACGTGTAGATGGGGGTCGATAGAAGGGAGGTGGTATTGTGTGTGGGGTCTGGGGCTGCGTCTACAAACTCTTTGCACATTCTAGCTCTTCCACCAGATCCCGCTTACTGACAGTTTGTCACTTTGGACCCTGGACAGCGGGGAGTCTGACAAAGAGGCAGCGGCTCACGGGTTGGGATCTCGGCTAACCGGGGGGCCAGAAGAAAAAAGCAAAGTAAAGTAAGTTTCTCAGCTACCACTGCCTGCCAGGATATTTATTCATGACTCTCCCACTCACCTTCCCCTCTCCAGCAACGAATACAACGTTCATCACACCATTGAGGCAACCGGGTGGAGGGACTTATTTCAAATCAATCAGACAACGATTTCCGATTTTTGGTTTACCATTTCCTTTTTCCAACTACGGTACTTTCAGAAAACCCCCCTTTTTTCCTGTGTGCAAGTACCCCTGGCATCTCCCACGCCGGTGTGGTTATTTACAAACTGAAGTTGTGGGCAGTTGGGCCAACTGCTTCCATCGCTTCCCTGGGTTATTATCGCTGCGCTCTTTTGGACAGAGGTCCCCCAGTAATTGGGGGCTGCAAAGCAGTAGTCAGACCTCTAGTCCCCTCTTCCCTGACTCGCAGTCTGAAGAAAGGTCTTCGAACTGCGCCGTCACGTGTTCCTTTTTCTCCGGGGGGATGCTGGCCTGACCAGCATTTTGTTGCCTATCTTAGTAAGTAGGTAACCTCTGACTCAATCTCTCCACCATTCATATTTCTCCAGACTCAACCCAAGTCTCCCCTCCCTTATCGCAGCTGACCTTGTGAATAATTCACAAGGGCCGCCTACTGACGTTTTGCAGAGAGATTAGTGAACAGGAATACACTCCCCAAATATTGCTGCCAGTTTGTTCAAGCCCACCTTGCTTTGTGCTGCGTCAAGGACCGTATTTACAGCTGATTGCCAAACATAATTTTGTTTGACCAAAGAGAAGATGACGGCTGTTTGTGTGTGGTTGTTCATACACGGGTGCTTTGTCACAGTTGCCCGTGCCCCAGGCCTTCATGAGCAGGTTTTCACCTCAAGGTCCAATCGCCAATAGGGGAAAAACTCTCACACACACAAGCATACGCACACACATAGACAGATATAGTCACACACATAGGACGCCAGATATAGATGGCACAGACATACACACACATAGACAGACAAAACAGAATTACACACACACCTATCGCACAAAACAGACACCAACCATTATCCACACACAAACAGACACATCACACATAATAGCTACACAACATATAGGCAGGCAAACACACACCGCACGCACGACGCACCCGGCAGCGTGGCTGAGGAGGACTCTTTTGACCGGGATGTTGGAATTATGACTGTAATTGAATTTAGAAGTCAGTGACGTTCCCAAAAGCAAGATTGTATTGGTACCACTTTGAACCATTTGCCATCCCATGTACAACCAATGCACTGTAAAAACATAACAGTTTTGGTCTCCTGTGGAAAGTGAGTTCACCTCCTGACCGCTCCATTCATTTCCACCATTGGTAAAGTACAGGTAGGGGTGTGAGGGAATAGCTCTGTGGCCAGGGTAAGTACGGCACAGCAATGATTAAAAGCTTATTACTAACCAGGACAAAGCAGTTCACTTGATGGCATCCGGCCCCCCCCCCCCCCCACCCCCCCCCCCCCCCCCCAGGTCACCCCCTCAAAATTCATTCTATCCACCACTCTGTGCAGTGTACTCGTTAAAATATGTTCGCAGTTACCCATCTAGGTAGATTTATGGGGGATAACCAATTTGCGGTTCCCCAGTAGGTCCTTGCTTTTTCTCGTGTATTCAGGACTCAGTGGTGGAATTGTTATCCAACAAAGTTAGGTGAGCGAAATTCACAGAGCTCGCAGCCGGTTCAAGATGGTGGTCTCACCACTAGGTTCACGCTGTTTAGTTGTTTCATTTAGAGATACAGCACGGAAAAGGCCTTCGGCCCATGAATCGTGGCTGA
This sequence comes from Okamejei kenojei, assembly GCA_035221665.1. NCBI lineage: Eukaryota > Metazoa > Chordata > Chondrichthyes > Rajiformes > Rajidae > Okamejei > Okamejei kenojei. Next base: position 35,964,895 of record CM069147.1, on the reverse strand, counting down.
ACCAGCGTTCCCCGTTTCACCAGCACCATCCTACACACTAGGGACAACTTCCAATTGTACGAAGCCAATCGCCTACAAACAGTACGTCTTTGGAATGTGGGGAGGAAACCGGTGCACGCGGGAAACCCAGTGTCATGAGGGGAGAAGTACAAACTCCGTTTACAGACAGCACTCGTCGGCAGGACCTGAACCCGGGGAAAACTGGCGTTGTAAGGCGCAACTTAGCTGCGGCCACTGTGCCACCTTACTGTTGCCGTCGGTTAGGAAGGCATTAAATGTGCCTTGCAAGTGACGCCCAAGATGTAGCTAAAATAAAACAGTCACATGCACGACACAACTTGAAATGACAGGGAACAAAGGAATAGCAGACGCTGGAATCTTGGCATAAAAGCAAAAAGTGCTGAAGGAACTCCCTGCAGGTAAGCCAGCATCTCCGGGGGAAATGGGAAAGGCAAACTTGACAGGCTTCTTCAGACTCTGATGGCAGGGTTAACTGTCTAGTTGAGATAAGACACAAAATGCAGGAGTAAACTCAGTGGGACAAGCAGCATCTCTGGATAAGGAAATGGGTGTCGTTTCGGGTGTCGAAAACCATGGTTGATGTGCAATGGAGTCAGATGGACGAACAAAGCAGGAGATGTAGAGAATCAGTACCGTTGAGTTAAAGATATTGGAAGTAAATCTAAGAGTGGGAGAAGTTGGAGAGGAGTTTTAATGGTATGGTCTGTTAGATAAACTGTGTTGACTGGGACTGATTTTCCTTTACGTCTGAATGAATTAAGCACAGGGTGCTATTAAATAATCGATTAACCATCCATAATTTAACTACGCATACATAAGTGAAAAGGGGAAAAGATTTAAATAGGATCCCGTGCAGCAACCCTTTTCACACAGAGGTGGTGGATATATGGAAACGAACTGGCAGTGCAGGTGTAATGTGTCGGAGTGAACTGCAGTCACGGTAAGACACAAAAGTTCTGGGGTAAGGTAACGCAGCGGGTCAGGCAGCATTCTGAAGGCTCTTGTTCTTTGTATTTTCCTATCCTTCGTATTTCCCTACACCGACTCTCAGTCTGAAAGGGTCTTGACTAAACATCTCCTATTCCTTTTCTGAGATGCAGCTGGACCGTTGGTACTCCCGCATTTGATGTCTATCTCTGCTCTAGCCAGAGAGATTACATTGAGGGCAGTCTATAAAAGCATGTAAGAGTACATTTGGATAGGCACATGGATCGGAAAAGCATTAACGGGGTACGGCCAAACGTATGTTGCAAGAGGGACTAGTGTGATGGGGATCTTGTTCAGCAGGGCAAGTTGGGTGCGGGGCCTGTCTCAAGCCATAAGGATAAGACTCTCTACCTCCCAACACTAGAGGTGTCTATTTACAGTTGGATGACAGATAATGCTTCAAAAAATTTTCCAGTGAATAGAAACATCTTGCTCTCAAAATTTCAAACAACGATGTGAAATTGTGCAGTTAGGCAAAAGACTACGATTTTTATTCATGTGCATTCATTTATAAATAAAACCAATGTACGCTTACGTTAATTCATCATCACAGTGCTCGTGTGCTTTAGATAAAACTCCTTTGGGAATAGAATCTTATATCATTTGCTATTTGCGGTGGTCTTTACTAATTAGATAAGGTTTTAGTGTGAATAGATAGAGTGAACTCAAGTGAGTTGGAGGTAAGGGTGGGTAATAGAGCGAGATGAGTGAGTGGTGGAGAGTACAGAGATATAGGGAAGTAACCGGAACAAGTAGAAAGAAAAGAGTGAACTTCCTAT